>OX422218.1:210153410-210753410 GCA_949130495.1 Sambucus nigra
TTTGTGAATACTGTAATATGACTAAGAATATAATTAGGTAAATAATTATATATGGGCTAAATAATACACGATATGAGTTGTATTATATGTATAACAGATGTGGAAGTTATATGAAATTAAAGGGAAATGATTTAATTAAGTTCGATGTTGATAACAACTTAAAAATCATAATTAAGGCATACTCGGTTAGAGTAGGATGTTTACGAGGGTTATATAATTTATCTATTCATGAGAATAAGAACTAGGTAAATTTAATTAAGGCGTTAGTAGTGCACGTTAGAGGAGGGGTGAGGATGTCCTCAAGGGAGTGCGGCACTAACTAAAATATGGAGAGCATGCATATTTATTTATTACTGCAAGTTAATCATTTGCTAAATGTTTTTCAAATGTTTTGGGTACTAACCCTTTCTATAAAAACTTTTTAAAAACTTTTAGGTGTCCGGCCACATGGACGCCAGGCTTGACTCAATTTCAGGGATCCGTTGCTGCAGTACATGTGGATTGTTGCGGGAGTTTTAATAGACGCCTCACTCTTTCATTCATAGTATAGAGACTTCTTATCAGTTATTTCGAGCATGTAGCTCATAGTTCATTTAGTTTTTGTTAAACTTGTTGAGATTGATTACTTGTCTTTATTCCATATTTGTTGGAGTTTGGGCCGATGGTTTATTCCGTCAGTTAATTAATTGTGAATGGTTGTTTCAGCTAATTGTGATTATTGTGTAGTGTTATTTCCGCATGAGATTTTTATTTAAGTTAATGAAAGATAAAACTTGGCACCAGTCTAATTTTCTCACTTAGATGGTTAGTAATTAAAAGGGCGACAGTGATGCTAAGAATGATCCAACTGAGAAACATGTTCTAACTTAATTTAGGACTGATCACCCGGGGTTAATTAGGCAGGGTGTCACAGATGGTATCAGAGCATCAGGTTCTAGTGTCCTTATGATCTATTCGGCTTACTATGTTTCAGCGTAACATTCGGTTGTTATAGAGCCCTATTATTAGGACTGTTGATTCATTTTCCGCTTGTGAGATATCATATTTCTGTATAAATTGTGTACTTATACAATTCAATCTATTTCGGATGCCACTGAGGAGACAGAGAGCGGAGAGGGCTGAGGCTAGTGATGAGGTCAGGGAGTCTCATCAGGAGCCACAGGTACCGCCACCACCACTCCCACCCGAGTTGATTTCCACTACTCAGGTGGCAGTGATAGTGGCCCAGGCGGTCGAGACAGCGATGAGAGCTATGGCAGCTCACTTTCCACAGCCCAGGAACCGCCTCCATTGGCACCAGTAGTTCAGGCTCCAGTGGGGCCACCGCCTTGGCAGCGAGTTAGGGAGACCTTTCAGAAGGGTCACCCACCTGAGTTTTGGGGTAGCACCGATGTGTTAGAGGCTTGTGACTGGAAGAAGAACATTCAGCGCCACCTGCGCATGCTGGAGTGTACCGAGGTTCAGAAACAGATGCTTGCTAACTTTCGTCTATCAGGGGCAGCCTTACAGTGGTGGGAGTCAGATACCACCATCGAGGAGCGTGATTTGATGACGATAGAAAAATTCTGGGTGCGATTCGATCGTAAATACTTTCCACCAGCGGTAGAGGCTGAGATGAGGAAAAATTTCAGTGATTTAGTATAGGGTGACCGATCAGTGGTAGACTATGAGGAAGAGTTCACCCGTTTGGCAAACTTTGTGCCAAATGAGGTGAGCGATGAGGAGCGGAAGAAATTGAGATTTATGGATGGCTTAGCCTGGCGGATCAGGCAACATTTGATTGGGAATCCGACGTTAGTGACTTATACACATTTCGTTAATGTCGCACTTGTACATTGTCCGGATCATCGCTTCCATGCGAAGGGGAGCAAGAGAACAGGGGAGCCGAGCCAACAGGGCAAGGCAGTTACTAGTGGTGACACGAGTGGTACTCAGCAGTAGACTGGCAGTCAGCAGGGGAATCAGGCTTAGAAGTTTAAGCTTGGTGGGTTCCGACCAGGAGGATAGGGGTTCAGGCAGGGGCAACCGGGCCCGAATCAGCAGCAACAGTCTCCTCAGGGCCGTCAGGGCTAAGGGAACAATGGGGGAGGCGAGCAGGGCCAGCCACGTCAGGGCCAACAGGGCCAACGACAGGGGGATGGTCAGAGACGCTGTTTTGTCTGTGGCCAGCCAGGACACTTCAAGAGGGAATGCCCACAGAGGGGCAGAGGTCATCAATAGGAGTCCCAACAAAGGCAATGGGGACAGATGCCTCCAGTAGCACTAGCCCCACATTCCCCACCGTAGCAGGGGAGATGCACTACGAGCATGTGTATAACGTCCGGGATGTTTCCAATCCTCCAACGCAGCAAGGACCGCCAGCAGTTGAGGGTATGTTTCTCATTCATGGTTATGAGGGTAGTATTCTTTTTGACACGGGAGCATCACATTCATTCATTAAATATAATTTTGCTAAATGGGCCGGGTTACTATAGACCGTGGGTAGTCTTCGGATGTGCGTAGAGCCGCAAGTAGGCAGCGGAGCTTCAATTCACTCGATTTGTCGGGGGGTGGACATTTTGATTGGGAGGCTTAGTTTAACAGTGGACCTCTTGGTGTTATATATGGAGGGGTACGATGTCATCTTGGGTATGGATTGATTGGCAGGTTATCGGGCAACGGTGGATTGCTACGAGAGGACAATCGTGTTCTTCAATCCAGGATAGGAGATATTTTTTATGGCAATGTCGTTACCCGAGGGAGGGTCACGCACGCACCTGTATTATATCGAGGAGGAAATCTCATAGGAGGTGGTGATTCCATTGGACTCAATCCCGGTAGTGAGGGACTTTGAGGATGTGTTCCAAGAGATACCAGGCTTGCCACCTAGCAGGGAAATCGAATTTATAATCGATTTAGCACCAGGGACGAGGCCAATTGCTCGGCCCCCATACCGTATGGCCCCTTCAGAGATGCGTGAATTGAGAGAGCAGATTCAGTAACTTCTGAGTCAAGGATTCAGTCGGCGGAGTACATCGCCGTGGGGTGCACTAGTGTTATTTCTGAAGAAGCGAGACAGTTCACTACGGTTATGCATGGACTATAGAGAGATGAAAAAGGCGACGATACGGAATAAGTATCCGTTACCTAGTATTGATGATCTATTTGACCAGTTGAGAGGGGCGTCTTACTTCTCTAAGTTTGACTTGACGTCAGGGTATCATCAACTGCGTATCCGAGAGGAGGATGTTCCTAAGACCACTTTCCTATCGCGGTATGGATCTTATGAGTTCAGGGTGATGCCATTCGGGCTCACCAATGCAGCAGCTGTGTTCATGGACCTCATGAACAAGGTTTTCAGGGAGTTTCTCGATCAGTTTGTCATCGTGTTCATTGATGATATCCTTATCTACTCGTGCATCGAGGAGGAGCACGCAGAGCATTTGCGTATAGTTTTACAGACACTGCGGGATCACCAGCTCTATGCCAAATTTGGAAAGTGTGGATTTTATCTACGGGAGGTATAGTTTCTTGGCCATGTGGTGTCAGACCGGGGTATTGCGATGGATCCGAGTAAGGTATCGGCGGTAAGGGAGTGGGGGCAGCCCACGACACCGACCGAGGTGTGCAGTTTTCTGGGATTGGCTGGATATTATAGGCGGTTCATCAAAGGATTCTCAAAGATTGCGGGTCCTTTGACGAATCTGACCCAGAAAGGGGTACCTTTCACTTGGACTGATCATTGTCAATTAGATTTCGATGAACTAAAGAACAAGTTGACATCTGCACCCGTACTTACTTTGCCGAAAGGAGGATTAGAGTATCAAGTTTACACTGACGCATCCTTATAGGGACTTGGGGGTGTGCTTCAGCAGGAGGAAAGGGCTATAGCTTATGCGTCCAGAAAGCTAAAGCCCCATGAGAGGAATTACCCTACTCACGACCTGAAGCTAGCAGCGGTCATTTTTGATTTGAGGATATGGAGACATTATCTTCTTGGAGAGGAGTTCACGTTATTCACGGATCACAAATCACTTCAGTATCTCTTCACACAGAAGGATCTGAATATGAGGCATAGGCGATGGCTAGAATTCATGAAAGACTACCAGTTTGATATTCAGTATCATCCTGGTAAGGCTAATGTGGTAGCAGATGCATTGAGTCGGAGACCAACTGGGGAAATACCAGAAGTCTGGAAAGCGAAGTGGAGAGAGCTTCGATATGAGGATGATGTATCCAGGGTTTGCATGTCAGCATTATCCATCACACCTGAGGTCATTATGCGGGTTATGAGGGCTCAGGCAGAGGATCAGATCTGTCGGGATAGGGTAAGCCAGTTGCTAGCTGAGGGAGTCGAGGGTTACTCGGTCACCTCGAAAGGAGGCTTACGCCTTAATGGGAGGTTAATTGTGCCAGAGGATGAGGAGTTGAGGCACGCGGTTATGACAGAGTCTCATGGGTTGAGATTTGCGGTACATCCCGGTGGGGATAAGATGTACCAGGATACGAGGAGGCAGTATTGGTGTGTAGGAATGAAACGGGACATAACAGAGTTTGTTTCAAAATGTACCACGTGTCAGCTTGTGAAAATTGACCACCACAGACCATCAGGGATGCTACAGCCGTTGGAGATTCTCGTGTGGAAGTGGGAGAGCATCTCTATGGACTTCATTACAGCGTTACCTGCATCGCAGAGGGGTTACGATTCCATATGGGTTACTGTGGATCGGTTGACCAAAGTGGACTATTTCCTGCCGGTTCGCACAGACTTTGAGACGATGCAATATGCGCAGCTATTCATAGCTGAGATTGTTAAGCTGCACGGGGTACCGGTTAATATTGTGTCTGACAGAGACAAGATCTTTGTGCGCACTTTTGGCAGAGCTTTCAGGAGTCCATGGGCACGGAGTTACATTTGAGTACAACCTACCACCTACAGACCGACGGGCAGACTGAGAGAGTCAATCAGATGTTGGAAGATATGCTCAGAATGTGCATATTAGACTTTGGGGGAGGTTGGGAGAAATATCTTCCTTTGGTAGAGTTCGCTTGTAATAACTCTTACCAATTCACGATCGGCATGGCACCGTTCGAGGCACTATATGGGAGACCTTATCGTTCACCCGCTTGTTGGTTAGAGGTGGGGGACAATAAACTATTGGGGCAGGAGATTGTTCAGGAGACGTCTGCCAAGATAGAGTTAATCCGAGGGCGGATTCGGATAGCTCAGGATAGGCAGAAGAGTTACGCTGATGCTTCACGAATACATGTGGAGTTAGAGGTTGGGGACCAAGTGTTAGTCCGGGTGTCCCCTATGAAAGGGGTGATGAGGTTTGGTAAGAAGGGTAATTTAGCACCAAGGTACGTGGGACATTTCCCTATTATCGAGAGGGTGGGACCAGTAACTTACAGGCTAGGATTGCCAGAACACCTTCAGCGGATACACGACGTGTTCCATATGGCATCGCTGAAGAAATATCGCAGGAGCGAGAGGGACTTATGGCACATTCCACTCGAGGAAATTAACATACAGCCAGACATCTCATACGAGGAGAGACCGGTGGCTATTCTGGACCGTAGTGAGCGGAAGTTATGATCCAAGGTTATTCCACTAGTTAGAGTACAGTGGGGTCATCACAACGTTAACGAGTCTACCTGGGAGTGGGAGGAGGATATGCGGGAACAATATCCAGAGCTTTTCATCACATGTACGACCTAATTTCGGGGACGAAATTCCTTTGTACCGGGGGGGGGGGGGGGGAGTATGTAACACCCCGTATTTTCATGCATTTAATATTTAATTAATTCGGGAATTCAAAATTACTTATGTGTCGTAATTTTAATTGAATTAATTATGGCAATTTATATTTAAATATTAATCGGGGAGTGAATGGTTAATATTTAGGGAAATTCATTTACTAAGTGAGTAGTAATGATGTATTTACGTCATTTCGAGTATTAATGAGGGGGTATATACTTATTTCAATCGGGAGTCGGTATAGACTAATTTGGGTATGAAATAAGGATTTTTATAAATTAATTCAGATGCTAATTCTCAGTGTACGATTGAGTCCGTATGGGATGAGATAGCCGAAAAAGTGTACCCGGGGGTAGTAAACAAGTCACGGGACGTTTTTAGGCATAGTCGGGCCCACACGGGGGCATTTGGGTCACTTGGGATTGGCCCATTAGGAAAAAAGGGGATTAAGGCTAATTAAACAATTATAAGAAATAAGGGAACGACTGATGTGAGTTTAGAAAAGACTTTGTGGGTTAAGAAACCCTAATAGCAGTTAAAGGCAAACTTGGGGATCACAGGAAAGCCAAAAAGAGTCATCTTCAACCTTGGGCATTCAACTCCAAAATCAAACTCTACGAAACCTAAGGCAAGTGGTTAACTTGCTGTAGCATTCAATTCATATTCATGTGATATGTTTAATCAAAGAAATTCGTTTTGGGATTACAAGGGAATAAACATGGGGTTCTGCAAACCATGAATCTGATTTCTAAATTGAGTAGAAATTCATGTATAATCTGACTTGTGTATTTGTATATGGTAAGATGTGTAAACTCGAATGAATTAGAAACGAATTGGTGATACGGAATTGATGTTTAAATAGGTTAAAAGATTAAATTGGATTTTACCCCGAAATTGTGAAAACAGTAAAGGAAGTGCATTAATTGATGTTTTTGGACTTTATGGAGATTCCTCATAAGGTATTTGATGTCTATTGTTGATGGGAAAGCTTAGTTTTCAGTGTAGAAGAAGCTAGGGCTTGGAGGTGCGCATCCATGGCTGAAACAGCCAACTCGGGGTAGACGAGGACCTGATCGATCGAAGGTGGACCATCGATCGATCGATGGTCCGGAAACATTGACAGTTCGCCCAGTTTTTAATATATAGGGAAATTAAATAAAATTTTATCCATGCCTTAATCTTTGAGAAATTAATACATGGGTTTAAATATAATTAATTATGAATAAAAATTAATTAGGATTTGAGGGCGACGTGGTGTGACATCATGATTAAAGTTGATTGGGATTTGGAGGAAATTAGGTGTGACACTAAGGTTAAATTTTGAAAACTTTATTTCAAAATGATTAAATACGGATTGAGTGGACAAGTCCGGGAATATTGGTTGAGCGATACCGAGATGTAAATTTTATTTAGGTGAAGGCTAAATAATTCAAAGTCGGGGATTTAGACTCGGGTGATGTTGTTTCGGGCCATGAGAGTAAGTCCGAATATATTGGTTGGGGCGATACCAAAAGAAATTAATGTGCAAATTAATTCTTAATTAGAGTTGGTCCATAAACTCATAATAAAATGGAATAGGCTTGTGTCACGGACTTAGTGCACGGTGTAGCTGGGATATATATATATATATATATATATATATATATATATATATATATATATATATATATATATATATATATATATATATGGTGTGTGATAGTATATATATATGGTGTGTGCTTTGATATCAGTGGATAGATATTATTATTATATACTCTAGTGCTATAGGGGGAGGTTGCGCGTTGTTGATGAATCCCCTAGCTTGAGGAGTAGGGTGAGTATATTCCCAGGTCATAGCGTCCGTTATATTGGTGAGGGGCATCTCACTTTCAGGGAAGGAATATGACCGCCTCCAACATGTATGTATTAACCAAGTTAGTGAACGATTCTGACTTGGGGTAACTAGGTTATGTGAATACACCTAGTGGGATAGCACTTTAGAGAATTTATACCCGGTAAGACTTTACTTGGGGGATATTATTATTAAATGTTATTTCAGTATGTTTGTGAATACTGTAATATGACTAAGTATATAATTAGGTAAATCCGAATATATTGGTTGGGGCGATACCAAAAGAAATTAATGTGCAAATTAATTCTTAATTAGAGTTGGGTCATAAACTCATAATAAAATGGAATAGGCTTGTGTCACGGACTTAGTGCACGGTGTAGCCGGGATATATATATATATATATATATATATATACATACGGTGTGTGATCTTGTATATATATATGGTGTGTGATCTTGTATATATATATGGTGTGTGCTTTGATATCAGTGGATATATATTATTATTATTATATACTCTAGTGCTATAGGGGGAGGTTGTGCGTAGTGGATGAATCCCCTGGCTTGAGGAGTAGGGTGAGTATATTCCCAGGTCATAGCGTCCGTTATATGGGTGAGGGGCATCTCACTTTCAGGGAACGAATATGACCGCCTCCAACATGTATGTATTAACCAAGTTAGTGAACGATTATGACTTCGGGTAACTAGGTTATGTGAATACACCTAGTGGGATAGCACTTTAGAGAATTTATACCCGGTAAGACTTTACTTGGGGGATATTATTATTAAATGTTATTTCAGTATGTTTGTGAATACTGTAATATGACTAAGAATATAATTAGGTAAATAATTATATACGGGCTAAATAATACACGATATGAGTTGTTTTATATGTATAACAGATGTGGAAGTTATATGAAATTAAGGGGAAATGATTTAATTAAGTTCGATGTTGATAACAACTTAAAAATCATAATTAAGGCATACTCGGTTAGAGTCAGATGTTTACAAGGGTTATATAATTTATCTAGTCATGAGAATAAGAACTAGGTAAATTTAATTAAGGTGTTAGTAGTGCACGTTAGAGGAGGGGTGAGGATGTCCTCAAGGGAGTGCGACACTAACTAAAATATGGAGAGCATGCATATTTATTTATCACTGCAGGTTAATCATTTGCTAAATATTTCGGGTACGAACCCTTGCTATAAAAACTTTTTAAAAACTTTTAGGTGTCTAGCCACAGGGACGCCAGGCTTGACTCAATTTTAGGGATCCGTTGCTGCAGCACATGTGGATTATTGCGGGAGTTTTAATAGACGCCTCACTCTTTCATTCATAGTATAGAGACTTCTTATCAGTTATTTCGAGCATGTAGCTCATAGTTCATTTAGTTTTTGTTAAACTTGTTGAGATTGATTACTTGTCTTTATTCCATATTTGTTGGAGTTTGGGCCGATGGTTTATTCGGTCAGTTAATTAATTGTGAATGGTTGTTTTAGTTAATTGTGATTATTGTGTAGTGTTATTTTTGCATGAAATTTTTATTTAAGTTAATGAAAGATAAAACTTGGCACCATTCTAATTTTCTCACTTAGGTGGTTAGTAATTAAAAAGGCGACAATGATGCTAAGAATGATCCAGCTGAGAAACCTGTTCTAACTTAATTTAGGACTGATCACCCGGGCTTAATTAGGCGGGGTGTCACAATATTATTCCAAGTTCATATTTTTAATTATAGCATGTGAATCATCTCACAGTTCTATCAGAACCCAAACCTCTAATCTAAGCATGCGATTGTTTCAAGTCTTAAATCATATTTTTAGATTTAATAAAAACGACCTCGATTTTTACTTTCAGTTTTCCTTATTAATTTCTAATTAATATTTAGTAAACATGATTAATTAAGGTTTGGGTAATATTTAAAACATACAACACTTAAGCGGAATAATAGAAGTATTCAAGCCTGATCAAAGTTGTCGTATAGAAAATTCGTTGGTATAGTTGTGTTCCTCTTGAAAAGTTGATAAATAAAGTCTCTTGGATTATCTTGAGAAAATTGGTCCTTCTTCTAAAAAATAAACTTGAAAATCTTCTTTAATGGAGGTTAGGTTTTCATGAAAGAGGGGAGGTATTTTGAGAGAGAAAGTCTCACGGAATAGGTTAATATGAGTTTTAAAAAGTCCTTACATGATCTCCGTTTAAATAGGTAAAAATATAAGGTTTCTTATCCCATTGGAATTCTTAAAAATCACATATTCACACGAATCTAATATTCTGATAGATTAAACACCTTTTACTAAAATGACTATTACTCCCTCCACAGAAATCCAAATGACCTAATTCAAAGCTCATTGGAAAGTTAAGATACACATATTTCTTTAAATCTATGTCTCATAGTATAATTAAAATAAAAATAAAATTATAATTCTTTTTAAATGACGTTAAATTCGCCCAAATATAATATTTTGACAGATTAGACACCTTATACTAAAACGGTTATTACCCCCTCCGCAGAAGTCCAAATGACATGTATAAAAGCTCACTGGAAAGAAAAGATCCATACATTTCCTTACATCTATGTCTCATAGTCTAATTCAAATTACAAATAAAATGGCATGCATTTGAAGCGATGTCAAATTCGTACATATATAATATGTTGAGAGATTAAACACCTTTTATTATAACAACAATTACTCCCACCACAAAAGTCCAAATAATATGATTCAAAGCTCATTGGAAAGCTAATATCCATACATTTATTTTACATTGATTTCTCATAGTCTACTTTAAAGTACAAATAAAATGGCATGAGTTAGAAGTGACGTCAAAATTTCTGACAGATTGTCATCATAACTTAGGGACATTCATCTCATAGAATCAACGTTTTATTTTCATCAACATGGTTTGAGTTGAATTCTCAAAATATTTTTATTAACCCGCTAAATAAAAAATTATCTTATTAATAATTAAGTTCAAATTGACATGTTTACACGATTCCATATTTTTATAAGTCCGAAAACATCCGAATTTTACATTTGAGAAAAATTACCAATTTCAAGTTATAACCATTAACTATTTTCACAATTTGTGATTTATTAGCCTTGAATTAATCTTTCAAAAACTCGGGGTATTTTTTCTCCCCCACTAACACAGGAATTTCGTCCTCAAAATTCGAGAAAGTGTAAACATCAAACGTAAACTCATGCAAGTAAAATAAGGCTCACATATGCCTACCCGCAGAATGCCACGAATGGGTGACCATAGACCCAATCCCACATGCATATACCTCAATGCCTACAATGGCCTTAACCCAAACTCCCTATCTCCAAGAAATGAAACTAACACGTATACTAGATCCAGTAACTTAGAGAGTACGAATGAATAAAGGGAATCAAAGATCAGTAGCGTGAAAGCTAAACGGACTCACAGCCTACGAGACCTAAAACCATGCTCTGATATCAACCGTGTCACCCCGCATTTTTTAACATTAGGTGGCCAGTACCCATTGCTAAAGTATATCGGGTGTCAAAAAGAAAATGACATTCTTAGCACGTGACAAAAATATAAGACATTAAAAACTTTTTCACAAAATATAATATGAAATTTAATCTAACGAATATAAATATCCACATAATAAAATTCACTACCATGCTAACTCCAAAATCAAACTCAACTCCAAAAGATAAATTAATATTTAAATGAATAATCTAACTACAAATCTCTAACTAAAAGCTGTAAACAACTGTGAAACCGAATAGTCCATCAATTTCTTAAATAAATGTCTCATAAAAAAAAGATGAAATGAAATGAATCCTAAATACTAAAGAAATAAAATAAAACTCTATCTACACTCCAAAAATCTCCAATCCATCCTATGTAGCTATTCCAACAACTATACACGAAATGTAAGTCAACGCAATGAGTCAAGACCCACTGCATGAATCCCAGCTACTCCTCCCAATTAGGATCCATGAATCCAGACGTAAGCATCATACGTGATAGATATTATAATAGAGTATTTTAAATTATGTGATATAAGAACATTCGAGTAAAGTAAAATGACACTAACTACCCACACATCTAAGCCACCCTGTTATTCAAGTCCAATTATGTGATTACAATAGTGAATTAACTCTTAAACTTTGTCTTACTTGATTTAATTATTCAATTTTTCTTATTAGTGCGATGCCACTATAGCCACTCAACCTTTTTATTGGTCCGGCACATACTCCTGGCACGCTTAAGTTTCAACACATCACACACATTCCCCTCACTATAGCCAATGACCCCAATTTCATTAGCTCTGCACATACTCGTGAGGCTCCAGTCATGACACATCACTATACCCAATCAGCCTAATTATCATTATCCCTTCACATACTCGTGATGCCAAAACACACTCCCGCGTCACTATAGCTTGTCAGCTCTATTATTATTAGCCCTAGACATACTCGTGATGCAAATTCATTTTAATACCCGTTTATTATCTTAGGAATTAATTATTAATTCTTAATCAAGGCCACTTATTCTCTATTAGAGCCACATTAAATTCGGGTATCATGATAAAAATCATCCCTAATCCCATATCTAGAGATAACCAAATCATAAATATTACCTAGTCCATCACCTACGAAGAATACCTACCAAAAATTACCACCTAGTCTCGCACTCAGGCTAACGGAATAAATTAACGGCATACTACCTAGCCCCGCCTAGAAAAATATCAAACCGTACAAGAATACACTCATTGGTCCCAGTTAAAAAGTGCCAACAACAACAAAGTCTAATTACTAACTTCATACCTAGCAAGCAACTTGTAAAGCAAGGTTGAAAGTACACTTACTCTCAAAGTACCAACGTTCCCACGGTGTCAAAATTTAATACGAACAATATCCACATGAATCACATTTTAATTTATCAATATAATTTTTTCAATTAATCCCATGATTTTAATTCTATTCAATTTCATTTATCTAATCATGTAATGACCAAGTTCTACCAAATAGTCACACAAGTTGTCAAATTTTATAATTTCAATACAAGTGATATTTTACCAATTAACACGTAATTCTCGTTTAACAAGTCTATTAACAACGTTGCACAATAATAATTTTGTTCTACAACCTACACATCAATAACGTCTTTTTGTGAGTCGAAATATTATTCCAAGTTCATATTTTTAATTCTAGGATGCGAATCATCTCACAATTCTACTGGAACCCAAACCTCTATTCTAAGCATGCGATTGTTCCAAGTCCTAAATCAAATTTTTACATTTAATAAAAATAACCTCGATTTTTACTTTCACTTTTCGTAATTAATCTTCCTAATTAATTTTTAAAAAAAGGGGATTAATTAAGGTTTAAGCAATAATTAAAACATACAACACTTAAGGGGAACAATGGAATTATTCATGCCTGGTCAAAGTTGTCGTATAGAAAATTTATTAATATAGTTGTGTCCCTCTTAAAAACTTGACAAAGAAAGTATCTGGGATAATTGTAATACCCCGCCCTAGAAATATACAATTTTATTATAATTTAAATAGTTATTCACAAAAAAATTATTGGAGAAACAAATTTATAAGGAAATAAACCAAATTGTACAAAAGGTGACACGTCGCACATGCAGATTAAAATAAAAGAGTTCACGTTGCATGGTCTGCATAGATGAATATTCGTGTTAAATTAGTTAGTACGGATACATTGGTGATGTATGACACAAATTCGTCGAGGAATGAAGGTACCCCGGGGCATGGTTAGTATTATATTCTAATAGTGCTGGTACGCGACATAACAAAGTGGAACTTTGCGCGATTTTTCTAGAGTTCCACATTGGCAATAAAAATCATTTGACCAAGTTTTTAGGGTACTAAAAATATATATAAAAATTTGGTGGGGTCAAAGTTGAGAAAAAGGGTGCTTTTACCCACTGGGACTGGTCGACCGACCCTATGGTTGTGATCAACTGTGGGTACCAGGTGGGTTGCGTATGTCCCTTCTAATGTGTACTGTGCAATTTGTAACCTTGGATACCTTTCATCTGTCGATCTGGGGGACTCCTAATACCTGATTTAGGAAGTCTTTGGGGGTGTATTAAGTCCACATTTGGTAACAAACATTTGGTTTGGGTATAAGAGATAATCATGCAACTTAAAAGAACACAAAAATCCACCAGATTTCCAGCTTCTTCTCTCTCAAGCTTAAAGCTCCCATGGAGGAGACCTTCTATTCAGATTATTCTCAGCCATTCCCAGCACACCCAAGCCCATTCACCACTACTAAAGAACACAACCAAGCTCTCAAACCCTTATAGAAACCCTAGGACAATTTGCTAGAAGAAGAAGATTATGTTCGTAGAATATTTTAATGGGTAGTGGAAGAGGGTTCATTGTTGATTGATGAGAACTTTCATGAGAATGAATAATGGGTTCATAAAGACAATCATTGGCGGGCTTTTAGATACCCCCTTGAGGCCACCTTTGGAGGTGGGGGTCCTCCATCTTCTACACTATTTGTAAGATCTCTTGAGGCGGGTTTTTCTAACCTTGGTTTAAGGTTAATGTTATGTATAAATTTCAGATTTATTATTTATATATTTTAAGATTAAAATTTGTAGGATGTATGATAGTTTGCATCCATGAAGTTTATTGGTAGATTTCTATGATCTTATGAACATATGGGTCTCAAATAAAGGTTTTAAAGTGGGCTTTGAATTAGATAAAAAATCGGATTACTATTTTCCACCATTTGAGTGTAAAAGTGTGTAGGAAAATGGCTACAATGTATTTATGAGTTTACTAAATACACCTTTTGATGTTTTAGAGAAAAATAGGAATTTAAAGAAGGTTTAAATGAGTTTCAGAAGTGTTATGAAATTCAGAATACTATTCATGGACATTTTTATGAAATAAAAATGTAAGAAAGTGTCATTTGGTGTATTTCTAGTGAAAGGAAATAATGGATAATTTTATGAAATAAAAATATAAGAAAATAGCATTTGTGTGTATTTATAGTAAAAAGGAACGATGGGCATTCTTATAGATTAAAAATATCATTTTTATGTATTCTTAGTAGAAAGGAATAATCAACATTTTTATAGAGTAAAAATGTTAGAAATGTTATTTTTGTATATTTCTAGTGAAAGGGAAATAATAACCATGTTATGAAACAAAAATATTGATAATATTATTTATTGTATTTTCTAGTAAGACTAACAATGAACAACTTTGGAATAAAAATGTATATTTTGTGGAACAAAATATTGAATAAGGTATGGTATGATACTACTAATGATAAAGGGAAGAAATGTTAAAGTCTAAGAAAAAAAAAGTAGTCTTGTGTAAGGGTGAAATTTTATGTGTCAAGGATGTTAAAACAATGAATGTGAAAGTTTATAAAAGTGTGGTATTAAACAAGTGTTAAAATGGCTAAGTGTTTTAAATGTTAAGTTGGAAACTTAATAACCATTTTCGAGGAATAACACTTGTTAAGGAACTAAACTGCAAGTTTAGTAAACAAAGTGTAAATTTCGTATTTACTTAAAGTGAAAACTTTTTATGGAATAAAAATGTTAAAGAGTTTGTTACGCTAATGTCTGTGAAAATAAGTTAAGTCCTAAAACGTGAATGATTTTAGTATAAATCACGTGTGTGTGGATAAGGGACTTAAAGAAAAAAAAGAAACAATTTTCCAAGTGTTAATGAAAAAATGGACGGTTAAGTCCGGGGTTTTGGCTTCGGCCGGGTAAAAGTAAAGAAACGGAATAATGTGAAAGTGTGTAAAATGTTAAACACATTATAAAGGACTCCGACGCAATCGTGAGTAAGAAAGAAGGGCCCGGAGCCCTTGGGTGAAAAACCCTAAATCACTGGCCAGAGCATATGGTGCGCATAGTCATAGGTGTGGAGCCCATGTAAGTATGCTATATTGGAAGATTCCGAGAAAAGATAAAGAAATTATGGAACATATCAAGAAATGGGTTGTATGGTAAAATGTGTTAATAGAACCTAACTTGAATGAATTTAATAATTGTTCCGGTAAATATGAAATGGACATGTAAATGCGTAAATCTATAAATGTCCCTGAAATAAGGTAAAAGAATAAAGTAAGCGAGTAAAGGGGTAATTAAGCAACCAAGTTATTAACCTCATAATTGGTATAAATATGTATAGAAAAAGGGTCTTCGAATGACAAATGAGTATTTTCTATTACGATGAATGCGTGTGTTGAAATAGTGATTTCAATAAAAATATCAAAGTGTAATGTAATTTATGAAAGGGGTTAAATTTCAGTAAAGGAATGGATTCGAATAAAATAAAGTGTAATGGTTTCAAGTGTTTAATGGGGTGTGTTAAATAAGGTGAAATGTTAAGTATGACTAAAGGAAGTCTTTACTAGATTAAGGAAAATTAATTCGATAAGTAAGATTTTCGAAAGCAAAAGTTGTATATACATTGGAATGTGTGTTTTAAAAGGTATACGTATATAGATATATACATATTTTTGCGTGCATGTAGTTGTAGCATGTGCGTATTCCTTTCTGCCGTTCATTTCTATACCGTTCGTATAAATCCCACTAGGCATACACTCACATCCCCACTTTATTACGACAGGCTGGGAGCGGTTCCGAAACTTCAGGGCATTTTATAGTTAAATGTGTTTATTTATGTTTTACGTTAGTAACCCTGTTTACTTGGACTCCGGAGTGTTCCCATGGGTCCCTCACGTAGTTCATCTCAAAATTGGAATCGCAAATGAAATGTTAACTAAAAATAAAACTGAACTAGCAATATTATTTAGGTTGTTTTATTCTACTTCACACCTGATGCTCGATCGGACCGGGTTGACTCACGAGTAACCCACAAATTTAGGTCAGGGCATTACAATAATATTAAGAAAATAGGTCCTTCTTCTTCAAAAATAAACTTGAAAATCTTCTTTAATGGAGTTTAGGATGAAGGGAGGTATTTTGAGAGTAAAAGTCTTAGGGGAATATGTTAATATGAGTTTCAAAAAGTCCTTCCACGATGTCCCTTTAAATAGGTAAATATATAAGATTTCATATCAAACTAGAATTCTTAAAAATAACAAATTTGCACAAATATAATATTCTGACAAATTAAGTACCTTTAACTAAAACGACCATCAGTCTATCCAAAGAAGTCAAAATGATCCGATTCAACCCTTATTGGAAAGGTAAGATCCATACCTTCATTTACATCTATGAATCACAGTGTAATTCCAAGTATAAATAAAATGGCATGCATTGGAAGTGACGTTGAATTCGCACAAATTTAATATTCTCACAGATTGAATACCTTTTTTAGAATGGCTATACCCCCTTCACAGAATCCCAAATGGCTAGGTTCAAAGACCATTGGAAATTTAAGATCTATAAATTTATTTAAATATTTGACTCATAGTCTAATTCAAAGTACAAATAAAGTGGTATGCATTTGAAGTGACGTCAAATTCACTCAAATCTAATATTCTGACAGATTAAATACCTTTTACTAAAATGACTATTGTTCCCTCCATAGAAGTCCAAATAACCCAATTAAAAGTTCATTAGAAAGCTAAGGGTAGACACCCCATCCTAGGATCCCCCTAAGCACCTTCTTAGGTCCCTATCATTCACTCATTCACCATAAACTCTAGGTGATACTTCGAGTACTGATCTAAAGGCCATTGGGTATTCCTAAGCCTCATTTGACTTCAGTTAACTTTCTCGTTTGAGTGGAAGATCAATAAATCATCGAATGGATCTAAATCCCCTTTTTAAGATTCTATACCATAAGCAAATCATTTTTATAGTTCATATGAACGACCCATTTCACTATCAAAAACTGATATAGAGGCTATTGAAAATGTCCATCCTATGAATTAATCAGCCTTACAATTCGAATGAACGACCCATTTCACTATAGAAAACTAATCAAGAGGCCATCGGGTGATTCCGAGCCCCATTTGACTCTAGTCAACTTTTTTTCCTGAGCGAAAGATCAATGAATATTTTAAGGGATCTAAATACCCTTACTAAGGGTCTTACCTATGCACTAATCGGCCTTACGGTATGGAAAAATGATCCATTTTACCCTAAAAATTGATCTGGAGGCCACCGGGTGCTCCCGGGCCCTGTTTTACCCCGGTCAACTCTCCAAATTTAGCTAAGCTAAATGAAATATTTAAGGGATTTGAATACACTTTCCAAAGGTTCATACTATGAACGAATAGTATTACATTACAAACAAACTCCCCATTTTACTTCGAAAGGTCACCGAATGCTTTTGAGCCCCATTTGAACTCGGTCAACTCTCCAAATCAAACGAAGATGAATTAAATCTCAAAGGGCACTAAATAACCTTTTCAACAAACCATCCCATGCATGAATTAGCCTTACGATTTATACGAATGATCCATTTTCCTCTGAGAACTTCCTGTCTAGTGACCAACGACGCTTCCGAGCCCCATGTAACCTTGGTCAACTCTTGAACCCGAGATTGACTTATTGGATTCTTAAAGGGATCTGAATGCCCTTTCCAGCAGTCTACCCGTGTGCAATGGTTCGTATGTTACAACCTTTTTTCCCCAAAAACTTCCCTAGACTGTCGAATGGCACCCTCAGGACCCTAGCTATCGACAATGTGCTTGAGGGGATATGCCAATAGGCAGGTCCAAGACCCTATCAATCAAACCCCCTTGTACTTATAAATAAAGACCATGAACTCAATTTGAAAGGCAACCCTGAACATCCCTCTCAACAATTCAGAGAATATTCTCTCGAATTTATAGTTATTCCTTTCCTAAAATGCCCATTTCCCACATTCTATTCCGTCATTTTCATACTTCATTTAGTAAATTCCACCCACCTCTTCATACCACCTTTATCCCATTGTAGGATAAGCATATCTACACTCAAGATCAACATAAAGCATTCACAAGGAGGTCCAATTCTTCCCCCATATCTCTATTTCTCTCATTTTAGCATTATTTGCTTTATTTTTACTTTAGCACTTTATTTTGTTACATCACATACATTAATCTCAAACCTTTATTAGTAGTAGTTGCACATACTCTATTTTCATAAAAAAAATCCAAAAATAAGAAAAAGAGGGTTTATTCATAAATGTCAAAAGAAGGATTCTCATCTCACATCCTTACTTTTAAAACACATTTCTATCTACACAAACACATAATAGAAATCCACCATTTGGATTTATGGGTTAAACCCCACCCTATGTTGTATTCGAACTACGTGGATTTTGATGCCCCTTGGGCTACGTAGGTGTCTTTGGTAAATTTTGAGACTCGAGTCCTCCTTTATGCGCATTTATAATACTATTTTCATATTCTTAATGAATGCCATATTCTTGCATGCTTGTGTTTTGTCTGATATATACATTCGTTCTTTCATGACGATTTGTGATTAGATAAACACTCATATTATATTTTGAATTATTATTTTCGAGAACAGTCCCAAGGATGAGTTCACTCCGTCCTTTTCCATGATGCGTGTTGAACGATTTCATTCTTCATTTATATTTTGCATATAAGCACAAACTTCACGGAGTCTAATAAGAGAAGATTAGCACACGCCCATGAGAGACCAAAAGGGAGGGATAAGTGCCTAACACCTTCCCATTTTGTAACTTTGTCCCCGGACCTTTGAACTACTTGATTTTTCTAGCATCAATATTGGCCTTAATGCCATACTCTCGAGGTGAAAACGTTTCTTTTGCATGTTTTGTGAAAAACAGGTTGATGACTTTATCTCTACACATTATCCCACATTAACGATGATTGAGCGTCTCGAGAATGGGCGCAATCCCGCACGCACGTCAAAGGGAACCCTTTGAAAGAAAGAAATAAAGGAGGGGGAAGCCCCTCGGGATGGCCACAGTGACAACTCTATTGGGGACATATTTTAAGAGGACTAGACTATATTTCTGGTATTATTCTTATCTGCATGTGTGCGTATGCACCTACATATATGTTCCATTTTCTCCTCTGTAAGGACATTTTTGTCCATTATCAATTTGTATGTCGTACGCTATTACACCGTAGAAGAAACTCAAGATCGCATCTACATCAACGGATCCGAATATCAAAGCATCTTCAACATCATAGCCTCTGCATGAATGAACTTGGTAAAATTGTGTTTTTACGTTCCTTAAAGTTCATATTTAAAAGTTTTTTATTTTTCTGGGAAGCCGGACCGGTCCGCCCCTCAACCGGACTGATCCGTAACCGGACCGGTCCGCCCTCTACCCGGACCGATCCGCCTTGCTCAAGGTCCAGTAGACCCCGGATCGAATGAAAACCGATGGAGCCATATTTTAAAAGAACCGATCCGGTCAATCGGACCGATCCGCCTCCTAGCCGGACCGATCCGCCTGGGATAAACTCGAGCAGTTCCGTAACTGTTTTTCCACCATCTTATATTTCCTATATATATAACTATTCCGATGGTGTATTTCTTTAAGTCTTTGAGAAAACGTTTTAAGAGTACAAACACAACAAGACTTCAATTTTTGATGCGCCAAACATCTTTTTGATTCACACACAAAAATCCCAATTACTTTTGTGAATCTTTTGGAACCCTAGAACACAAACTTTGTTGTTGTTCATCTTTGTGGAGAGATCTTTGCAACCGAGGGCTGCGTGTCATTGATGAGGGAGTCTCTACAAAGTTTTATGGCTGCGTGTCATTGAGGAGAGCTGCGGTTCTTCCTTCGTTGTTTGGGCTGCGAGTCCTTGGAGGGTGCTGCGTGTATTCTCTTGCTCAGTTCAAGACTGCGTGTCTTTGTGGGTTGGCTGCGCGTTGATCCATTGCAGATTTCTCTATGTAATTGTAAGTTACGGCTTGTATATTCATAGTGAAATAAAGGTTTTACCCGAAAGGTTTTTTTTCCTGAAATCTGTGTCTTACCATATTTTGTGTCACATGCTTTATTTATTTATGGGTTGACACACGCACCTTAGATGCATGTTTAGGGGCTGAAATTAAATAAGTGTGCTATATTAGAAAGTTGAGAAGTTAATCAATTATCACACGTAATTCTCGCGTTCTCATCCTCTATTCACTTTTTTTTTATATATCTACCTCATGTATATATCACTTTTCATTCTCTTATACATTTCACACACCTGTATATACTCTCCCTATTCAATTCACATGTAGGGATGTCAATTTAACATGTCCCACGGGGTTCACGACCTGACCCTAATGGGGAGGGTTAAAAACCCGTTTAAAATAATAGGGGAGGGTTTGGGTTTTTAAAAAACCCTATTTACTAAACGGAGTGAGTTTAGGATTTGTTAGAATATGCTCGACCAGCCTCGCCTCGCCCCATTTAGTAATTAAATTTACTTTTATATCCTTTTTATACTAACCTAATAACACTTCCACCACCACACACACACACACACACACACACACATATATATATATATATATATATATATATATATTATAAAACCCTACCTCCCTTTTAACTTCATTTACCCACACACCTAAAGATGGCCAAAGAAGCAGCTCTCAAGTCTCAAGTCTCTCTCGCATCTTAACCGAACCTAAAGCCGTCGTCAAATGAAATGAAAGGGGCGATGACGGACAGCAGTGGAAGGGGTGATGACCACTCTGCTTTCTCTCTCTGGTTCGTAGTTCATTTTTTTAATTCATGATTTATATACACTCTCCATTTTTGATTAAGAGATTTAGAAACAAATTAAAAACCAGACCATATTTTGTTTTCTCTTTACATAGAAAATGTTATGTTTAGGATCAAATCTACTAACACATTTGTTATGCATACTGAGACCCTTTTAAAAACCACCAAATCGACTAAATCGGTTAGGATTTGTTAGGATCAAATCGACTAATAGATTTGTTAGGATCATATCTCTAACACATTTGTTATTCTTGCTAAATCGGTTTAGGATCAAATTAACTAACAGACCATGTTATGTTTTCTCTTTTCACAAAAAATGTTATGATGATTTATATACACAAACTTTAAACCATTATCTTTTGATAACAGATTCACAGATATTTATTTTGTATATAAATCATTTTTTTAATCTAGTTTTGAAGGTTTTCCTAAATTATCTGCCTTTACCATCACAGATTCACAGACCTTATTTAATTATTTAACATCACAAATTTGGCTAAATTATTTTACTTTAACATCACTTATTCACACACCTTATTTAATTCTAACAGTTTTTTTTTGTCTTTTTTCTTGTTTTCTCCGATAATTTAATAAAATATAGTTATCAATTTATATTTATTTCAAAAATGAGCGAATCAATTCAAGACAAAAATACCGTTTCAGGAGCACAAACTGAATCAACCCCAACACCTAGTTCCACCCCATACACACAAACACATTGTGTTAATCCAATTGTCCCATCATCTCCTAAAAAAAAATTTACATCTTTTGTTTGGAATGATTTTGAAAGGGTTAAAGATAACTTAGGGACATTTCCAATATGCCATCATTTTTATTCAAAACATAAGGACGGAAGTAGAAATGGGACCAATAGTTTTCATATGCACTTGACTAGGTGAAAGAGACATCAAAATGTTGATATTTGCGATGAATTTTAGATTCATACTAAAAAAACTTCCGATGGAAAATTGCACTTTGGTAATTTTACATTTGATCAAGATGTGTCTAGAAAAGAACTTGCAAGTGCAATTGTCTTACATAAATATTCCCTGAGTATTGTCGAGCATGTCGAATTTAGGAAGTTTGTTAGTAACCTCCAACCTCTTTTTAAAAATTTATCTCGAAACACCATTAAGAGTGACATATTAAAAATGTATCAATCGGATAAAGCAAAAGTTTACAAGTTATTTGATAAGGTTTATTATCGCTTTGGAATCACCACGGATATGTGATCTTTGAGGCAAAAGAGAGGGTACATGGTTATAACGGCACATTTTGTTGATGAACGTTGGTGCTTGAAAAATTTGATAATAGGGTATGTTTTCTTCTTTTTTTACCTTATTTTTTAAATAATTATGTTTCATCACAATTTAATATTTTGATATAATTATTTGTGCGTAGGTTTGTTTATGTGCCTACTCCACATAAGAAAGATGTTCTTTGTGATGTGCTGAGGAATTTTTTATTAGATTGGAATTTGGATAGGAAAGTGTCTACTATTACAGTAGACAATTGTTCCACTAATGATGCATTGATGGGCAGTCTTGTTGACAAGTTTGTTGCTAATGATTCTATTTTGTTAGGGGGAAAATTGTTTCACATGCGTTTTACCGTACATATATTAAATCTTGTGGTGAAGGATTACTTAGACATAATAAGAGTTGCCGTGGGTAAAATTCGAGATAGTGTAGCATTTTGGTCGGCCACTTAAAGTACATGGGGAGAAAAATTTTGAGGAGGTTGCCCGCCAATTAAAAATTCCATGTATAAAAAGGTGTGCTTATATTGAAAAACAAGGTAGAACTCTATTATTTGACGCAGATACAACCATTAAATATAAGGATGTGTTTCCACATTCGAAACAAAGTGAGAGACATTATGCATATTTACCTATGGAGCATGAGTGGTGCTTAGCCAAATAAATATGTGGACGATTGAAACTATTTTTTTCCATCACAAAAGTGTTTTCTGGCACTAAATTTCCAACTACAAATTACTTATTTCCTAAAGTTTGTGTGATTAAATTGGCATTACATAGTTGATATAGCTCTCCAAATGAGCTGATTAAAATGATGGAAATTAGTATGTTGGAAAAATTTGATAAGTATTGGAGTGAGTGTCATTTGGTTGCTGGCATAGCGATTGTTTTGGATCCAAGGTACAAAATGAAGTTTTTGGAACATGTTCTTACATAGCGAGTAGTGTGATACACATATTGAGAGTGTAAGGACAACATGTTATGACTTACTAAATGATTACCAATGTAAGGTGAATGTGAGGATCGAGACACCAAATGAGAGTAGGGTAAGTGGTGTTACAACGGTTGGTTGTTCGAAAACTGTTAGTGGAAAGTGGAATGTTGACATTTTTTTAGAATATGATTAACTTGTTAGTGGTATGTCAGGTCGTATAAATGTTAAGTCAGAGTTAGATCACTGTTTGGAGGAAAATATCTTTCCACGTACTCCGAATTTTAGCATTTTAAATTGGTGGAAAGCGAATGGTGTTCGGTATCCCATATTGGAACTTATAGCGCGAGATGTATTGGTTGTTCTAGTATCAACCGTGGCTTTCGAATCATCATTTAGCACAAGTAGTCAAATGGTGAGCCCTCATCGTAGTCGACTTAGTGCAGTTGTTTTAGAGGCATTGATGTGCACACAAGATTAGTTATGGAACGATATTCAAGGTGCTAATTGTTTAAATTAAATTTCTTTAATAATATGTAAGAATTTTTCCTTAATTTAGTATTTATTTTTTTATATTAAGAATTTTCCTTAATTTAATATTTATTTTTTTATATTAAGAATTTTTCTTAGTTTAATATTTATTTTTTTATATTTTTTGTAGATGATGCTTCTACCATGGATTCGAGGCCTACAATTTGCGATGAGGAGTCCAATCCCATGGAAGTTTGAGGAAGAGGTAATGCAAGTAAAAAATCTATACGATTTTTTTTTGTTTTAAATTCATGTTAATTCTCTAAATATGTTTTAACAATTGTTTTTTTTCCAGGTTTGAGTTGATGATGATGAGGAGGAGAGGAGATTGCAAAATGATGATAGTCGAGCTATTTGAGACTTTTGTGTAACATTTGCTATATTTGGGACTTATTTTGTAATAGTTGATGTTATTTGAGACCTGTGTTGTTTGAAACTTATTTTGTGGTAGTTGACACTATTTGGCACTTATTTTGTAATAGTTGATGTTGTTTGAGACTTAAAAGTTTGGCATTTTAAATTTTGTTATTTGGGACATTTCAATTATTTTGAGACTTTTAAGTTGATGTTGAAGTTTTAGACTTAGAAATTGATGTTGTGTCATTGATATTCATCAATACATTTTATTTGCTTATAAAGTCACCACTATTATTTATATAATAAAATTTATTTTTCTTAAAAAATAAAATTTTGGGTTACACCCGCAGGGCGAGGTGGGTTCTAACCCGTTTATTTCAACTGAGGTGGGACGGGGCGGGGCGGGTTTGAAAAGGTTATATTTAAATGGGTTCAGGGTTTAAAATCTTAACTCGTCGCGAGTTACGGGAGCGGGTTACTCTTTTTTTTCACGGGGCGGGGTTGGGTTTTGATAAACCAGCCCCATACCCGCCCGTTGCCATTCCTATTCACACACTTACACTTAGCTTCACTTTTACTCACATGTTCCACACACCATTTAAATTATCCATGTTTTGGATTCTCTAGCACACTCCACACTTCTCACACTTGTATATATCTCCATGCTCACTTATGCATATCACATAGCACTTGCAGTTGATCCATGTATAGGCTCACTACCACACACACTCACTTGTAAATATTCACAAGTCACTCACTCACATTTATATATCCCCATCACCATGCTTAGTATAGTCTTTATGCTCCATGCTAGATCTTCTTTTCATGATACTTGTATATGCTCCCTCATTAGTATAGTACTCCCTTTAATCATTATGCAAATGAAAATAAAACACTCTATATCCATAATATGCAAGTTAAGACTCATGCGTCTTTACAACTAAATCACCAAAAGCATGGCAATATTGACCAAAATTTCTCCCGCACTGGGGAGTTATTTTGTGATGGGCACTGGTCCTGTGAGGTGCAGTTAGCTTAAGCGATATGTCTCTGACCTTCCATTGGGATCGTACCTTCGACGTATATAACAGGGAACTTGTTCACGTACGTTGAGTATATAAAATTCGCTCTCACACATACCGTCCCCACGACGTCAATCGTTAGGCAATTCACGTACACTTAGGTATATCAAATGGATTATCCATACGTAACGATGAATGATTTCCCTTATAGGCAAGAGGTGTTTCGTGGAAGTCATGCCAAAGGGAGGAGCCCTTCCACTAACCCAACAATTACATAAAATGCGTGTAGGGGTCAAACATAGCGCATTCATATTTAGTTTGTCGGTTACCATGCGAAACTCTGCCAAAAATTTTGGATCGGCATACTGCCTAAATTTTTACGCTATTTCGCCTTTTTTCAAAATATAATCATGTCCATGTAATTGGAAACAAGTCAAATAGTTTCCTACATATTTTTCCAAGCTCGGGTCGTGTTCGACATTTTTCTTATATTTAGGCAAACATAATACAAGTGAAAACCAAATACTACTACTACTAATAATAATCATGCTGAGATTCTTCTCCTTTTTACACCTTTTTCAAAAACCAAAAATACCAAAAATATTTTTCTCTTCATTCCAAAATACTAAAAAATCTCTTCCTCCTTCTTTTAAAAACAAATTCAAGTCATTTTCCCTCTTAGATTGCATACCCGATATTGTCCTAGCTCCCTATTGGCTGCAGTCTTCCATTAAACTTCCCTGAAGCTCCGTCGCTTTTTTTGATACTTAATTCAAGTTGGGGATCTACCTCCACGAGATCTACATGGAGAACATGTCCAAGCACCAAATGCGCAGACTGATCTGACGGTCATCCTAGCCTAACTCAGTGCCAATATTAATAACCTTCAAACTGAGGTCTATAAAATGCAGTGATACCCGACCCAAATTCCCAAAGAGCCCGAGGTTATATTTCATCGCACCATGGGTCCTCCCACTCTCGAGCCTGTCTGGGTCCCAAAGCGTACCAACATGTTCCTCGTATCCTGCCTGCCAATGGGCCACCATCAGCCCAACTCTCGATTTTAAACCTTTCCCAGCAAGGGACTAATCTGCAAATACCCATGAATCCCAATGAGGAGGAACTGAACAAGGTCAAGGAACACCTCAAACTACTGTTGAAAAAATTTGACTAAGTCAAGATATCCGAGAACTACATGGATTACACACATATGTCTCCTTATCCCAAAGTTAGACTGCTAGAGAAGTTCAAGATGTCAGACATTGAGAAGTTAGAGAGAAGTGAATCCCCAATTATTCACCTTCAAAGCTATCAACGAGCCATGACCCGTCTTGGTTCCTCTGATGAAATAATGTCCCAGATGTTTCAACATACCTTGAAAGAAAGTGCCCTCTGATGGTTTATATCGCTCGAAGAATCAAGGATTCGTGGTTGGGAGGATGTCGCCCGAGAATTCATGTCTTAGTACAAGTATAATGAGGAGTTGGAGGCTACGCACCGAGATCTAGTGCTTCTTAAGAAAAATCCTAGGGAAACAGTCAGTAGCTTCATATGAAGGTGGAGAGAAAAAGATGCTACCTTGACCAACAAACCCTCCGACGAGGAACAAATCGATATTGTGAAGAGGAACTTCTTGCCTCACATTCGAAATCCATAGGAGGACAGTATTACCCAAACTTTCGAGTCCTTTAAGAGGCTGGTGTATAAATTTTGGACAACATTACCAAAGTGGAATCTGAACCAAAGAAAGTGTCCGGACAGTTCACTCCCTGAAAGTATAAGAAGCTTGCCAGCGCTACCATCTAACCCATCAATAACATTTCACAATTTTCTTCCTCTTGGGCATAAAAAAGTTGCCATAATCCGACCAAGAAAGAATACACCGAGCTCCACACTCCATTGTCTAAAGTGTACCAGGCCCTGCTAAGCCGAAGCCTCATCAAACCCTTGGACCCCCGTCCATTACCATATCCCCCCCTAAAAACTTCAAACCCAATGCCCGTTGTTATTTCCACCAATTCATAGGTCATACCACCGACCAATGACTTCACCTTAAAAATGTGATCCAAGACCTAATTGATCGGGGTATCATCACCCTACCATCTAACCTTAAACCAATACTACTCATAACCCACTTCCAGCACATACAAATGCCATCGATTATAAAAAATTCAACGACTTGTTCATGGAAGCCTAAAAGTGGGCTCAAGAATTAAATGAATAGGTAGTATCTGTTGAAGAAGTCAGTCTAGATGATGTGGTACAGACCCTGGCCAATATATGTTGGTAGACAAATGAAATCTGTAATGTCCCTAAGTTTCTCATTGCTTTAAAGCTTCAGGTATGGTTAGTCCCTTCACTCCTTCACTTCCTCGCTGAGTGGGGAGATTTATACTAAGAACCCGTTGAGGTCGTCGAGTGTATTAATTACTCTTGGAAATAGGGCATAGTCACCACCGGATGGTGGGATGATTTTGACAACTCAGATGATAAACCAAGTAAGGAAGAAGTTAGTCCAGTAGCTAGACATTGTGGGATGATATCATTCAAAGATCTTATGGGGGAAATCAAAAATGTGTCCATTCATCCCGAGGTAGATGAAGCCACATAATTCTCATTATTTCTCACCTTTATGAACCACATGACCAGGTCAGGGATACACTACAAAGATTCAATTCCTCATGTAACCAAAACAGATAAAGGAAAGGGAGTTATCGAAAAACTTCCCATGCTGGAAATTACCACTGAAGAGAGCAAAGTCCTTGATTAGCTCAAGAAAAATCAAGCAAATATCACCCTGGGGGGCTTTCATGTCCTCTCAATTGCAACGAAATGCCTTGATAAAGCTCCTTACCGGACCTACAGTCCCTTATTCCACTACTCTCGAAGAAACTGAAAATATGGTTGGGTCCCTGACCTTTTCCAGTCTCCTCTCCTTTTTCGAAGAAGAGATATCAAAGTTTGACCTTAATCACAATTATGATCTCAACATATCTGTTAAAGTCTTGGGAAAGACAGTCCCACTATCACTTATCGACAATACATCTACTATCAATATTTATCCACTAAGAACCTTTAATAGTATGGGACTGAAAGTTAGTGATCTCACTCCTACCCCTGCCGCCGTGCATGCTTATAACAATACCCGTCGAGAAGTAGTGAGGTCCATAAAACTCACACTAGGGGTTGTCCGTATCAATCCTATCATTGAATTCTAAGTCATTAACATACATGTATGCTTCAATCTACTCCTTGGTCGTCCATGGCTCCACATCATCCAAGGGGTATCTTATTCTCTTTATCAGGATATGAAATTTTTTGCCAAAGGTCAAGTTATCACTATTTTGGGGGATGATGATAGTACAAATAATGCCAGTACTAGGAGTCAAGTATTAGAGATCCAGCATGGGACCAATGACATGCTTCTAGTTGGTTTCAAAATTAATCCTCTCCCCCTCCATACAGGGGAAACTTCAAAGATTGAGTCTGCCCAGAACACAATGCTTATGGCAGTGTCAATATGATTTAGATATTAAAGAACATTCACTCCATGCCCAGAATGGGGCTAGGGCGATGCCAACAAGGGATATTTGAGACCATAGTTCTGAAGAAGGCCTTCCCCCCATGTGGCCTAGGTAACTAACCTTCATTGGATGAACTTAAAGCACTCCATCGATCGAGATTGAAAAGAAGCTTGGAAGATACAAAGAAATTTCAAGAGACTCTTTGAACGAAAGATTTATCAAAGAGGGTGAAGACTTTCTCTTCCGTGGATTCCCTGAACTATGGTATGGCTATGTTGATAAGAAAATGAAACTGGGTTGGAAATATTCTTTTAAGATAGTAACTCATGGGCTAAAGACTACAAATATGAAGTGAAACCTCTCACAAAGAAAGTCGTGGCAATTACCGATGACTCTAAGGAAAGTGATTTGAAAACTCATTCGACCTGCAGACACTAGGGCTGAGTCTCTACATGATCCTCTTAGATGTAACGCCGTCGGACCCGTCAACTAAGTTCAAAGCTGCTGACATTCCTCTCCTCGGTTGGAAGGCCATATCGATCCAACCTGCTCAAATTAAACCCAATCCCAATATTCACCCTATTAAAGTCTCTTCATGTATTATTATTTTTCCTTTACGTGATATGAATGTAATCGAGACCTCTTTTGACGAGGTTCTCATCACTATTTTTTGCAAAAATGAAAAAAGAGGATTTTGAGTATTTTACTGTGCCTTACATTAATTGTCTTGATTCTAATTAAACCTTTGATGATGATGATTTTGTAAATGAACAATTCTTAACTGATCTTAATAAGGAGAATAACAAATAACATAATCGCGCCGAATTAATGATGATGAGACTGTTGTTATTAATCTCGATTCTAAAAGTCATTAGCGCGAGATTAGGATAGGGTACATCCTTAGCGAGCATGAGTGGACGGAATTTGAGGAACTACTGAAAGATTTTATGGATGTCTTCGCATGGTCCTATGATGACATACTCAGCATTAACCCAGAAATTGCTTGGCATGAGATCCCAACATTCAAAAATAGCCCATAACACAGAAGCTAAGGAAACTCCATACCGAATGGTTGTTCAAGGTTAAAGAGGAGGTGGTTAAACAATTGAACTTGGGCTTCATTCTAATAGACGAATACACAATATGACCCGCCAACATCATCCCCGTGCTAAAGTCATGAGGAAAAGTTCGCATGTGCATCGACTATCGAGATTTAAATAAAGCATCCCCAAAGGGTGATTACTAGTTACCCAACATTGACATAATTGTGGATAACACGGCTAGCCATGCCCTCAATCCGTTTGCTATGGATTCATCGGATATAAACAGATCAAGATGCACCCTAATCATCAGGATAAAACCGCCTTCATCACCCTATGGTGAACCTTCTGCTACACTATCATGCCAATCGTACTCAAGAACATTGGGGCTAGCTACCAAAGGACTTTCAGAACCATCATTCTCAACCTTATTCACAAGGAGGTCGAAGTCTATGTCGATGACATGATCATTAAGTCTAAGACTTAGGAAGGTCATATTACTGCCCTCTGAAAGTTGTTCGAGTGGTTGCGATTATATAAGATGCTGTTAAATCCACATAAATGTGTTTCGATGTCACAAGAGGAAAAATCTTAGGATTCATCGTCAGTAAGAAAGGAATCAAAGAAGCCCGTGACAAGTAAAAAGCCATACTTCAGATGCCACCACCATGGACGGGGAAGGAAATTCAAGAATTCCTAGGTAAATTGTAGTACATCAGTCAGTTCATCAACCAACTAACCTCCATCTGTGAACCCATTTTTAAACTCCTTCGACAAGACTCAACCAAAGCCTGGAGTGAGGTATGCCAAGAAGCTTTTGACCAAATTAAGTGATACCTCACACGACCTTCGGTGCTCATGCCTTCGCACCCAGGTCTCCCAATCCTCTTGTACTAAATCGTTACAAATACCGTAACACCACATATTATCTTTTCATCATACCGATCAATATCTCCATAAGCGCACATATCATATTTTTAAATATTATTTTTAGAACACTCCTTTGGATGACCTCATTCCATCCTTTCCATGATGCGAGTCGAGCGATTTCGATCTCCATTTAGATATACACGTGCACACACTTCATGGATAAATTATGGAACATAGTAACATAAGTCCATGAGAGATCGAAAGGGCGGGATTGGTTCCTAACACCTTCCCATTCCGTAACTAAGCCCCGAACCTCTGATCTAATTGGTTTCGCAAGCATCAATTTGTCTCTGATGTCGTTCTCTCGAGGCAACAACATGTTCTTTTGCCTGTTTTATGCAAAATAGGTTGGTAACTCTAACTCTTTACATGACCCCACATCGACCACGTCTGAAGCGTTCCTAGAAAAAAGGGGGGCAAGACATTTTTTCTCTCCTGTAGGATAAGAATTCGGAGGGATGGCTACAGTGGTGACTCCGTTGGGGACGTATTTGTCAAAAGAAGGCTAGACTCTGTCTGCATGGGAGTTGTCATTTTCTACATATTTGTGTATGCACCTACTTTTATGTTTGCTTTTATCTCTATTTACTTTTTATATATTTACCTTTTGCCTATATCACTCATCATTCACTCACTTGTAAATACCTTCCATGTATACCTCAAACTACTTACACTTATATGTAAGATCACTTATATCCACATGTGTCACACGCCATTTAGAATATTCCTGTCTAGGTGTGACTAACACACTCCTCTACTTATCACACTTATATATATCCATGCTCACTTGAAGTTATCACACACCACTTGTGGTTAATCCATGCTTAGATTCACTACCACACGTTCACTTATAGATATTCATACATCACTCACTCACTTGTATCTATGTATAATGTAATCTTCATGCTCCATGCTAGATTTAATTTTCATGATATTTGTACGTTCTTCCCTATTAGTATAGTGCTCATCATGCCAAATAAAATACTCTCGCAATAATATACTATTCAAGAATCATGCACTTTGCACACTACATCACCAAGAGCATGGCTATTGACTAAATTTTATCCCGTACTGGAGGGTCACTTTGTGATGGGAACTAGTTCGGAAGGTCGCAATTAGCCTAAGAAATATGACTCTCACCTTGCATTGGCCTAATACCTTCGACTTATGTCGAACGGTCCCCCCCCGCATCATACCGCTTGACTGAACGCACGATGGGAGGTATATAGCAGGGAAATTGTTCATGGACGTCGAGTATATCGAATTCGCTCTCACACATACTGTCCCCACGAGGTATATAGTGAGGAATTTCACGTGCACTCAGGCATATCAAATGTCTTATCCACATGTACCGATTGCCCTCAAAAGCAAGAGGTATATCATGGAAGTCAAAAAGGGGGAACCTTTACACTAACACAATAACTGCATACCCTCATATGTGCGTCAAACCTAAGGCACTCATATTTAGTTTGCTAGTTACTACATAATAGCGAAATGCCGAGTCGACATGTCCCCCACCCTTTTGCACGATTTTGTCTTTTTCCAAAACGGAAACATGTCCACAAGCTTGGCAACAAGTCAAATGATGTTTTACATCTTTTTCAAACCCAATTTTCCTAGGCTAGGGTCATGTTCGACATTTCTTTTTGCATTTAGGATAACCTAATACAAGTGAAAACATAAACATAATAATAGTAAGTTTGAGACAATTCCCTCATTTTTCCCTCATTCTTTATCAAAACTGTCAAAAACATTTTCCCCCTTTTCATCCAAAATACCAATAAACATCTTCCCTCCTTTTTATAAAAAAAAATACCAAAAAGATTTTTCCCACTCTTCTATTAAAATGTCAAAAACATTTTCGACCTTTTCAATAAACGTAATTCTTCCTTTTCTCTTTCAAAACTAAATTCGAATCTTTTTCCCTCTCCTGTCGATCGCATACCAGACCCTTGGCCTGGCTCCCTATTATTTTTGGTCTTCCATCGAACGGCCATGAAGCTCCATCGGCTCCCCTCTAAATTCCTCCAAGTCCGAAATCCACCTTCACCAGCCCTCCATGGAAAGCACTAATTAAGTACCGAATGTGTAGCCTGATTTGATGTCAATCCTGGTCTAGCTTAGTCCAAGATTGACAACTTTCGAACCGAGGTTCATGAGATGTAGCGAAATAGAATCCCAGTCCCCAAGGAACCCGAGGTCCTTTTACCACGTGATAAGGGTCCACCCGCTCATAAGACTATTTGGGTCCCGAAAGAATATCAACACGTGCGCCTCCTGCCAATGGGCCACCACCTGCTTAATTCATTATGACAAATATTTCCCAGCCAGGGGCTAACCTGCCAATACATGTCAATCCGATAGAAGAAGATTTAAACAAGTTCAAAGAGGAACTTAAGTTGTTAACCAAGAAGTTTTACTATGTTTGAATTGCTGGGAACTACATGGCTCACACCCATATGTCTCCCTACCCTAAAGCAAGGCTGTCAAAAAAGTTTAAGATGCCTAACATTGAGAAGTTAGGTGGTAGCTTACCCCCAATTGTTCATCTCCGAATTTACAACGTAGCCATGACTCTCATAGGTGCCTCCGAGAATATAATGGACCAAATATTTCAACAAACTTTGAAGGATAACGCTCTTCGTTGGTTTTTATCCCTCGAGGAATCCAGAATTCACAGTTGAGAGGATGTTGATCGTGAATTCATGTCATAGTACAATTATAAAGAGGAGTTGGAGGTTACACACCGTGATATAGAACTTCTCAAGAAGAACCCCAGAGAATCTGGTAGTAATTTCATAGCAAGGTGGAGGGAGAAAGCTGCCACTATAACTAACCAACCTTTCGAAAAGGAGCAAGTTAGTATTATGAAGAAAATATTCTTACCTCATGTCCGAGCAATGATGGGAGGACAGTATTACCCACATTTTTGAGCTCTCCATGAAGCTGGAGTGGAGATTGAAGAAACTATCACCAAGATAGAAGATGAGCCAAAAAAAGGATCCGAATAGTTTACTCTAAGAAAATATGAGAAGCCTGCTACAATCTCGACCATCAATAACATCTCTCTGCCTACTACCTCTTTGGAACCCGAAAGTTTTGCTAACCCAGTCAGAAAAGAATATACTGAGCTTTATGCCCCCTATATAAACTCTACCAAGCCTTATTGGGCAGAAATACCGTCAAACCTTTAGAACCTTGTCCTCTACCAAACCCACTTTTTAATTATTTCAAACCCGATGCTCATTGTGATTTTCACCAAACTCCTAGACATACAACTAATTAGTGCTTCCATCTATGGAATGTAATCCAATGTCTAATTGATCAATATATCATCACCCCATCGACTAATCCTAAACCCAACACCACTCAAAATCCATTTCCAAGCCATACAAATGCCATCTTCCTAGAGAATAACTCGAAATTCGACCCATCTACCCATATTGTGCTCGGTAAAGCACCCATCATACCCATATTTTCACCTAAACCCCTTAATGTCTGGCCATATTTTCTCTTACACCTACCTATTTTTCAACTGTCACTTCTCACGAGAGTGTGTATTACCATTCGTACCTGATCCGGAGGGAAAGATATGGAATTGCTAGTATTACTGAACTAATTTCTAGAGTTTGGGCTAAAATTGCCCTCTGTAATAACCATTGACTGCCAGAAGTTCAGCATTTTGTTCACGAAAGCCCAGAAGTGGGATCGAGAGTAAAATAATTGGGTGGTACCCGTCGACGAAGTCAGTTTAGACGATGAAATATAGATTATGGGAGACTTATTCCGACTACATAATGAGATTTCCAGTATATCCAAGTTACTCGATGACTTAAATCTACAAGGGCAGTTGGTCCTTTCACTTCTTCACCTCCCCGTTGAGTGGGAGGATCTATATGAAGAAGCCATTGAGGTTGTGGAATGCATTGAATTTTCATGGCAATATGGCATCCTTGCCACTGAATGGGGGGACAAGTTTAGCAGCTCAGATGAAGAACCAAGGCAAGAAAATGTTAACCCAGTGATCAATATCTGTGGGATGATATCTTTTAAAGATTTTCTATGGGAAATCAAGAAAGTAATCGTATAGCTCAAAGTAGATGAAGAAATGGGGTTTCTATTCTTCCCCTCCTCTATGAACTATATGACAATATCCAGGAGACACTACCAAAGTCTGAATCCTTAGTCAGCAGGGATAGATAAAGGGAATGGAGATATCGAGAAACTCCCCATGCCGAAAATGACCATCGAGGAAAGCAAGATCCTTGACCAGATCAAGAAAACTTAAGCCAACTTCACCTTGCGGGGACTTTTCATGTCTTCCCATCTACACTGAAATTTTCTTATAAAGTTGCTCACTGGATTTATAGTCCCTCCTTCCACAACTTCAGAAGAAGCTGTAAACCTAGTCGGGTCCTTAACCTCTACCAGATTTCCTTCCTTCTCTAAAGAAGAAATCCCAAAGTTTGGTCCAATCATAACTCTGATCTCAACATCTCTATTGAGGTGATGCAGAAGACAGTCCATCTCTGACTAGTCGACAACCGATCAACACTTAATGTTTTGCCCGTTAAGAACCCTCAACTGTTGGGGTTTGAAAGTAACTGATCTTGCTTCGACTTTCGCTGTAGTGTTTATTTATGATAACACCCGCCGAGAGGTGGTGGGATCCAAAACACTCACAATAGGGGTTGGTCCTATCACTATCGTTATCGAGTTCTAAGTTATCGACTTACTCGCTTATTTCAATTTATTTCTTAGTCAACCCTGGCTTCATATCATCAAGTAGGTATCTTCCTCTCTTAATAAAAGATAATAGTTCTTCGAAAATGGGTAGGTCATCACCATCTTGGGAGACGATGATAAGACTAAAAATTTAAGCACCAGTAATCCAGTACTATAAATACAACATGGGGGGAATGACATGCTTCTTTTTGGATTTTGAGTCGAACCTCTTCCACTCTCAGTAGGGGATGATTTCAAAGACCGAGTCTGTCCAGAGCAATCCCTCACGATAATGTAAACGTGATATAGATGTCCAATAATATGCACTTTATGCTCGGACTGGGACTAGGATGACGATAGCAGGGCACATTGGAACCCATAGTCATGAAGACGTCCTTTCCTCCATATAGCCTGGGTTATCAACCATCATCAGAGGAACTCAGAATGCTCTGCCAACCCCAATTTAAGAGAAGTTTAGAAAGCACCAAGACTATTTTGAGGGATTCCTTGAATGGGAGGTTCATCAAAGAAGGCGAGGAATTTCCCTTTTGTGGCTTTCCTGAACCATATTATGATAATGTGGATAAGAAGATAAAGCCAGAGATGGATATCTTAATTTAAGACAATTACTCCTAGGCCAAAGACTCCCAGCATCATGTTCAACCTCTCGTTGAGAAAGCTATAGCAGTTTCTTAGGTTTCTGAGGGAAGTGACTCCGGGGACTCATTCAATCTGCAGACACTGGCACTGACACTCTGCATGATCCACTCAAGCGCTATACCGTCGGATCCGTCCACTCTAATCATGGACCTGAGAAACCTCTGCTCAACTGGAATGTTATACTAGTTCCACCTGTTGAGATATAACCCAATTAAGTTGTTTATCCTCTTTCTTCCTATGTTGTTGTTCCTCCTTTTTTCTAATAGCAATGTAATCAAGACCTCTTTTGACGAGGTTCTTAACGCGATTTTTCCTGAGAATGAAATAAAAGAAGATTTTGAGTATCTTGCTATGCCTTATATTAATTATCTTGATTGTAATCAAACTCTTGATGATGATGATTTTGTAAATGAACAATTCTTAACTAATATTAATAAGGTTAATAACAAATAACATAACCGTGTTCAAATTAATGAAGATAAAACTATTGTTATAAATATCGGTTCTAGTAGCCAACTGAGCGAGATTAGGATAGGGTTCACCCTTGACGAGCATAAGCGAGCGCAACTTGAAGAACTATTGAAGGAATTCATGGACATCTTTTTATGGCCCTATGATGACATGCCCGACATCGATCCCGAGATTGCTCAACACGATATCCAACTCTCTCAGAATGCAAATCGATCAAGTAAAAACTGCAAAAGCTTCGCACTCAATGGTCACTCAAATTCAAGGAAGAGGTAATCAAATAGTTGAATGTGGGCTTCATTAGGGTGATCGAATATCCCACATGTCTAGCCAATATTGTAAGCCTGTCAAAATTAGGAGGGAAAGTACGCAATTGCGTCGCCTACCGAGATTTGAAGAACCAACTTCAAAAGATGATTACCCACTGCCCAACATCGACATAATTATGGACAACATGACTAGTTATTCGTCGATGAGTTTATCGGATACAATCAGATCAAGATGCATCCTAATCATCAAGAAAAACCACAACTATCACCCCTTCGAGAACCTTCGGTTACACAGTTATGCCATTCAGGCTAAAAAATACAAGGGTTATCTACCAAAGGGCTGTCATAACCATTTTGCATGATCTGATACACAAAGAGGTCAAAGTCTTCGTGGATGATAGGATCATTAAGTTTAATATTCAGGAAGGTCATGTTCCTACCCTTCGAAAGTTCTTCGAACGAATACGATAATAACAAATGCAACTTAACCCGCAGAAATACATTTTCGATATCACCAAAGGAAAGCTTTTGGGATTCATGGTTAGCGATAAGGGAATTGAAGCAGACCCTACCGAATTGAAATCCATACTCGAAATGCCACCACCCTGAACGGAGAAGTAAGTTCGGGGATTTTGGGGAAAATTATAATATATCAGCCAATCTATCAGCTAATTGACTTTTATATGTGAACCTATCTTTAAACTCCTCCAAAAGGATTCCACCAAAGTTTGGAATAAATCCTGTCATGAAGACTTTGACAAAATCAAGTTATACCTTACCCGACCTACGGTACTCATGCCACCATAGCCTGGTCCTCCTTTACTCTTATACCTAACCATAATCGATACTATAGCTGGGGCTTTGCTAACCTAATACCTCAAAGAATCTCGCAAAGAAAGTCCCATTTACTATGTTAGCTATCAATTGGCTGGCTATGAATCAAATACATTGCCTCGAAGAAAGTATGTATCGCCCTTATCTGGGTCACTCAAAAATTACGGCACTACATGCTCACTTTTCCCATCAGACTTGTGGCCCGAATGGATCCTATCAAATACCTGCTCGAGAAACCTACCATGTCCATACGAATGACCCTATTATTAATGATACTAGTCGAGTTCGATATTGTGTATGTCACGCAGAAAGACATAAAAGGGAAAACCATCTTTTACTACCTTGCTGATTACCCCATGAAATAATCCGATGTTTGGATCTCTTTGTTCCCGGATGAATACATCCTTTGCACCTATTGGGAAGACCTCCAATAGAAAATGTTCTTAGACGGCACTGTAAAAAATAAAGGATGTTGTATTATTATACTTCTGATCGTCACAGATGAATCTCATACTCCCGTTGCTATCAAGCTAGATTTTCCCTGCGCCAACAATATGATCAAACACGAGGCGTGCACTATAGGCCTCAAAGTCACTCTCAAGAAAAGTATCCAGTGCCTAGATGTCTATGAGGACTCTGCTCTTATTAGCGGACATGTCTTAAGAAGATCGAAAGTCAAAGACAAAAAGCTCTTACCCTTCCATGCTAACTTAGAAGAGTTGGCCTCCCAATTTTGAGATATCACCTTCCACTACTTGCCCCAAGCAAGGAACATCTTGGTAGATGCTCTTTCTACTCTTACCTCCATGGTCGATATCCTCGAGGGAACAATGATGGCACCCTTCCTAGTCCAAAAACAAGTTAAACTAACCCGTTATAACCACATTGAACTCGTCACAAAATAGGACTCCGATATGGCCGAGTTGTGGTATTACGATATTTAGTGCCTCCTTAAGCACGGTAGGTACCACTAAGAAGACAATAAGAAAGATCGATTGTCTCTTCACAAATTGGTTGTCTAATATATTGTTTGCGATAAAGCACTATTCAAGAGAAACTTCGACGGAATCCATTTGCACTTTATCGCAGGGGCAAGCATTGAAGAAATGATGTAAAAAATCCACGGTGGGGAATGCGGACCCCACATGAACGTCCATATGATCGCTAAGAAGATTATCCGATAGGGGTACTATTGGATCACCATGGTTTAGGATTGCACCACCTATGTCCAAAAATGCTTTAAATGCCAATAATTTGTCGATCTCCAACACTTACCTTCGCGGGAACTATACAACAAGACTTCTCCCTGGCTATTTTCTAGATGGGGCAATTATATCATAGGAAAAGTCACATCCAAAGCTTCTAATGGGCCTGAATTCATCCTGGTTGGCATTGATTACTTCAGCAAATGGGTCGAAGCCGAGTCATACGCATTTCTGAATTCCAAAAAGGTTTCCAAGTTCATCCAAAATGACATCATATGCCGATATGGGGTCTCGCATGAGTTAGTGTCAGATAACGACTTACATTTTGAGGTAGAGGTCATAGAATTAGTCGACGAGTATGGTATTTAGAGATACAAATATTCTCCCTACCAACCACAAACCAACGGCGCCGTTGAAGATGCTAATAAGAACCTCAAATCAATCATTAGCAAGATGACCAAAAGTTGCTAAGACAGGGCCGATCGGATCCCGTATTCCCTCTGTGGCTACCGCACTTCAGTCCAGACATTTACTTGGATACCCATAACTCTCTGGTATACGGCATGGGAGTAGTCCTACCTATTGATCTAGAATTACCTTTATTACACATTATGCTTGAGAGCAAAGCTAACAAATAAGACTAACATCAGAGCTGCATTGACGAGTTATCCCTCTTAGGCGAAATGAGGCTAAAGTCTTTATATGCTATACAGGGGTACCGTCGCCAGATAACGCGATCATTCAATAAAAGAGTCAAGGACCTTAGGGGGAAATTTAAGCAAAACTGGAATTACCCTTACATAATGAAGAAGATACTGTCCAGTGGCGCCTCTATGCTCATTGACCTTAACGGAGAAGAGATGGCATGTTCAGTTAACCTGGGTCGTCTCAAGAAGTTCCACCCTTAGTCTAAAATCTCGACGCGCTATGACTCCTTTCATACTCCTTCTATTCTAAAGAAAAAATTATTCATTTCATGCTACTCAAAACTACATGGGGCCTGATCCTCTGAAAAATTGGAACTCATAAATTTGTTAAAAACCTCAGAGGTACGTAGGCAGCTCGTATGTTTTACATGGGCACGATCCCCTCTTTTTCACATAATGCTATTCTTTTTTTACCTCCGAGAATGACAGTGCATTTTATCATTTACCCAAACAAAAGGATTATGTATGCCTTAGGGATTGATATAGAAAATTTAAATGTAAAATTCATCAAGAGGCACAACAATATAATTAAAATCCTTTTTTAATCCATAAATAGGAAAATTCAGTACAATTACACGAAATATCAGCGTAGGGAGTCAAAAAACTATCCCTCCCGCCAATACAACTACCCCTAAAATAAAACTACCCAAACCGTCCCAAATTATTCCAATAAACAAAAAACAAATCAAACACAAACCAAACACATCTCCATCACGAAATCTTCATAGGAAATAAACACCAGCTTCACAAAGGCTCTATCCGCAGCTGCCAAAAGATCCAACCCCATAATCATCTGCTCATTGAGGCCCCCAAACTTCCCCTGCTTGGTAGGTATGCCGAAGGCGCTCCATGGAGTGATAAGATCGGACCAGCCTAGGGAAAACCACAGCATCCCCTCCATAGTATCAAACATGACAAATAATCTCTGCCCAATCTCCACTTCCAATATCTTAGCCACAACCCTCCTGCACAACGATTTCACATAATCTACAGAAACATGCCAAGCCCTCTCAATAGATTGAGAAGGATGGGTTGATGGTCATCGATTCTCTTATGGGGAACCCAACCGCATGGGCAAGCATTTAGTTAAATCCTCAACAGGAAATAAATCCAAGGTACAGGGGGTACAACTTGCTCCCATTCAACTTAACACAAGAGACGCCAAGGGAAATTGAATAAAGTCTGCCAAAGTCCAATTAATCGAACGTACTGGTATTCCCCCAGTTCCAAAATGGGTTGTTGCTCCCCTACCACGGCACCGACCAGCGCAGGCATCGAGCTTCATGCTCCAAAAACTAGTTTACCCAATTTTCTATGGATGAGCCAAATCTGATGAAATATCGAGTAAAGAAATTTGGCACAACGGCCAAGGGATATTTAGGGCGGACCTGTGACACCCCGCTCAATTAAACACCGGGTGATCAGTCCTTTATTAAATTAAACAGGTTTCCCATTTGATTCATTCTTAGTAGCACTGTCGAAAATTACATTAATTACTAACCACCTATTAGTTAATTAAGCCGATGTCAATTTTTTTTCTTTCATTAACCAGATAATAATAATAATAATAATAATAATAATAATAATAATAATAATAATAATAATAATAATAATAATAATAATAATAATAATAATAATAATAATAATAAGCGAAAACTAATTTAAAACATTCATACAATTAATAGAGTGAATAGATAAGAGTCTTGCCAAATAAACGATCGACTACAAATCCAAATCCCAAAATAAAATCAATAGTAAATAACTGAATCCCAATATAAGCCTAAGCTGAATAACATAATAAATAAAGTAAAAATAGGGAAACATGCCCAACTGATATACCGAAATGAAATACTACACTAGGAATGAAAGATAGATGCGTTTAATCAAATCCTGCAAGCCTCCACATTGCTGCAGTTAATCGTCCCTAGAATGGATCGTCAAGTTTGGCTTCCCTGTGGCTGGACACCTAAAAGGTTTTTAAAATATTTTGACACGGGTCAGAGCCCAAGCAAAAAATTTTGAAAATATTTAGCAAGTATTTTAATCACAATTTAAATAATTTATTTATTACACATGTATTATCCACCTACACTCACTTGAGATCCTCACCTCTCAACTAAGGTGCAAGCGTAACATATTTTACGTAACTAGTATCGCTCTCCCGACTAGTTAATGTATTTGACTATTCTTCACTAAGTCCCGTTCCCTCGTATTTACCTATATGACCCAATACTATAGTCTCAATAATAATTTATTTATTCTCATTTCATTATTGAGTTAGTCTTTTCGGTTTCACGACTTAAATTCTCTTTTTAGATATACGTCATCTATTAATCCTACTATCTCACATAAGTAGATATATTACACGGCTATATATTCATCACACATATAATATATACACAAATATAACATCTCTGGAATAGCCCCTTGTGATGTTGGCATACTCTGTTATCAAGTCCATGTACGTCTCGTACTCAATCAAGGACTATTAGTTCGGCATGTCTCCTCGATCCCAAAATCAATCAACACAACGGTGGAGGCGAACATGGTTCTAAGCCTTGGAATACGCACATACCTAATGTACCCAATTGACCTGCCAATCCTACTGATACACGACACATAGTGGACCTCCCTAAGTTCCATTAACACGGACAGTAATCTAGACCTCACTGAAATTGTCAAGGTGGGATTGCCCTCTAAGCACAACCTCCTGATAGCAAGCAGCGTAGGTACGTTCACGTAAATAATCAATTCAAAGTTATAGGCATTCACATCACCTATATATATATATATATATATATATAGAGAGAGAGAGAGAGAGAGTAAGTCTCTCCAACATATCTCCTAGCAATATACCCTTTTTTTAAAATAGTAAAAAAAACAATTTTGAGATGATATTTTTTATACGGGTTCATGATATTTCAATGTGTCCCTGTAAAAAAAATTAATTGAAAATAATGGTTTTTGTTAGTTTTAAAAAATAGGTCAAAAAACTGTCAGTTTTTACCCTTTAAATTGCCAATTTTTTTACCTATATTTTAAAAATATCAAAACACATTATTTTGATCTGAATATTTTTACAGGGGCACATTGAAATATCATGAACCCATATAAAAAATATTAACTCAAAATTATTTTTTTTACTATTTTAAAAAAATAGGCATGTTCAGAGGTATGTTGGATAGCCTCTCTCTCTCTCTCTCTCTCTCTCTATATATATATATATATATATATATATATATATATATATGTATATATATATATATATGTATATATTCTAGTAGTTATACACACGACCCAATTTTATCAACTCATACGTACTATATATATCATTCATATATTCAATGTACCATAAATTTTAATTAAACTTCTAGTATATATAATTTCGAGTCTCACTCACTACTCTAAGGATCCTAATAAACCCTAAGTTAAGGTGTAGTTATTCCTATCATTACTACTAGTCATAAATGTAGGTTCACTCATCACTACGTAATCCTTCTCTAATTTCATTCACGTATCATTTCTAGATATTTTCTCAATTATCCCACTACTTAGTTCATCTCAATTTATGTAGACCAATTTCCACTTTAAGCCTACTGTCCTTTTTTGTGCTTCTCTCTATAATAAAAAAAAATACCCCAAAAGTCCCCTCATGAATTCTCCATAATTTCTGGGATTAAAAGAATTAATTTTCAATTTTGGGAAAAATTGAATCGATTCGATCAATGGCCGAATCAATTCGCCCTTGGTTCGAATCGATTTGAAAGGTGTCAGGGGTCTTCTTCTTCGTTTTTCTCTTACGAATTTTCCTACCATCAAATCTTTCTAATTTTCATATTTCAATCTGTTGATGTAAAAAACTAGACTTGATCTAATTAATTAATCACAGATAAATATGACTAAAGAAAATAAGACAAGGAATTTTTAAAGTGGTTCGGCCTTAACGAAATGGCCTATGTCACCTATCTTGTATTGCTGGGTGTCTTGCCTTAATCTTGATTATGTTCGCTTGTCATAGCCTACCCTGCTATGAGGGTGTTACAATGTATTTATAGCCCTTGGGCCACCCATATGAATAGACAATACGTTGTCATTAGATAGGCATATGTATCGGTACATAATAAGAATATTCAGTGAATATGTCTCGACCGTTTGGTCTTCCCAGATAGTTGCTCGGTACGCTGAGTAGCTCGGTGCTTTAACTTGCTCAGTACGTATATTTATGCCATGTTGGATGACACGTGTCTTCACATAACTGGTCCACGTCAGCTGACTAATTTTTGTATCAATAGAAGCTCCCAATATTTCACAGTTGAAGTTGGATATGAGAGTGTGGAATATTATACCCAAAAGTTGCTCGGGCATGTTTATTCTATCTTGTTTGATTACAGACCTCCAACACTTGTGAAAATCTTACACTTATCATAACAATTTTGAGCACGAAATGGAAAACTTGTAAATATTTCGAATATTTAGCGAACGCTTGGGTACTTTCGTCTTTTTCCTTGATTAGCCGTCGAAAACGCAATCATTGTCATTTGTGATCATTACTTTTCCCATTTTCCAAGGCAGCGTATTTAAAGACGATAGAATCATATTGTCTTCTACTTTTTTCCATTTAGATTCCCAAACTCTTTATCTTCTCACTTTCCTTCTTACGATCATTCTTTTTGTCATCTGCCTTAGCTGATTTCTTCATTTTCTGTAAGAACTTCTTCCTTCTTTCTTCTTTCTTTGTTTTAACCATCATAGTTTACCTTATCGAATCATTGGATAAGTTTAAGGCTGACTTTGGGATTCCTTCTTGGGTTATTTTGGAAGAACCTCTTTGCCCTTCTAATTTATTTTCTCTAGCTGAGGGACACTGGTTTCCCTCTATTTTTGTAGCCGAATGTGGTTTTTCTTTCCCGCCTAACCCCCTGTGTTTGGAATTTTTCCAATATTTTGATATTATTCCTGCAAGAGTAGTTCCAAATACATGGAGGGTAGTTAATGGAGTACATAAATTGAATCAAATTCATGGAACTCATCTAGGGATTCCTAATATTATGTACTGTTATAAATGGGTTACCAGCGATACCACCTTTTATTTAAAAACTAGGTTTTCCAATAGAGCTTTAGTGGTCAATCTCTCTGATGCTAATAGGTATTATTTTGAACATGGGGTTATGATGAAAAATTGGCAACACCCCCCACTAAAAGGGAAATACGTGTATCAAAGTCCCAGATGTCCACTTTATGGCAATGGGATAGGTTGTTTTGTTTTTCAAATTAGCTCTGTTTTTGTTTGATAAAATTTGTCACTGACATTTATTTATTTTTCATTTTGCGTTGATAGTAAAAGAAAATTCCCAAAAGAGAGTGACATTAATATAAAAGAATTGAAGCTCATCTGGGGTTTGCATTAATCCATTGTTGGGGAGCACGTGAGGTCTGCTTCCTATTTGTTGAGATATAAGAACACCACTTCTTCTTTTATTGCTCGACCTCTTGCTCATCCTTTAGTGATTGATCTTGAGCAGGCTACATCATTTTCTACATTTATCGAAGAATCTTCCTCTGACTTGGGTACTTCTATTTCTGAACTGATGACAAAAAAGAGGAGAATGCATGATCTCTTTACCAAGGTTACCCCTGGTGCTGATGGGGGGAATAAGAGCAAAGATGATGTCCCAGTTGAAGGGACTAAGAAAAAGGATGTTGCTCCATCTGGGGGAGCAGTCACAACTATCAAGGAGATCAGCAAGAAGCCCCATGTTTCTCCAAAAGAGGCATCACCTTCGGTTGAAGGGGTTGCCCTTATTTAAAAAGAGGCAACACCTATGATTAAAGCTGCTCCTTTGAGAAAATTGAGAAGGGGTCTTGCTGAGAAGACCGTGGATGCTGCTGCTCAACCTTCTGGGGTTGAGGTACCTTCTTTAAGAGCTAGTTCTCCAGCACTCATTACCCCTGGCTTGGCCAAAAAATTGATCTGGTCTGGAACCCTTCCTGACTGCCGAGCTGCTGAGATGTCTACTCTTTGGGAGAAGTGCATTGAGTTGGCAGCCCAACACTTTGCATCATTAGGTTTTGCTATACTTTTCATTTTGATTCTTCGTACCATATTTTATATTCTGATTTGAGCTTCTCTTCATCTTGAAGTTTTTGGTGTATTTTAATAATATCCTGGAGAAGGATGAGGCTATCAAGGCTTCAACTTCGTCCAGTGGAGTAGAATAAGCCCTTGTTGGGTTGTCAAAATATTTGGTGGAGTCCCGACAGAAGTACGAGGAGTACAAAGCTTCTTGGCAAAATAAAATCAAGTCTGCTGAGATAGTTCAATAAAAAGCTAAGGAAGCTGCCAAAGAGGTTGATACAGCTCGATAAAAAGCTATAAATTCTTCCAATGAGGCAGAGGAGAAAGTGAAGGTTGTTGTTTCCAACAAAGTGGAGGCTGAGGCCAAGCTTGAAGAGGCCGAACGGCGTAAGAAAGATCTTGAATAAAAAGTGAAATTTATTGAAGTGCTTTTAAGGGAAAAGGCTTCCTCAGAGAGGGTGAAAAGAAAAGTTATCGTCAAGAAGTCCTTTAGCTCTGGCTGGGACAAAGGGTGGAACAAATTTGTAACTACTACCTCTACTCAAATGGAGTATGCAAGTTTAAAGTTCTTTAGGGATGGATAGGTTTCGGAGTTGAAGGAGTTGAACGTTGCTAATGATTCTGAACTATTTTAGAAACACGTTCATGGTCCTCCTCCTGCTATTGAAGAAGAAGAAGAAGAAGAAGAAGAAGAAGAAGAAGAAGAAGAAGAAGAAGAAGAAGAAGAAGAAGAAGAAGAAGAAGAAGAAGAAGAAGAAGAAAAAGAAGAAGAAGAAGAAGAAGAAGAAGAAGAAGAAGAAGAAGAAGTTGGACCTAATGAATATTCTTTGTCGATAGTAGGTCAAACACTTTCTACCACTATCCCTCAGTCCTCCGAGAAAGTTCAACAGACAATAACTTCTACTGAGCAACGCCAGCTGCCCTCCGAGCAACTAATTCCTCCTTCAAAGTCAGCTGAGGATATTGTAGGGAATAAGAAGAAGGTGTAAAGTTATTCAGCAATTTGTTACTTTTCTCTTTTGTTTTGTACCTTGGTTGTACCCTTCTGCTTTATGATCACTAAAATGGACTTTGCTATTTGTTCCAGATTTCTCCTTTACTTGCTCAATATAGTTATACTGTTGTTGATCTGTTTTTACTTTTCCTTGCTAGTTTATTACTAGGATGGAACTGTTGTCAGATCATGATACAAAGTTGATAAAGAAGTGTATTGATTACTTCAAAGATGGTCGTACAGATTTCACTGAAGCACAAATAATTGATATTCTTGGGTATAATGCCTCTGAGCGAGCAATTGATGCTTACCAATATTTAAAATGTCTACTTCATTGAGACGTTGCAAATAATGTGGCTTACTATGAAATGATTTAAGATCTCCGTAGAGTGATCTAAGAACTTCAATTTCAACATAAGGAAGCCACTGCTCTTCTACAAGAAGGTTATGAGAAGAAGTACCAACAATTAAGTGTTGATCGGGGTTATGACAAATTTATTTCAGCCCATAACAAGAGAGATAATGTGCTAAAACTTAAAGTTGAGGAGCATATAAACATTGCCAAGCTGCTGGAGGAAGAAAATATTACTTTGCGAGAAGAGCTGAGACAGCTAAAATCTGCTGCTTCATCTGGAGCTTTGGTCCCAGTTAATGATGAATGTTTTTCCTTTTTGGAGACTGAGAATGCCTCATTGAGGGAAGAACTAAAAACTTTGAGAAAAGCCAAACCTACATCTTCTTCTTGGGTAGAGCTAGAGCTGGTCGGAGTAGTCTTAAAGAGACTAGAACTTAACAAGATTTAGAAAATCAAGCTGCTCAACTGAAGGCAAAAAATCAAGCTCTGACTGAGATGTCCCAAAAAATTCAAACTCTTAGCAAGCAACTTTCCAATTAGAGTTCTGCATTGGAGAGTAAAAAACACTTGGTGAAGAGGCTTCATCAGCACGTTGAACGATTGACTTATCAATTCCGCAAGCAGCCCAAAGAATTTTGGATGGGGGGATATAATGAAACCTTATGCCATCTTGATGTCAGGTTTAAGCAATCAAACAATGAGGGCTACAAACAGGGGTGGTTGAAAGCCCTAACTGTGATGAAGGTTGAGGATGGAACCGAGTTGTGGGATTAGTATGACCCTGGAGTACTTGATCTTCCAGTGCCTCCTTTCAAACTAGATGTTATCTGGAGTTCGATTAGGTCCATTCCTTAGTGTTTGATCTCCAAATACCTTGGTGATTACAATATTCACGAAGATTTTGAGACATCCCGACCTCCACATTTGCTTGAGCGACCAAGTACGAGCAGTACCAAAATGCTGCGAGACTTAAACTTTATCAATTCTTCTTTTGCTTTAAATGATCCTCCAGCTGGAATGGATCTTGTACCTAAATCTGAAGGAATGAAACCAATAGAATAGGCTTTTGTAATTTTGTTTCCTTGGAAATAAATTAATTGTATAATGTTTATCTTGTAAATCTTTATGAGATCAAATATAATAATGTTGTATTCTCTGAATATATATATATATATCGATAAAGGGACAATATGTCCTTTGTTGATTTGATTGCCTAGACAATGGAACTTTGCCCCATATATTTGCTTAGTTGTAATGTCTTATCACCCATACGTGCCTAAGCAATGGAATTATTTTTATCCCATGTTCCTGCTTAGTTGTAGCAATAATTTAAGTAATTAATTGCCCTGGTGCCTAGGCGGTGGATATTTTACCCATCTTCTTGCCTAGTTTAGATGCCACTTGGGTCACCCATAATCAAACAGGCCTTGCCTTGCTCGATTATTATACCAACATTGTTGGTTATGTTGATGCTGACCAACTATGTTGGTGTTTGTGCTACAAAGTGTAGTGTGTAGCACTAGTACTCTGAAAAAAATAATAACACAAAACGAATATTGGGAATCACCATTTTCATTCATACTGAAATAATAAGGTACATGTATAGTTACATTACTGGTAGTATTTTCGGAGGTGCTCTGCATTCCAAGCATTTTTGAATTCTTCCCCTTCTATAGTTTATATTCTGTAGGTGACAAGTCGAACAACAGCTGTGACACGATAGGGCCCATGCCAATTGGCTTCTAACTTATTGTGCTTTTGAATTACTTTCTTAAGCACATAATCTCCTTCCTTAAGATCACACTTCTTGACCCTTTTATTATAAAACATGGCAGTCCTTTGCTGATAAGCTGCATTTCGGATTGCCATGTCTTCTCTGACTTCTTCGAGCATGTCCAAGTCCAAGCGTCTCATCAAATCGCATACCGGAGAATTGAAATTAAGAACCCTGTGAGCAGGTCATCCTAATTCAGCGGGTATCACTGCTTCACTCCCAAAAGCTAACATGTAAGGATATTCCCTAGTTACTATTCGGGGTGTTGTTCGGTAAGCCCATAACACCGAGTGCAGGTCGTTGATCCAGTTTCCTTTAACATCATCCAATATTTTCTTCAACCCATTCAACAGAGTTATGTTCGTCACCTCTATTTTCCCGTTACTTTTGGGATGACCCGGAGCAGAATGAATATTTTGAATGTTAGATTGTAAACAGTATGCGAAGAATTCCTCATTATCAAATTGGGTACCGTGATCAGTAATAAACGCATGTGGCAGACCATACCTGCAAATATATTCTTCCAGATGAATTGATAAACCCTTTCATAGGCCATATCGATGAGAGGTTCAACTTCTACCCATTTTATGAAATAATCAACAGCGGCCACCAAATATTTGAATCGTCCTCTTATAGTTGGCAGAGGCCCAACTAAATATATTCCCCACATGGCAAATAGCCAAGGTGAAGCGATTGGTGTTAACAGTGCCTGAGGAGTTCTTTGTATAGTAGAAAATCGCTGACACTTTTCACATTTCTTGGCGTAAGCTGTACAATCAACGCGCATTATTAGCCAATAGTACCCCTGCGTATTTATTCTGGGCAAAAGAGTTTTACCTGCTACGTGAGCTCCACAATATCCTTCATGAATTTCCTCTGTTAGATCTTTAACTTTCGCTGGGTGAACACATCTTTGCAAACCAGCTATCACACCTCTTTTGTACAGAACACCGTTGCTTGAAACATATCTGGCACCCTTAAACTTCAACCTCCTGGCTGGAAGTTGGTCAGCTGGTAAAGTGCCTTCTTCGATATAAGCCCTGATGGGATCCATCCAGGAAGGTCCAATATCAAAAGCGATAAAGTTAACCATCAAATCTTCGTCAATACTTCTGCTTACAAGTATCTCAATTGGAATTGTTCTTCGTAGCTCGGTGCGCATAGCTAAAGCAAATTGCGCAAGTCCATCTGCGCTTGCATTCTCCAATCTTGGTATTCTAATCACTTAAACAGTTGGGAAATTGGATACAATCTCCATAGCTTTAGTTAAATACCTCGATATGAACTCTCATTTTGCTGCGTAAAGATTGAGCATCTGATTTACCACTAGTTGTGAATCACTGAACACCATCACTTGCTCTACATTCAATGATTTAGTTAGGTTGAGGCCCACAATTATGGTTACATACACAGCTTTGTTATTATAAACTTTGAATTAAAAATGTAGAGCATATTCTATGTCTATCCCATCTGGACTATTGAGAATAATTCCAGCTTCGCAACCTGTTGCACACGAAGAACCATCAATGTATAAATTCTATATAGGGATATTATTATCAAACCCTTGGTCTGACAAAATTCCTTAATGTAATATCTTGTGCTTCCTTTCTTCATCTTTCAACTATGGCCTCTTATCAGAAGATTCTAGTTGATCGGCTGCCATCCCTTCTGGCCATTTTGCTGTTGGGAGTTGATCGGGGATAGTTTATATTAATCCTCTGCATCCTTGAGTTGCTCTGCGTTAACCCCCTGTTGATCGGAGGTATCTGGGTAGGTAAATTCAACGATGAAATTCGTCACTGCCTACCCTTTGAGAGAAGATCCTGGGTCATACATTATGTCATACTCCCCTAATTCCACTACCCAATACATCAATCTTCCAAACTTTTCTGGCTTATGTAAAGCCTTTCTTAGTGGCATGTCAGTATATACCACTATCGTATGGGCTTGGAAATATGGTTTCATCCTCCTGCTCGCCTCAATCAATGTCAATGCTAACTTCTCTAGTTTTGGATACTTAGTCTCTACTCCTCTGAATGCCTTGCTCGTATAGTAAACTGGTTTTTATACTCCATTTCTTATTCGTATCAAAGCTGAACTGACTATACTTTCTTATACAGCTAAATACAAGTATAATTTTTCTCCCAACACTGGCCTGGATAATAAAAGAGGTGTCCCCAAGTATCTCTTTAATTCTAAAGATTCCTTCTCACATTCGTCGTTCCACTCAAAGGTCTTTCTGAGTACCTTGAATAATAGAAGACATCTATCAGTTGCTCGGGAGACGAATCTGTTAAGAGTTGTTACTCGCCCCATAAGGATTTGCACTTCCTTCTTTGTGGTTGGAGATTATAATTCTAGCAAGGCTCTTATCTTGTCAGGATTTATTTCAATACCTCGCTGATTCACAATGTACCTGAGGAACATGCCTTCTTATACGCCAAAAACATACTTGGTCGGGTTCAGCTTCATCTAGTACTTCTCTAACTGGTTAAATGTTTGGCTCAAATCAGCTATATGGTCAGTAGCTTTCTTGCTTTTAGTTATCATGTCGTCGACATACACCTCCATATTTTTGCCAATCTGCACTGCAAACATCTTGTTCATCCGCCACTGATATGTAGCACCTGCATTTATAAGACCAATGATACGACGTAAATATTGCGTATTTCACCCGTTAACCTACGCGTTATTAGCCCCCTCGGGTATCTTAATCTCTATATTTATGCTCGTTAACCAGACAACCTCGGATTTCTATGTTAACATGTTTTGCAGGGGTTAATTGAGCTTTTGTAGGTATTTGGATGCTTAGTATGAAGTTTGGATGCATTTCGGTGAAGTTCAGTACACAATTGCACGCGCAAGGGCATTTTAGTCTTTTCACAGCTTGGGTACCTGGCCTGACATCTCACGAAAGTTTTATCCCTCCTCGCTAGCTTTGCGTGGCCATGAACGGTGCGCGATTCCGATTCATAACGAAGAAGTTACGGCGATTTCAACGGAGGAAAAACAAGGAAGCAAAAGAGGAGAAGGAGAAGAAGAAAAGAGGAATGCAGTGGGCTGCTACATTCTGCCCTGCTTGATCGATCGATCGACCATTATGATTTGTCGAAGTTTTGCCTAGGTCGATCGATCGACCAAAGCGGTCGATCGATCGATGCTCTATTTTCTGCAGATATTTTGCCTTCTTTTCTTTCTTCTTTATTTTTATTCCAACTTACTATATAAGCCAATTTTGTTGTAATAAGAACCTCTCTCAGTTTAGGAACGATTTTAGGTTATAATAGTTAGGGTTTTGAGGGTTTTGGATGGTTCTTCTTCATTTCTCTTTGGATTGACAATCTAATTGGTTTGTAAGTTGACTTTTCATTACCCTCTCCATTAATATAGCTTGGATTGACAATCTAATTGGTTTGTAAGTTGACTTTTCATTACCCTCTCCATTAATATAGCTTGTTTTCCATTAATTCTTGCTTTCTAGATAATTTTCATGCTTTGTTAATTAGTTTACTTGATTTATTTCTTGCTTAATTAGTTTATTGCTTTGTTAATTAGTTTAATTCATGTATTGCCCTTAGATAAATAGGGTCGGGATTTCGTTCTGCCATTTACGGGTTTGGACCTCGAAAGTTAGGGTTTCATGTAAAATTGCATGTAATTGAAACCGCGTGTATTAAAGTTGGATTGTTATGCGTTTAACTTTCTTTGTCACGCAACGTTAGTGTTTATAGCGATAATCCGAATTTAATCCGCGTGCGACCATTTTCCATTAAATTTTTAATCTCGCAACTTTGGCTTAAATTCCTTATTGCGTGATGTTTATGCTTAATTGTAAATGCTCGATTTAAATTGCTTTCGAGACTTAACTCTAATTAGTAGTTGTTTAGCCCGTGAATGTGTGTATGCGATCCCGATCCTCGCTTTACTTTTGCGTAGCGTAACTTGTTCTTTTTCTTTTGTCACCACAACCAACCGTCACCTTTTCATTTATTTATTTTACACTTTTATTCCTGAAGTAATTAAAACAATTAACATCTAAAATTTAATCACTCCCTGTGGATTTCTTACGATACCCGACTTACCGCTGTGCTTGCTTGTCAAGTGTAGTAGTAACTTAGGTTTTCTTTGTATCGCGGCGGCGAAACACACGACGATAGTGTCCTCACACGAACACACTTTTTCCGCCCGGCCACAAAATGGCGCCGTTGCCGGGGAGTGTGTTTTAGATAGTAATTGTTTTATTATTTCGTAGTATTTTTCCTTTTGTATTTGTATTTTTTGTTTTAACCTTTTTTGCAGGATAGCATACTTGAGCGCTAAGAAACTTTGATTCACGGTTGCTCACTTTCTTGCTCGGATTCTCCATCTACAAACAACGAGGTAATCATGTCCTACTATTATAGTTATTACGGTTATTCTAATGATTCATACTTTGGGGATAGTTTTCAAGTTTTCCATTTTCAAGATTTTCTTGAAAATGAAAGACTTGAAAACATTTATCGGAATGAAAATCGTTATTGGGAGCTTGAGTTGGATTCATTATTCGAATCCAATGACGATTCTTATTTTATTACTTTCGAAGACGAGTTTCAACCAAATGAGGAGTCCGAGGCTCTTGAGCCGAGGAAGCCTACTTTGGAAGAGACTTTGCTTCTTTACTCCCAAGGTTGGAAAGCCTAAATGATGCTGGAATGAGACTTGGTGCACTTTGCGATGAGATGAATTCTTATGCACAAAACAACGAGGAGGTGGAAACTTGTGTTTCACCTAAATTTTTCGAAGAATTTCTCATCGAGTGTGCATCTCTCTCCCCCGAAATTCAATCTCCTTCTGACGATGAGTCGATTGAGATTGAATTTGTTTCATTACCATATTCGTTTTCCGTGATTGAACCATTAGAATTACCGGTTGATTCCTATGAGTCGGTAGAAATTAAAACTTCTCCACTTTTTGCCGATGAGGACGCATTACCGGACTTGTTTTCGATGGATGTTATCCTCATGTGTGCACCATCTCCCAATCCATTTGAAAAACCTTTGGGAGATGAATCGATTTTTCTTGGATCTCTAGTGTACCTTTCCCCCTTGTTATCCAAATCCCCCATCGTCCGCCCAAAATTTCAAATTGGCGATGGTTCACTTTTTTCACCACCCACATGCCTTCCGTTGTTCAAACGGAATTCTTATTTTCCGGGAGGCATGTTCGCTTTGGAGGGTCCACCGTTGATCTTTCAAAGTCAAATCCCTTTTTGGGTGGACCCTCAACTATTTAGACTTCTAGTGTATAGTTAGTGTGAAGCCTAAATAGTAGGTTGTAAATAGTTAGCTTTTTAATTTTCTTTCTTTCCTATTTTTCTTTCCTTTTAATTTAGTCTAGTGTAATTAGTTAACTTTTTGTTATTTGTTTTTGCTATGCTCGGTACTAACTTGTTTTGTAGATTTGTTTGGACTCGTGCTTATGGAGATCGCTCCAATTTTGGGTAATATCGTTCTTTCCCTCTCTTTGTGTTGTGTTCTTAATGCGCATTGAGGACAATGCAACATTTAAGTTAGGGGGTGTAGGATATTCTATCCATTTCATGTGTAGTCCATGGATTTGCTCACATTTAGTTACTAAGTATGCCTTTTTGTGAAAAATTTGAAAATTTTCAAAAATATTTTCTTTCTTTTTTCTCCTTTGTTGGGCATTTTGCCTTGTTTCCAGTGATAAATTTCAATAATTGCCCGATCCAATAGACAACTCAATGATGCGTGTCTCGATTTTAGAAGTTATTAGACTTTAGTCCTCAAATCATTGATATTGTGAATAACTTCATGAATTAAACTTTATCCCATGAGCATATGCACTTTCCTTGTTCTATTGATTTGGTTTAAGATTTTTATAACTCGAGAATCTTTTGTTGCATTGTATATACTTACACCGAGTAAGCTTTGTACCTTTCTTCGTTTGTGAGTGTTATACGCTATTCTTTTCTCTTTGAAAACGTTGAATTCGTCGGTAATCTCTCTATTCTTTCATTTGACTGTTCATTAATTGAGTTCATACTTGAAATGTGTTACTTGATCATGATTTTCATATATTGTTTTGACTTGAGAATTGCGTAAACTTTGTGAAATGATCATAGGCCATCTTTGTTATATCACCCATATTAGCCTTGACCTCGACCTTATATGCTTACCCTAGTCAAACCCTTTGAGCCAAAATATAGCCTTTCGTTTCATAACCCCATTCCCATAACCAACTCAGCATTGGAGTTTTAGCCCATACATACACTTTCCATACCTTTGTTTGGAATGTTACTCGTGATTGAATGTTGTTGTTTTGATGTCGGTTGCAATTTTAGGCATATGAGAGTTTGATAAGCAAAGAAAAGAAAGTAGTGAAAAAGTGAAGAAAAAGAGAAAGCAAAAAGAAAAAGAAAACAAAAGAGAAAAGTGAGAAAAAGAAGAAAAGAAAAGAAAAGAGAAAGTTGTATATGTTGTGTATAGTGTTCAATAAGCTTTGATTACTCTCCAATTGTTATATCTAATGCTTGTTTGGAAGTTACTTTCCATTTTTGATATTGCCCACTTTATCCCATTATCCCTAGTTTTCATTACGAACACTTTGAATCCGTACATATACCTTTCATTTCGTACCTTAACCCCAAACGTACATTACAACCCTATAAAGTCCTATGTGATCTTAGGGTGCATTTAATTTAAAAGTCATAATAGTTTTGATAATCTGTGAAAATGCATTTCGCCTCTTTTAGTGTGCGGTATCTTTCATTGAGATTACAAGTTTTTCATTTCCTATATAGCGTTCCTCATTTGTGACATGTGCGCGGACTAGTTTCCATTTACATTTACTCTTTAGCCCGCGTGTCCCGTGTGTTACCTCCCTGTTTCGAGTGAATTCACTTGATGAGCATAATGCCCGTGAGGATCGAATATATGCTTGCTTTATGTTTATCCGATTTATTTAAGTTTTTACCAAATCATATTTTGCATTTGCTCTCCCCCCTCCCACTTTTAAAGTTTCAATTCTATGAGGTGCATTCAACCTGTTAATAACAACGGACTTTAGCTTGAATTCATTCAATATGCTAATAACGCGTTTGAAATCTTTTTCGTTGTTGTTGAGTTTGTCGCATGTTGGGTTGGGCATATTTTGAGGAAACCATGTGATGTTTGTGGGTTTCATCCCTGAAAACCCTCACGAGACGACACTCGTCTACTAGAGTAACCTAGGGGTTTAACGGCTTATTGCATATGCTAAATGCAATCGAATCGCCCGCGAAAGTGGCCTTATCTTTTTATTGCTTTTATACCATACTTTTGTACTTCTCCTGCTTTTTGTTTTCTTGTAGTTCTTGTTGTTTCCTGTTTCATTGCTAGGGACTAGCAATGTGTAAGTTAGGGGGTGTGATACGACGTAAATATTGCGTATTTCACCCGTTAACCTACGCGTTATTAGCCCCCTCGGGTATCTTAATCCCTATATTTATGCTCGTTAACCAGACAACCTCGTATTTCTATGTTAACATGTTTTGCAGGGGTTAATTGAGCTTTTGTAGGTATTTGGATGCTTAGTATGAAGTTTGGATGCATTCCGGTGAAGTTCCGTACATAATCGCACGCGCAAGGGCATTTTAGTCTTTTCACATCTTGGGTACCTGGCCCGACATCTCACGGAAGTTGTATCCCTCCTCGCTAGCTTCGCGTGGTCGCGAACGGTGCGCGATTCCGATTCATAACGAAGAAGTTACGGCGATTTCAACGGAGGAAAAATAAGGAAGCAAAAGAGGAGAAGGAGAAGAAGAAAAGAGGAATGCAGTGGGCTGCTGCATTCTGCCCTGCTTGATCGATAGATCGACCCATTTGGTCGATCGATCGACCATTCTGATTTGCCGAAGTTTTGCCTAGGTCGATCGATCGACCAAAGGGGTCGATCGATCGATGCTCTGTTTTCTGCAGATATTTTGCCTTCTTTTCTTTCTTCTTTATTTTTATTCCAACTTACTATATAAGCCAATTTTGTTGTAATAAGAACCTTTCTCAGTTTAGGAACGATTTTAGGTTAGAATAGTTAGGGTTTTGAGGGTTTTGGATGGTTCTTCTTCATTTCTCTTTGGATTGACAATCTAATTGGTTTGTAAGTTGACTTTTCATTACCCTCTCCATTAATATAGCTTGTTTTCCATTAATTCTTGCTTTCTAGATAATTTTCATGCTTTGTTAATTAGTTTACTTGATTTATTTCTTGCTTAATTAGTTTATTGCTTTGTTAATTAGTTTAATTCATGTATTGCCCTTAGATAAATAGGGTCGGGATTTCGTTCTGCCATTTACGGGTTTGGACCTCGAAAGTTAGGGTTTCCTGTAAAATTGCATTTAATTGAAACCGCGTGTATTAAAGTTGGATTGTTATGCATTTAACTTTCAAGCTCACGCAACGTTAGTGTTTATAGCGATAATCCGAATTTAATCCGCGTGCAACCATTTTCCATTAAATGTTTAATCTCGCAACTTTGGCTTAAATTCCTTATTGCCTGATGTTTATGCTTAATTGTAAATGCTCGATTAAATTGCTTTCGAGTCTTAACTCTAATTATTAGTTGTTTAGCCCGTGAATGTGTGTATGCGATCCCGATCCTCGCTTTACTTTTGCGTAGCGTAACTTATTCTTTTTCTTTTGTCACCATAACCAACCGTCACCTTTTCATTTATTTATTTTACACTTTTATTCCTGAAGTAATTAAAACAATTAACATCTAAAATTTAATCACTCCCTGTGGATTTCTTACGATACCCGACTTACCGTTGTGCTTGCTTGTCAAGTGTAGTAGTAACTTAGATTTTCTTTGTATCGCGGCGGCGAAACACACGACGATTGTGTCCTCACACGAACACACTTTTTCCGCCCGGCCAACCAAAAGGTATAAAATTGTAACAATATGTTCCTCGTGGGGTAATGAAAGAGGTACTCCCCCTATCTTCTGGCTTCATTTTAATTTGATTGTATCCGGAGTAGGCATTTATGAAACTTAGTAACTCATGCCCCGAAGTGGCATCTACTAGCTGGTCTATCTTGGGCAGTGGAAATTAATCTTTTAGGCAAGCTTTAATCAAGTCTGTGAAGTCTACACACATTCTCTATTTGTTATTCTTCTTCTTCACCATCACAACATTAGCTAGACAATCAGTATACTTGGCGTCTTCAATAAAAGAAGCCTTTTATAGCTTTTCCACTTCATCTTAAATAGCCTGATTCTTCTCCAAACTAAAGACTCTTCTTCATTGCTTCACTGGTTTGATCTCTTTATTGATGTTGAGTTCATGGCATAAGAAGGTTGGGTCTATCCCCGGCATATCTTCATGACTCCACATGAATACATGTTTCCTATGCTTCAAAAATTCCACCAGCTCTTGCTTTAATACCAGGTCAAGTGAAGCACCAATATGTGTTGTTCTTTCTAGTTGCTCGTCGTCCAGAATAACGCTTTTCGTTGCCTCCATGACTTGGACTTTAACAAGCTCTGTTTCATCTCTTGGGTCTAAGGTTTAAATCTCAGACTCATCCACTTGATAGGTAGTAGTTTTCTTCCTAGCGTCCTCCAGTTCCTCTTGCTCGGTAGATGAGTAGTAGCATTCCCAAGATACTTTTTTATCGTCCTTCACAATTCTAACCCCAAAGTTGGTCAGGAACTTTAAACACTAATGTACAGTGGATGGGACTGCTTCAAACTTTTTCAAACCTACTCTCCCCATAATTATATTATAGGCTGATTGGACATTTTTATCCATCACAAAGAAGCGTACCTTTTCTGATCTGCAAGCAGGACAGGTACCAATCAACATGTCTAACTTGATCATCCCAAGCGAAAAAACTTTTTCTCCAGAAAACCCAATGAAGGGCCTGTGATATGGCTCCAACTGACCAAGTTTTAAGTTCAAACTATCGAAGCAAGGGTAGAACATGATGTCCGTTGATCTACCATTATCCACATGTACTCTTGAGATGATTACATCCTCCATTCTCATTTTGATCACTAAAGGATCATCGTGAGGATACAAAACGCCTTCCAGATCATTTTTAGAAAAACCAATGACCAGCTTATCTTTGTTAACCTTACTCGGGTGATCCCTTCTTCTAGATTGATCCGTTGTATATAGTAACAAGCTTATCCCTCATTGATGTAAGCTTTTCTCTCAGTGGTATGATCACGCCCTCCTGCATCTCCACCTATAATCATGTTACAATTGAATGAACCAAAATGAATTTAAAATTCCTCACGCTTAGGTTATCTTGGCCTTTTTGGGAGATCAGGGTCATCTTCAGGGTCATCTTCATAGTCCCTTTTCTTATCATCTCTTGGTCGGTAAGGAGACTTGGACCTCTGTCGAGCTCTGTTGTTGGTCCTGCCATCATTCTGGCGATCAACGTACTTGTTCAACTTTCCCCATCTAATGAGCACCTCTATCTCATTTTGGAGAGCTATACACTGCTTGGTCGTGTGGTCGTGATCTTTATGGAACTCGCAGTACTTGGATTTATCCCTTTTTTCAGGAGTTATCCTCAGTTTTCCTGGCCAATTCAATTTCTCATTAGTCTTGATCTATTTCAGAACGTGGTTTATGTCCACCTTTAAGGGAGTATAATTTACATACCTCCTTATGTGGTCTAATGCTTCTTTGCCTTTCGACTGCCTGCTTCCACCATTATGCTTGTGATATTTCCTCTTCGATTTACCTTCAGCTTTAGTTTCGGCCTTTGCCTCTGCATTCTTCTCCGCAGCCATAGATTCTTCGGCATTTATAATTTTGGCTGCTTTGGCCATCAATTTAGCCATGGATTTAGGGGGATCCTTGTCTTGGGTATAGTATAGCTTGTCTGGTAAAAGACCGCTCATGAGAGCCGTGATGGTTGTCTTCTCCTCATAGTCAATGACTTTCAATTTCTCATTATTAAAACGAGTGATATAGTCCCTGGTGCTTTATCCTGCCTTTTGTCTAACGCTTAACAGGTGTGCTACCCTTTTAACCGGCTTTACACCAAAATAGAAATTTCCTATAAAGAGCTCAGCCTGTTGATGGAAGGTTGCAATCTTTCCCCGAGGAAGGCTATTATTCCATATCTAAGGGGATCCAATAATGGTTCATGAGAATGCTCTGCACCTCATTTCATCTGGGACTGCACAGATGTCTGCTGTAGTCTGATACTGCTCAACGTGGAGAACATGATTAGTTTTGAAATCATATTTAGGCGTGACCACAGGAGCCTTGAATTTTGATGGTGTGGGAAATCCGCAATTGCTTGCACAAATGGAGATCCTTTGATAAAGGTTCTTTGGAGAGGGTTTTTGGCCTTAACCATTTCCCCTAATCTGTCTTCTAGTCTCTTAATAGACCATTTCCAAGCGTCATTGCCAGCCTCTGATCTGTTTATATTTGTACGAGCAACATATCACGCAAAATTCTTCTCTTGGGATCTTCTGTACGAGCTACATGCCTGGAATTAGGATGTGACTGGGTTGAGCCTTCTCTTAAATCATTTGGCCGTTGAGAATTTCTTGACGCAACCCGAGGAGGATTTTTGTTCCTCCTAGGGACCAAACGATCGAACGGATAGACTCCGGTCAACCTTTTTAGGGAACTTGTTCGTTCTGGAATTAGAGTAACATCTTCCTGAGAATCCAAAATTCTTATAGGTGAAGTTAAGCCAGGGTGATAGGATGAATCACTTAAAATCTCGGCATGATGGACTTCAGTGTATCTAGATCATGAGGATGGTGGACGCATGATTCTACGAACGCTGCATTGTCCTGACTGGGTAGATCCTCTGTTTTGGATAGTTTGAATGAACTGTCGTATGGTTTCCTGCATGGTTATTTGTCCCTTAGCTAGATTTATCGGGATCCCAGTGAGATCTTGTGTATTTGGAGGAGCATAAGGGTTTAGGGGATTCCCGTCATTGTTCTTGTTGCTAGATTATGGGATATCAGCCATTTTTGATGAGTTTTTAGTGAAAAACGCTACGTATAGTCGTTCCCACATACGGCGTCAATCTGTTGATGTAAAAAACTAGACTTGATCTAATTAATTAATCATAGATAAATATGTATAAAGAAAATAAGACAAGGTATTTTTAAAGTGGTTCAGCCTTAACGAAATGACCTACGTCCACTGTCTTGTATTACTGGGTGTCTTACCTTAATCTTGATTATGTTCGCTTGTCATAGCCTACCCTGCTATGAGGGTGTTACAATGTATTTATAGCCCTTGGGCTGCCCATATGAATAGACAATACGCCGTCATTAGATAGGCATATGTATCGATACATAATAAGAATATTTATTGAATCTGTCTTGACCGTTTGGTCTTCCCAAATAGTTGCTCGGTATACTGAATAGCTCAGCACACTGAGTAGCTCGGTGCTTTAAGTTGCTCGTTACGGATATTTATACCATGCTGGATGACACATGTTTTCACATAACTGGTCCACGTCAGCTGACTAATTTTTGTATCAACACAATCCCAAACTACCAAGTAACATATCTAAACATCAAATATACAACAAGGGATGATTTACATAAATCATGTATAAATCCCATATAACTTTACCCAATATCAAATTAAAATCTCTATTAACAATTAAACCCTACAATTTTATGTTCTTCACATGAATTTATCTAAAAGCCCAGATTCATCCCATGATCCAAATCCCCAAACTCTCGATTTTGTTTTATCTGTCTAATTGGATTCATTCTACATACAATCCTATTCCCAATTAAGAGATATATTCATCAAAACTCATGAATTGTATCAAAATTCCTTAATTCAAATACCCTATTCTACATGGGTATAATAACTCATAAAATTTGCAAGATAAATATTCGCCTCTTATGAAAGAAGTATGATTTGATCCTTTTCTATGAAGCTTCTTTTCTAATCCTTCCTCCAAAAATGGTTGTGATGCCAAAATAAGCTTGAATTCTCCAAAATTGCTCTCCTAGGCTCCAAGAAAACTCTTACTCTCCTCTCTACTGGCCTCCAATTATTTTCTACTATTTTTACCCTAGCCTCCAATCACCACAACTATATATAGCCCTTGAAATTTCGAAATCCCCTTAACCCTAGGTAATAAAATGACTAAAATGCCCTCTCGAGATGTCGGTTTGGTCTAAAACTATCCCGGGACCCAAACTACACACCCGAGTATACTATTTTGACTATTTCGACCCTTATGGACTCAACCATAACCTTATAATCATCATCCGAGTTACTCACAATGTATTTCCTATATGTACCTCATTTAGTTCACACATAACATCCGGTTTAGATAACATATTGTCACGTCACTATTACTCGTTGCGACATCCGACATGTAATTACTATTCACTTTGTAATTTTTTCCAATAAACATTAATCATTTCTCACCGATTAGTAATTTAATCAACTCATAATATTTAATTTCCATTAAATTACGTCACATGTGTAATTTAAAATTAATTGAATTAATTCATTTCTAATTCTTTAAAAATACGGTTTGTTACATACTTCCTCCCTTACAAGGGAATTTTGTCCTCAAAATTTGAACGTACCTGCAGTAAATAACTCTGGATACTGCTCACGCATGTCATCCTCCTTCTCCCATGTCAGCTCGTCTGCATTATGGTGCCCCCACTGAACTCTAACCAAGGGTACCCTCTTTGATCGCAGTTTACGCTCACTACGATCAAGTATCGCCACTGGTCTCTCCTCATACGAGATGTCGGCTACAATTTGATCTCCTCTAATGAAACGTGCCAAAAATCTCTATCGCTCCTCCGATATCTCTTCAACGATGACATGTAAAACACGTCGTGAATCCACTGAAGATGCTCTGGTAATCCCAATCTATAAGCCACTGGTCTTACCCTCTCAATGATCGAAAATGGTCCCACATATCTCGATGACAATTTCCCTTTCTTTCCATTTCTCATCACTCCTTTAATAGGAGACACTCGCACCAATAACTGGTCGCCAACCTCAAGATCAAAATGTCTTCTGTCTGCATTGGCGTAACTTCTCTACCTATCTCGAGTTATCTGTATGTGTCATCTAATCAACACAATCTTGGCAGTGGTGTCCTGAATCATTTCTAGCCCCAACCAAACTCCTACCAGCAAGTAGGTGATTAGCCATAAATTCTTCCTAATTTATCCCTTGATTTAGTCACTTTTAGCACCTCGAACAACGTAATTAAGTTGACTTTATCTCATAATCTTGCTATTGACTGATCCTAATGAGTACACCGAGTTTCTAGTATTTCGTAGTGATTTTACAGGTATTTGATGACAAGAAATGGAAGAAGGAAACCGGAAGAATTAAGGAAGAAAAAAGGAAAGTCAAAAGGGAAAAATCGTAATCTCCACTCGGAATTCGGATGAGGTACCTAAAGAGAAGATGAAGAGATATCATTCACAAGCACATGGGAAGAAACGACACCTCAATCGGAGTCCCGTAACAAAAGATGTGAGCAGTCAAAGTTGAGCCAAAAAGTCAAATAGTCGGACCGGTTCGCCCCAATCCCGGACCGGTCCGCTTTGCCAAACTCCAGAAGACCCCGGACCACAAGAAAACCGAAGAAGGCCAAAATAAAAAGAATCGGTTCGCCCTCAGACCGGTCCCCCCAAAATAAAAGAACCGATCCACCTTGAAAGCAGACGGGTCCGCCTAAGGCCCGGACCGGTCCGACCTTCGAGATTTGCAAATCTTGTTTGTTTCAAAGAAGAGTCCTAGTGCAGCTGCAATTCCTAACTTCATGGAGGGTATAAAAACCCGATTTATTATTGTTATTTGGACGGATTATTAGATAGGAAAATAGATAGTTTTTCTTTTCCAGCAAAAAAAACCTAGTTTAGATAAAAAATTCCAGTTTTAAATCAAAGATTGAACATTGATTCAGAGATTAGTGGATTACCAATTTCATTCATTGTTTCAATTACTGCTTCGGTAATTTTAGTGAGTATTTCTTATTTCCAATTCCTTTCTACATCTAATTACCATTTTCCTTAGATTAATCATGAACTCTTGCACATTAAACACTGTTTTCATCACTTTCATCATGTTAGGCTAGATTTTCTAAGGCCGGGATACATGAACTCAGCATGATGTGTTAATTGTAAGCATATAACATTAGTCCTCTGAATTTAGTGATTGAATACGACCGTATCGCGTAGGAACATAAAAATTATAGGTCTTTATATCTCGTTTGCCTCTGGGTAACCGTGATTATTTAGAATGAAATTCGAGTGTTACTATTGTGATACTGATTCACTCGTCCTCAGATTAAGTATGACGCGGGCTTGAACCTCGTATACGTAATGCTTGGGAGTACTAAATTCCGGGTCAATTTAATCAAATAAATTCATGATTAGTATTATAGCTGCGATTCACTAGGATTGGAGGATTGTATTCCCGTCCTATTTTTCTTATCAGTTAGTCAAAAGTTCTAAACCAGTTTTCATTCATATTTTAGGAAAATTAGTGTAGTTGCATTTCTTCATAATTTCATAATTGCATTTAGCATATTCATTCTCAAAAACCAAATCATTTTCTTTTTCTTCTTCAATTCAGAGTTAGGATTCCTCCGTCTTTTCCCGTCGTTACAACTCCGTTGTCCTTTTTCCCTGTGGATACGATCCTGACTTACCGGGTTTATTACTAACGCGACAGGCTTGCACTTGAGCCTAGAGTGAACGCACATTAGAGACACATTCTGAGTCGCGTCAGTAGGTGAACGATAAGGCCAACCGTATAATGCCTTAAAAGGGCCCACAAATTAACCTCAGCAAATTGAAAGATAACTGAAAATGGTCATCCCAAATAAACGACAACCCTTTGCGAGTCAAGTTTGTCAAAGGGCCCACAATAACGAACCTCTGGTAATATCCTGCAAACCCCAGAAAGCCGCAAACCTCGGTCGGTGTCGTGAGATATCCCCACTCCTTCACCGCGAAACCTTACTCGGATCAATAACTATACATTTCTCATAAACAATATGGCCTAGAAATTGCACCTCCTGAAGCCAAAACCTACATTTACTAAATTTTGCGTACAACTGATGCTCTCTAAGTGTCTGTAACACTCTTCTTAAGTACTCGGCATGCTCATCCTCATAGCGAGAGTACACTAGAATATCATTTATGAACACAATCAGAAATTGGCCAAGGAACTCTCGAAAAACCCAGTTCATCATATCCATAAACACTACTGGCACATTGGTGAGTCCGAATGGCATCACCCTAAACTCATAGAAACCATATCGATTCAAAAAATCAGTCTTAGGAATGTCCTCCTCTCTGACACGTAACTGATGATAAACCAGACCGCAAATCTATCTTGGAGAAGAAAGCTTTTCCCCTCAACTGATCGAATAGATCCTCAATACGAGGCAATGGATATTTATTTCGAATTGTAACCTTATTCAAATCTTTGTAGTCAATACACAACCGAAGCAACTCATCATTCCTCTAGACAAATAACACCGGTGCGCCCCATGGAGAAGTACTCCGTTGAATAAAATCCTACCCCGAGAGCTTCTGAATCTGCTCTCTTAACTCCTGCATCTCAGATGGGCCCATGCGATAGGGTTCTCGAGCTATAATTCTCGTACCCGGTGCTAAATCAATCATAAAATCAATTTCCCAACTAGTCAACAATCCGAGTATGTCCTAGAATACATCATTGAACTCTATCATGACTGGGATCGTGTCTAACGAAACTACCACCTCCTGTGAGGTCTCCTCCTCAATATAATAAAATTAAGTGCGCGATCCTCCCTCAGGAAGAGTCATCACCATTAAGAACATCTCATGTACGGGTATCGATAAAATGATAGCCCTCCCGTAACAATCTACCATTGCCCGATATCCAACTAACCCATCCATTCCAAGATAACATCATATCCCTCCATATCCAATATAAGAAGATCCTTAGTTAAACACAATCAACCAACATCAATATCCACACCCCTACAAATCGAGTGTATAAGTGACATGTTACCCATCGGTGACTCCACACACATATGAAGACTACCAGCTGTCTCGAATAGGCAGACAGTTCGTGCAAATTTGATCGATATGAAAGAATATGGTTCCCCAGTATCAAATAAAACACTACACATAAGCCCATGAATAAGGAACGTACCCGCTACTGTAGGTGGTGCCTGCTGAATTATGGAATCTAGGACGTTATAGACACACCCATACTGAAGCTGTCCCTGCTGTGGTGGTGCAGGTGGGGCTGACGTCGCAGGTGTCCTCTGTGCATGCTGCTCCTATGGGGCACCTTGCTGCTGCGGAGCTCTCCCCTGCTGTGGGCAATCTCTCCTCTTGTGGCCCGTCTATCCATAAATAAAGCACTGGCCTGGAAACTCTCTCTAACGTTGGCCTTATTTATCCTAATGGTATTGACCCTGTTGTTGGCCTTGCTCACCTCGACCCTGCTGACCACTTCCATTGTTCCCTTGGTCTTGACGGCCCTAAGGAACCTGCTGCTATTGAGGATCTTGTTGGCCCTACCTATGACCACCCTCACGTCGATAGGCCCCTGATATGAACATTTTGGCTTGATCCCCTAATCGGGAATCCTACCCCTGGAGTCTACCTGACTAATGCTGTTATGGTGCTCCACAAGAACCGCCCCCTCCTGTCTTGCCCTCCTAGCTGGGCTCACCTCCTCGCTTGCTCCCCTTCACATGGAAGCTATGGTCCTGATAATGTAAAAGTGTGACATTAACTACATCCATATAAGTCACCAATGCGGAATTACCAATTAAAAATGGGCAGATCCTCTAAGCCAAACCATCCATAAACCTCACATTCTTCCTTACTTCGTTATTCACCTCATCTGGTACAAAATTCGCCAAATAAGTGAACTCCTCCTCATATTTGGCAACAAAACGATCACCCTGAGTCACCTCACTAAAAATTTTCCTCATCTCAGTCTCTACAGTTGGTGGAAAATATTTGCGGCCAAACTACACCCAGAAACCAACAATAATCATAGTATCCCTCTCAGCAATGGTGGTAATTGACTCCCACCACTGTAATGCTGCCCTCACCAACCTAAAAGTAGTAAGCATCTATTTTTTCACCTAACTGCAGTCAACCATATGCAAGTGGCAATGAATATCTATCTTCCACTGACACGCCTCAATCACATCAGAACCCCCTTTAAATTCTGGTGGGTGACCCTTCTAGAAAGCCTCCCTAACCCTCTACCACTTTGTCGGTCCTAGGTGTGCCTGAATCCCTGGTGCCACAAGCTATGGTGGATGCTGGACCTGAGGAAAATGCTGGACCGTGGAAGTCATAACTTCATTCATTGCCTGTGCCACAATCGTCGCCACCTCCGTTGTTGTCATTGTTCCCTGTGGTGCCGGTGGTTGTTATGTCTGCGGCTCTAGCTGCCCCGCATTATTTTGAGTCACTGCTCTCGTTGCTCCTCGTCTCCTTGGTGGCATCTGAAAATAGATTCGAGTTGTATGAGTTCACAGTTAATAAAATTATATAAGTAGAAGAACGAATCTCAAAAGCGTAATCATGAGTGCAACAGTCCTAATAATAGGGATCTAAGTCAAAGATCGCTATGCTAAAATCGTAGTAAGGCGTACAAATTATGTGTATACTAGAACTTGATGCTCTGATACTATCTGTGACACCCCACTTAATTAAACACTAGGTGATCAGTCCTTTATTAAATTAAACATGTTTCCTATTGTGTTCATTCTTAACATCACTGTTGAAAATTATATTAATCACTAATCAACTATTAGTTAATTAAGCCGGTGTCAATTTTTTTTCTTTCGTTAACCAGATAATAATAAGCGGAAACAAATTTAAAACATTCACACAATTAATAGAGTCTAAACCATCACAAGGAGTAAATAGATAAGAGTCTTGTCGAGTAAACCATCGACTACAAATCCAAGTCCCATAATAAAATCAACAGTAAATAACTGATTCCCAATATAAGTATGAGCTGAATAACTAAATAAATAAAGTCTAAATAGGGAAACATGCCCAACTGATATACTAAAATGAAATACTACACTAGGAAAGAGAGATAGATGCGTCTAATAAAATCCTTCAAGCCTTCACAGTGCTGCAGCTAATCATCACTGGAATTGATCGTCAAGTCTGGCGTCCCTGTGGTTGGACACCTAAAAGGTTTTAAAAATATTTTGACACAGTTCAGAGCCCAAGTAAAACATTTTGAAAATATTTACCAAGTATTTAAATCAATTATTTATTACACGTGTATTATCCACGTACACTCACTTGAGATCCTGACCTCTTAACTAAGGTGCATGCCTAACGTATTTTACCTAACTAGTATCACTCTCCCAATTAGTTAATGTATTTGACTATTCTTCACTAAGTCTTGTTCCCTCGTATTTCCCTATACAACCCAATATTATAGTCTCAATAATAATTTATTTATTCTCATTTCATAACTGAGTTAGTCTTTTAAGTTTCACGACTTAAATTCTTTTTTATAGATATACGACATCTATCAATCCTACTGTTTCACATAAGTAGATATATTACACAGGTATATATTCATCACACATATAGTATATACACAAATATAACATCTTTGGAATGGCCCCTCGTGATGCTGGCATATTCTGCTACCAAATCCATATACCTCCCGTACTCAATCAAGGACTATTGGTTCAATATGTCTCCTCGAATCCAAAATCAATCAATACAACGGTGGAGGCGAACATGGTTCTAAGCCTTTGGGATACGCAGATACCTAATGTACCCAAATGACCTGTCAATCCTACTAATACACGATATATAGTGGACCGCCCTAAGTTCGATGTTCTGGGGCACAAATCCAGACTTCACTGGAATCGTCAAGGTGGGATTGCCCTCTGCACGCATCCTCCTAGTACTAGGCAGCGTAGGTATGTTCACGCAAATAATCAATTCAAAGTTATAGTAATTCACATCACCTATATATATTTTTTTTAATAGGTATACACACGACCCAATTTCATCAACTCATACATAGTATATATATCACTCGTATATTCGATGTACCATAAATTTCAATTAAACTTCCAAGGGTTTAGGGTTTAGGGTTTATATATATAATTTCGAGTATCACCCACTACTCTAAGGATTCTAATGAACCCTGAATTAAGGCGTAGTTATTCCCATCGTCACTAATCGTCATAAACATAGGTTCACTCATCACTACGTAATCCTTCTCGAATTTCATTCACGTATTGTTTTCGGATGTTTTCTCAATCATCCCACTACTTAATTCATCTCAATTTATGTAGACCAATTTCCACTTTAGGCTTACTGTCAGTTTTTGTACTTCTTTCTATAATAAAAAAATACCACAAAAGTCCCCTCATGAATTCTCCATAATTTTCGGGCTTGAAAGAGGCAAAATCGAATTGATTCTCCCAATGGCCGTATCAATTCGCCCTTGAACGGAATTGATTTGAAAAGTGTCAGGGGTCTTCTTATTCCTTTTGCTGTTACGAATTTTCCTACCATCAAATCTCTCCAATTTTTATATTTCAATCCACAACTTCCAATTAACATATATAAACATCAAATATACAATAAGGGATGATTTCTAACGTAAATCATGTATAAATCCCATACAATTTCAGCTAATATCAACTTAAAATACCCAGTAACTATTAAACCGTACAATTTTATGTTCTTCACATGAATTTATCTAAAAGCCCAAATTTATCCCATGATCTAAATCCCAAAACTCTTGATTTCCTTTTATCTATATAATTGGATTTATTCTACAAGCAAGCCTATTCCCAATTGAGAGACATATTCATCAAATCTCATGAATTGTACTAAAATTCCTTAATTCAAAGACCCTAGTCTACATGGATATTATAACTCATAAAATTTGCAAGATAAATACTTGCCTCTTGTGAAAGAAGTCTGATTTGATCATTTTTTATGAAGCTTCTCTTCTGATCCTTCCTCCACAAATGGTTATAATGGCAAAATAAGCTTGAATTCTCCAAAATTCCTCTCCCAGGCTCCAAGAAAACTCTTCCACTCCTCTCTACTGGCCTCCAATTTTTTTCTAATCTTTTTACCCTAACGTCCAATCACTACAACTATATATAATCCTTGAAATTTCTAAATCCCCTTAACCCTATTTTATAACGTGACTGAAATTCCCTCTCGGGGTGTTGGTTTGGTCTAAAACTATCCTCGGACCCAAACAGCACACCCGAGTATACTATTTTGACTGTTTCGACCCTTCTGGACTCAACCGTAATCTCAAAATCATCATCTGAGTTACTCATAATTTATTTCCTATCTCTACCTCATTTAGTCTACACACGACATCCGAATGAGTTAACATATTGTCACATCACTATTGCACATTGTGACATCCAACATGTAATTACTATTCACTTAGTAATTTTATTCAATAAACATTAACCATTTCTCTTCGATTAATAATTTAATCAACTCATAAGATTTAATATCCATTAAATTACGTCACACATGTAATTTAAAATTATCCAAATTAATTCATTTTAAATTCTTTTAAAATACGGATAGTTACAGGACCGCCAAACGGAATCTCTCAGCCAACCACATGAATAACATAATCGGACTTCCTCTCAGAAATTCAGAACGACCTTCCCCCCAAGCATCTAGACCGTTTAGGGTCTCCGATCGTATCACCGTCGTAGAATTGTGATGCTATGACATCCACATTATAATGGCAACCAATTGAGGGTCCACTATTGGTCCCCGGTAACCAGCATTAGCTTTGAGGTTAAGCCCTGGGAAATAAATCCGGCATGAACCGCATCATTGAAATCCGGCAAATGCACAGAATACAGGACAATTGGAGAGATGATTCCCACGGTGATCAATGGCCAAGCCGCTGAAGGAGAGACGTGGAGAATTCCTGCTAACAGCTTGCGAGGAGACCGAGAAAATTCAGGCATGACCGATGCCACGCTAGGAATAATCCCCAACATTGATGAAAACTACTAATAGGTCGAACAGACCTCGTCCAATCCAAAGCAAAAAACTTGATCCTCTAGATACCCAAATTGGGCTGCCCCTGCCAGCATGTTCCAGTATATGGGACGATTGCGCCACAAAGAGACACGATGCAAGTACAGACACATAGCATCCAGGTTCTCGAGGTACGAAGAAAATTCTACACTGATAGGAAGGGAAATTTTTGGAAATAATAATACAAAAGGTAAGAAATAAGCTAGAAAGAAGAGAAAATGTGAATGGGTGAAAAACCTCACCACCTCACCCCTTTTTATATATGAAAATCTTAGCTAAGCAACAAGAAATCTGAAAAACTCGAAATAAATACCCACCCCACCAAGTACTCAAACGTGCAAAAAGTATTATCAAAGCCTTAGGGTGATTTGACTGGACTCACCTGTCGACAGGTAGGACAAGGGGTATGCCGATCGACACCCCTTATTTTAGAAAAATTCCATATTTCCTTTTTTGTCAAAATCAAAAATCCAAAAAAATCCTTATTTAAAAGAACCTGGTTATTTCTTCCTATATTATTCATTTCCGCTCTTCTCTCAAGTTATTTAATAAAATATCCCATCCTTGTTACGATCTCAGTAAAAAGATAAAAAGTGCATGTAGATTAAGTCATTTAAAGCAAAGATAAATAAACAAAAATCTCATTTTATATTTCCATGTGCATCATTACATTTTTTTCAGGAAAAGAAAAGAAGAAAAACAAAAAAAGCAAAAACAATGGGCCTCAGCCCGAAACCCCCAATTTCAATCAAAATCTCTCTCTAAGATCCCTCATCCCTATGACGAGCGCGCTTCCCCCGGCGGAGATTTGTGGAACCTCCCCTCCCTGATTCCAATCCCTCCTTCAAAGAAGTAGGTGACACCAGATAAGAAGGAACCCTAACAGAGTCCTTGATATAGGCAGTCGCGGAGGCCACCCAGTCCCGGATGTCCCTAAGCCAAGTAGTCGACACTCGTACATGCTGCAGACAAATTAACAGAAATAGAAGGCAAATCAGTCAGTATAAAGCAAAGAAAAATGAGACAGGGACAAAGAAAGAGAAAAGATATACCTCTGGCTTAAGGACGTCTTTCGTCAACCCCAACTCCCTTAGATCCACCGCATTAGGGCGATGTTGCATGCGTAGCGATCCCCTTCCAGCCAATCCAAAATTATAGGAAGGCGAAGCAAGCTGAATGAAAGGAACCTCTGATGTCGCTGCCGATGATGAATAACCACTTGTGCTGTGGGTGGACCCCACTAACCTACTCGTACACCTGCCCGAAGCCCTAGGATGTGTAGGCATGTTCGCCACTCATAGATACAAGAAGGCATCATCCATCTCGTCACAAAGTCGAGATAGTCATAGGTCGCCACCGTATCTATATACGACTAGTAGGGCTCACCAACCATCATCACCCCCTAGTCTCCTCCGATACCTCCCGCACCTGCCTCATGTACATCGGGGGAATCACCTGTGGGACCTCCACCTCATCCTCCATAATCTATCGGACTACTCTCTCCCCTAAATGCCAAGAATAACCGAACTCGTGTGCCAGCAGTCGGCGCATCTGCGCATGCACTCCAGTTACCCCCATATACTGGACAACCATCCCTCATGAGTAGAAAGTCACCTGCAATTCCCAATAAAGATTAATATTTACATAAATAGAGAAGATGTCAAAAAGGGATTCAAAAGAAAATAGGAACAACCTGGTCGATTGTCAAGGTGTTCAAGACCTGACGCACCGCCGATAAAGAAGGAGACTGCTTCGACCGCCGATTGGACTTCCGCCACTGATACAACCGACATAAGTCCCCCACCTCCTCATCCCATAAGCCTATTAAACAGGCATTGAGTTCAATCATCTCATAAATCCACATTTGCAGAAGGACAAGAATCAGCAAAAGAAGAAAACCAAAAGGAAATGCAAGAAAATACATAGAGAGAAATGCAAGAATTATCTCCAGAGCATATGTGGCCCCCGTAAAGGTTCGCTGGCAGTGATGGATGAAAGCGTCCAAAGAAGAGGTCAGGATCCCCCAATCATAAAGAGGGATATTCAAAAGTACCCTAAATAATGGTAAAAATCGTAGGTGGACGACATCGCCACTTGTGGCCACTAAGAAACCTCCCAACAAAAGAAGAATAAATAAACGGGCCATCTGTTGTACTTGCAGTCCGTCTATCTCATCAATACTACTTCTCAAAAGCATCTCCCGTAGAGCAAAAATTTAGATCAAATCCCCAGAAACTATCCTCTTTATTTCTCCCAACGCAACCCCAATCTTATCAGGTGTCACCCTCAAAGACCGGTCCATCTTTATCTGAATACCCTCGCAGTCAATCCCCATGAGATATTGGACGTCTATGGGAGTCACCGTAATCTCCCCAAATTCAAAATGAATGGTGTGGGTAGTGTACCACCACCTCTCCCCCAGCGCGCACAAAATAGTCGTAGAGCGCGGCGTCTCATCCAAAACAGATGCCAAGCACCCAAAACTCGCAGAGGAAAATACTTAGAGCACCACCATTGGGATGTGTTCCTACACATCCTTAAACCCCGTCGTCTATCGGGAACGAAAGCTCGTAAAATCTATGTCGGCCTATCAAAATAAAGAAACCTTCTGTCAGCTGAAGGAAACAAAGAAGAACAGAAAAGAATGCCAAAGGTCATTAACACTTACATAGCCACTAGGGTTCCTCACCTTAGACGATCGATGATGTGAAGGCTCTCACAGTAGAAAACTATCATCACCAACTCGCTTAAACAACTCGAAGGCATTTTCGTTGCTAAATGCTAGGGGCACCCTAGTTCGCCACTCTAGATTTGCCTAATTGTCGACACCCGACCACGCCATGTGGGTCATGCTACTCGAAAATCTTCCATTTCTAGGACTCGAATAAGAAAAAAAAGCTTGGAAACTGATCTTAGCAAGAAATGGAAGAAAATCATAATGCTAGAAGCTGTGAAAAATGAGGAGAAATCTCCCATTTTTATAGGAGGCCAAGGGGCATGTCGATCGGCAGTCCCTTAACACTCACTCATCGGCACTGCCTCTTCCCGTTCTTAAGGCAAACCAGAAGACCATGCCATTGCCAAACATCAAGCCTTACAACATGTCTGTTAACGAAAATATTATTTCTCCCTAATTAATTAAGTTAGTTTAATTAATGTATATTTTAGTTTAACTTAATACATTGATTTTGATGATTCCAAACATATTTTTATTAAAATTATTCTATTTTTTTATATATATCTTCAATTACTTTACCCCATCATTCTTTAATCACAAAGGCTTAGACAAGTTGTGAAATCTCTTATTGGGCCCACGAGATGACAAGTAAGTTGAAATCATGTATATTGTTAGACAAATTTATTCCTTTACATTCCAAGTCCAAAAGCTTTTACAGTAGATTTTTTTTTGTTGGCCACTTGATTTATAATTGGTTGCTATTATATATAGATTTAAGTTAGCTTTCTTTACTTCCTTTTATACATTTCTTTTTAACAGTCTTCGGCCACTTGCTGATTTTTTTTATCAAATCTTGTACAGTTTGATAATTATTATTTAGGGCCATGCGTGTACTTTTGTTTCACCAGTCAAGTCAGTCTAGAAAGCTTACAAAGCAGAGTATTATCTCGGAACTAACATTTTTTTGGGTAATCATATGTTACTTTTGGACGTTTTTATTACTATCTTGATCGAGATTTATACCTAATCGAAACTATCATTTTAGAAGGCAACACTTTTGTTCACTAGATTATAATATATTATTTACCTAAAGTTTTCTTTATAGGATCTGTGCCTAGGACTTATTGTTGTACGAGTAGACTAGATTTGATCCATTACAACTCTTAGTTTCGTTTATTACCTGTTAGTACCTATGTCATCCGTAGCTATTAAAGACAACAATCTAACTTTGGTCATTTTGTGATTTGATTAGGTAGCACTAGATCTTTACAAAGAAGCCTTAGATGATGATATGAGTCACTATTTTTTTACCAGCAATTGTACCTGCTATGTCTTAGTTGTCAACATACATTTCTGCACGCAAGCTGCCTTGAGCCTTGCGCCTGTGTTGATTTGAAATGTCCAAGTTTATAAGGTAGCCATACCATTATGACGGATAGCATGTCCCTTTAGTTAAATTGATTTTCTTTAAACCATACTCGTCCGAGACTGTAGCGTCAGTTCTTATAGGTTGCTTTTGACAATTGTGTCAAATCATTAGTGCTGCTGTGTGTCTCAGACAGGAACATTAAGCTACGGAGTAATTGATTTTATATATCTTCTCTAATTTTTTTTGTTAATGCTTATATTATTTTTTTTGTTTATGAACATTGGCTACGCCTAATATTTTATATATTATCAGTCTCATGTTAAGAAAAAAAAAATCTCGGACCAAATATTAGACCAGATGTAATTTTTTTTACATATGTACCTCGGGAACCACTTGTAGCTGACATGGTCAGTTTCTAACTCGTTCTTCAGCTAGGACAGTCTGTGCTCAGTCATTTTTTTAATTACATATGTTTAAACCTTGAGCCATGTGAATTTCTTCAAACACGAAATAAAAATAGTTTATCAGTACAGATTTTACAAGAAGGTTACATTTATATATCAGATTTGGATATTATCTCTTGGACTAACATTCTTTCTGCAGAAAATATATGAGTCATCTATCAAGCTACTTTCAGTACCATATTTTCAGATGTTCATTTATGTGCTACAACAGCTATATTTTTATGGAGAAGATAAAAATAAAGATTTTCATATCAGATTTGGAGATCATTTTCGTAGCTATCTCATCTTAGCAAAATCAGGAGCATTTAATGCTCCAAATGCATGTGTCTAACAGCTAGTTTTTGAAGATACATTTAAAGCTTTCAAGAGCTGCATTGAACAGAACTACTTGAATGAGAATATCATCAAGACTTGAAATATTATTGAGAGCATTTATTTTACTACTCAGCTACACATTCAAGAGAGCAATTAATTTTATCATCTGCTCAATCATTGAAGAAGAAGACTTGTGCCTACTTCAACATCATTTATTGAAGTCTCAGAAACTCAGATTACAAATTGTATTTTAAGGAGTTTCAGTATTTTACCTTGTACTACAAAAATTCATATTTGTTGTGAGGCTTTGTTGAAGCTTCGGTTTGTACCGGTAATTGGTTCCTACCCGCAAGTGGGCCACGGGGTTTGAAGCTCGGAGTTAGCTTGCAAACAGTTGTACGAGGTGGTTTGATCCTACCCGCAAGTGGATCACGTTTAGTGAAGCGCAAAGGAGACAGGGGCTCTAGGGGCGTGGACGTAGGCCGGGATTTGGCCGAACCACGTTAAATTTCGGTGTCATTTATTTTCCGCACTTTTATTTATTTGCACATGCTTGCTTGAGTTAATATTTTCAGCACACTATTTTGCAAATAAATTAATTCATAAATTTGACTAAATTAATTTTAAGGTTAAAATAATTTTTTTTTAATTAAATAATTAATTTTAGAATATCACTTAATATTAAATACGAAAATTAATTTAATATTCCTAGTGTGTTAAAATCTGCATTTCTAGTTATTTAAATTAGTTGGTTACATTTATTTGATATTGTTGGATTTATTCTTTGCAGTTTTATTAATCTGAAAACTGTCAAAGTATTATAAATTAAATATTCTTCTGAAATTTTAATTTTACTCAAAGTTTGTAAAAACTCAATTCACCCCCCCTCTTGAGTATAATCTGGGCAACAATTGGTATTAGAGCTAGTGCTCTTCCTATTTTTAGATTTAACAATCATAGAGTTAAAGATCAATGGCATATGTTACTACATCCCTTAGCGAAGGCCAATCCATTTTTAAACCTCCTTTATTTTCTGGAAAAGATTATAGTTATTGGAAAAATAGAATTAAATATTTCATTCAATCAAATGATTATGAAGTTTGGAAAGTTGCATGAATGGTCCCCATATTCCTATTAAAATGGAAAATAATGCTTCTGTCCCTAAAGAACAAAATGAATGGAATGAAGTTGATATTAGAAAAATTCAAAAAAATGCTAAAGCTATGAATATTCTGCATTGTGCACTTGATGTAAATGAGTATAACATAATTGGTTGTTGTGAATCTGCTAAAGAAATTTGGGATAGACTAGAAGTCACATATGAAGGAACCAGTCAAGTTAAAGAAGATAAAATTAGCATGCTTGTTCATAGTTATGAGTTATTTAAGATGAAATCTGATGAATCTATTTCTGATATGTTCACTAGGTTCACTAATATTATTAATGGTCTTAATTCTCTTGGAAAAAACTATACTAACAATGAGATGGTGAGCAAAATTCTCAGGTCATTACCGATGAATTGGATGACCAAAAAGTTAGCTATCAGGGAAGCAATTAGAGAAAGACCTATCTCTCTTGATGAGTTATTGGGTTCCTTAATCACCCATGAGATGGAACTTAAGGAATTTGTTGAAGAAGAGAAACCTAAAGCAAACAAAATTATTGCTTTCAAATCTTCAAGCAAAAATGTAGAAAGTGAAGATGACGATGGTGATGATATTTCCTTACTGGCTAAAAACTTCAAAAAATATCTTATTTCCAAAAAGAAAGCCAAAGAAAGAAGAAGGAAAAATTCTTCAAAAGAGTTCAATGATGATCATCAATCCAAATCTGAACCAAGATGCTATCATTGTGATGAAGTTGGACACATTAAGACTAATTGTCCAAAATATAAGAAAGGGAAGAAGGCATTGAAAGCCACGACATGGAGCGACTCCGACACAAGCTCTTCCGATGAAGATTCAAATGAAAATAAAGTTGCTCATCTATGTTTCATGGCTATGGAAAATGAGGTACATTCTAACCCTAACTCTAGTGATAGTGATAATGATGAAGTTGATGATTATGAAGTTTTACAAAATATTTTTGATGAATTATGTGAAAGTTTTGAAGAACTTAAAAATAGATATATTAAACTTAAGAAGTCTCATTCATTAGTTTCAACTAAATATGATTCTATGTCAAATGATTTTGATGAGTTGAAATTAGAAAATGAATCTTTGAAAAATGAAATTAAATCTTTGAAAAAGGAAAAATCTGTTATTGTCACTACTCCTCTTGAAATTGAAAATATTGAGTTAAAAAGGGAGATTGAATATTTAAAGAAATCATTGGATACTTTTACAAAAGGAAATGAATATTTTCATAAAATTGTTGAGACACAAAGGATTCGATTTAATAATAATGGTATAGGATATGATGAAGGAAATGAGAAAAAGACTTATTCCAATTTATTGAAATTTGATGCCTCATCTAGTCATTCTAACTATTTATGCACTTGTTGTGGTAGACACACACATTTTTCAGATTTGTGTCCATATAAATTTAGAAAAATTAAATTTGCATGGATTCCAAAAGGAACTAAGATGTATACTAACCCCTATGGACCTAACACATTTTGGGTACCAAAAGAGAAAATTTTCAAAGTTGTGTAGGTTGCATTTTGTGGTAGAATGTGGATTTTCAAGGCATATGATTTGGTCATATTACAAATCTTAAGTATCATTGCCTAATGTTGGAAATGCCACACTTGGAGAAAGTTTCGTGAATATATCTTTGGTATTGGTAAGATGGTAAGGAGCACCTTTCTTGAATTGAATATCATATGTTTATTAATGATTTATTTCAAAATTGATATATTTCCATGCATAGAATATTTGTTATAACACATGAGCGTGTTGATTGATTATTTAGTATTCACATGTAAATTTGCATATTTATTATTTTATTTTATTTTTATTCTTTGTTGTATGACATACTTGATTTTGATGATAATTTTTTTTATTCACATTTTTTTTGTGATTACATATTGATATATTTTAGTGATATTGGATCAATTCATGATTTTATTGAATATTAATTTGAAACGAAAATGTCATTGCAAAGTTCTCTAGTCTTGAGTGCTACATGTTGATATTGTAATATGCATTTATTAATTTTGATGATATAAACACATTAATCTTTATGAGTTAATCGTATGCTACATGTTTAGTGTCCTTATTTAAATATTTGTGACATTCTTGAATTTCTTTTAAATGAAAATGACTCTTATGATATGTTTGTGTTTAGATCGAAACATCTCATGATTATTGATTTTATAGATGATTCTTGATTATATTGAAATTTATTGGAAATTATATGCTAAAAATATTATATCTCATGAAAAGATGCACTTTAATTTTTATATGCATATTTGCCTTAATTGGTATCCCTTTGGGGGGAGATAAATGGTTATTGAAATTTATTTGGAGATAAATGTTTATTGAATATGATTATAAACTTTTATGGTATTGATAATTCCAAGAAATTTTTTTTTGACTCGTATCTCGAAAATGGCAAATTTATTAACTACGCGACAAAATTTTATACCTTTATATACCACAACATTCTAGCCCATTTGTGCACTTCACATCTTCTCTCTTATCTATCATTTAAGATGTCAAAGAGTTTTTATGTTGTGTGGGTTGGAAAATTCCCCGAAATTTATACTACTTGGGGAGATTGTGAATCCCAAATTAAGGGAGTTAGCGGTTCTCAATATAAAAAATATTCTTCATTTGATGCCGCAATGCATGCGATTCGCCCATCTCCGCCACATGCCCCTTGGGTGAAACCTCATTTATGGCCATTTGTTTTACCTCCAAATATGCACTCACAAGCTTCTACTCCATCTAATGAAGATGTTGCTTTCTCATCTTCTCAAAACAGTGCTGAAAATTCCATTAAAGTTGTTATTGAGAAAATCACGATTGAGGGAAACACTAAAGATGTGTGTCATCTTGTTAACAACCTTAAGTTGTAATCTTTTATGAATATGTTGTTGTTTTTCAATTTTATGTCTTGCGCATCATTTGATGATATCTCGTGAATAAAATACATGTTATGTGAGATTATTACGTTGAATATGTGCTTAATGAAAAATTCATGGTATTCACATACATTCCTTACAATTTATGGTTATATCCCATGCATAAATTTTTTTGATAGGGGGAGCTTTGCACCTTTACCCGATGACACTCGATTTAAATTGAAAAACATTTTTGATAATGTCAAAAGGGGGAGAAATAGTGTTGATTCACTCATTTGTGCTTAACTTATTCATTTTATGAATCATCGCGAATCATTGTTTGTCATCATCAAAAAGGGGGAGATTGTTAACGAAAATATTATTTCTCCCTAATTAATTAAGTTAGTTTAATTAATGTATATTTTAGTTTAACTTAATACATTGATTTTGATGATTCCAAACATATTTTTATTAAAATTATTCTATTTTTTTATATATATCTTCAATTACTTTACCCCATCAATCTTTAATCACAAAGGCTTATACAAGTTGTGAAATCTCTTATTGGGCCCACGAGATGACAAGTAAGTTGAAATCATGTATATTGTTAGACAAATTTATTCCTTTACATTCCAAGTGCAAAAGCTTTTACAGGAGATTTTTTTTTGTTGGCCACTTGATTTATAATTGGTTGCTATTATATATAGATTTAAGTTAGCTTTCTTTACTTCCTTTTATACATTTCTTTTTAACAGTCTTCGGCCACTTGCTGATTTTTTTTGTCAAATCTTGTACAGTTTGATAATTATTATTTAGGGCCATGCGTGTACTTTTGTTTCACCAGTCAAGTCAGTCTAGAAAGCTTATAAAGCACAGTATAATCTCGGAACTAACATTTTTTGGGGTAATCATATGTTACTTTTGGACGTTTTTATTACTATCTTGATCGAGATTTATACCTAATCGAAACTATCATACTTTTAGAAGGCAACACTTTTGTTCACTAGATTATAATATATTATTTACCTAAAGTTTTCTTTATAGGATCTGTGCCTAGGACTTATTGTTGTACGAGTAAACTAGATTTGATCCATTACAACTCTTAGTTTCGTTTATTACCTGTTAGTACCTATGTCATCCATAGCTATTAAAGACAACAATCTAACTTTCGTCATTTTGTGATTTGATTAGGTAGCACTAGATCTTTACAAAGAAGCCTTAGACGATGATATGAGTCACTATTTTTTTACCAGCAATTGTACCTGCTATGTCTTAGTTGTCAACATACATTTCTGCACGCAAGCTGCCTTGAGCCTTGCGCCTGTGTTGATTTGAAATGTCCAAGTTTATAAGGTAGCCATACCATTATGACGGATAGCATGTCCCTTTAGTCAAATTGATCTTCTTTAAACCATACTCGTCCGAGACTGTAGCGTCAGTTCTTATAGGTTGATTTTGACAATTGTGTCAAATCATTAGTGCTGCTGTGTGTCTCAGACAGGAACATTAAGCTACGGAGTAATTGATTTTATATATCTTCTCTAATTTTTTTTGTTAATGCTTATATTATTTTTTTTGTTTATGAACATTGGCTACGCCTAATATTTTATATATTATCAGTCTCATGTTAAGAAAAAAAAATCTCGGACCAAATATTAGACCAGATGTAATTTTTTTTACATATGTACCTCGGGAACCACTTGTAGCTGACATGGTCAGTTTCTAACTCGTTCTTCAGCTAGGACAGTCTGTGCTCAGTCATTTTTTTAATTACATATGTTTAAACCTTGAGCCATGTGAATTTCTTCAAACACGAAATAAAAATAGTTTATCAGTACAGATTTTACAAGAAGGTTACATTTATATATCAGATTTGGATATTATCTCTTGGACTAACATTCTTTCTGCAGAAAATATATGAGTCATCTATCAAGCTACTTTCAGTACCATATTTTCAGATGTTCATTTATGTGCTACAACAGCTATATTTTTATGTAGAAGATAAAAATAAAGATTTGCATATCAGATTTGGAGATCATTTTAGTAGCTATCTCATCTCAGCAAAATCAGGAGCATTTAATGCTCCAAATGCATGTGTCTAACAGCTAGTTTTTGAAGACACGTTTAAAGCTTTCAAGAGCTGCATTGAACAGAACTACTTGAATGAGAATATGATCAAGACTTGAAATATTATTGAGAGCATTTATTTTACTACTCAGCTACACATTCAAGAGAGCAATTAATTTTATCATCTGCTCAATCATTGAAGAAGAAGACTTGTGCCTACTTCAACATCATTTATTGAAGTCTCAGAAACTCAGATTACAAATTGTATTTTAAGGAGTTTCAGTATTTTACCTTGTACTACAAAAATTCATATTTGTTGTGAAGCTTTGTTGAAGCTTCGGTTTGTACCGGTAATTGGTTCCTACCCGCAAGTGGGCCATGGGGTTTGAAGTTCGGAGTTAGCTTGCAAACAGTTGTACGAGGTGGTTTGATCCTACCCGCAAGTGGATCACGTTTAGTGAAGCGCAAAGGAGACAGGGGCTCTAGGGGCGTGGACGTAGGCCGGGATTTGGCCGAACCACGTTAAATTTCGGTGTCATTTATTTTCCGCACTTTTATTTATTTGCACATGCTTGCTTGAGTTAATATTTTCAGCACACTATCTTGCAAATAAATTAATTCAGAAATTTGACTAAATTAATTTTAAGGTTAAAATAATTTTTTTTAATTAAATAATTAATTTTAGAATATCACTTAATATTAAATACGAAAATTAATTTAATATTCCTAGTGTGTTAAAATCTGCATTTCTAGTTATTTAAATTAGTTGGTTACATTTATTTGATATTGTTGGATTTATTCTTTGTAGTTTTATTAATCTGAAAACTGTCAAAGTATTATAAATTAAATATTCTTCTGAAATTTTAATTTGACTCAAAGTTTGTAAAAACTCAATTCACCCCCCCTCTTGAATATAATCTGGGCAACAATGTCGATCGGTAACCCCTTAAAATTTTGTACAAAAAATCCCAGAAAATGCCTAAAAATTCCAAAAAATTCCTAAAATTGCCAAATAAATATTGAAACATTGCCTTCACCGAGAAAACCATTTTTCAAACCTTCAATATCCCCCGCCAGATTAAAACCACACTCATATCCCCAACTTAAACCCTAGAATGACACGCCCACATCCCCGGAGTCTACTACAATTCCCTAGGGAAATCCTCGAACCTCAAGTTATCAACTGTTTTGCCAACAAAACTTCCAAATCCAACTTCCCCAGTGGAGCTATAAGCCAATCGAATATATCTCCGATAGCGTCTCAGAGAAACAAAATTTGAGAATGTCGTGTGATGCTGATTTAATCAAATTCGCAAGTTTCCAATTTAACCTTATTTAATTGGAGTCAATTTTTAAACAAATTTAATTCAGCGCTAAAACATGCATCTATGTGGGTGAAAATCAAACCAGCACAAATATAATTGCTGACACGAAAATTTCAGGAAAACCTTCCTTTCGGGTAAAACCTTTTATTTCACTATGAATAATAAATCGCAACTTATATACACAATGAAATCCGTAATGAATATCGCGTTGATACTCATATAGACACGCAACCTAGAGTCAGCAATGGAACAACCGCAGCAGCCCATAAGAACACGCAGTCCAATTGAGTCAGGAACACCCACAAGCACTCCCAATCGACACGCAGTCGTAGTCAGCCGTAGAGATAACACTCCACAAAGAAATAACTTCATCAAAGTTGAATTTTGGGTTCCAAACAAATTCACTCAAGCATATGGGATATTATGAATTGAAAATAAAAAGTATTAAACCTTTAAATGAAGAAGACAAAGTGTTCTGCAAAATGTAGTTTACTGGTATAAAAATTCGTTAGGTCTTCTTAACGAAAACGGACTCATTTAACACGCTTTATATAGAAAAATTGAGTCGACGCGTCGCTCGAAGGAAGTGGCAAAGTCGCTCGAACGACAACTTCACGCAACCTCCTTATGTCATCCGAATGACATACTGATGTCGTTTGAATACGTCAGCGTAAAAAATGTTTCGCCTTTACACTTAGAAAAAATTCCTTTTGATGAAAAGCAACGCCCCAACGCTTAGAAAATATTTTAGAAAAATATCCCAACACTTTAAATGAACCGTTAAGGGATTAAAACACATCCTTACCAAAATTAATCTTTAAGAGGCTTTTTTGTTGAAGAACTTTGATATTCGGATCCTTTTTTATGTATCTTAAAACTTGAACTTTTTCTTCGACAGTTTATAGCGGTATACGACATATATTAACGTAAAGAGAACTTATAAAATATGTCCTTACACAATCCCCAGCGATACACAAAATCAAATGTTTACCCAACAGGATTGCATAGTACTCTCCTTAATCCCTAGTGGAATTTCCAAACTAAGGCTATGTCCTCTCAAAAGACATAATCCCCAGGCAAATGTCTTCTCTAAATAAAGTCTCAATACAACACAGTCCTCAACAAAACCACAAGTACGAAAGACTCCCCAAAAAAGAAACCTCCACTTTAGGTCCGCAGAATTGACCGTGACCCGCATAATTGGTCGCCTCTACTTTAGGTTCCAGACTTGGCCTCGAACCGCCAAACTGGTTGCCTCTACTTTAGGTCCGCAAAATTGACCCCGGCCTGCATATTTGGTCGCCTCTACTTTAGGTTCGCGTAATTGACCTTGACCCGCATAATTGGTCACTTCGCCTCTACTTTAGGTCCGTAGAAGTGGCCTCGACCTGTAAAATTGGTCGCCTCTACTTTAGGTCCTCAACATTGACCCCGACCTACAGAATTAGTCTCCCCAACTTTAGGTCCACAAAATTTACCTCAACCCGCAGAATTGGTCAACTCTACTTTTGGCCCGCATAATTGGCGTCGACCCGCATAATTGGTCACCTCTACTTTAGGTCCACAAATTTAATCTCGACCTGAAGAATTGGTCGCCTCTACTTGCGATCCGCAGAATTAACCTTGACTCGCAGAATTGATCGCCTCTACTTTAGGTCCTCAGAATTGATCTCGACCCGCAGAATTGGTCGCACCTACTTTAGTTCGGCAGAATTAAACTCGACTCATAGAATTGGCCACCTCTACATTAGGTCCGCAGAATTAACCTCGACCCACAAAATCGGTCTCCTCTACTTTAGGTCCTCATAATTGACCTCGACCCGCAAAATTGGATTCCCCAACTTTAGATCTGCAGATTTGACCTCGACCCCCAGAATTGGTCGCCCCTACGTTAGGTCCTCAGAATTGACCTTGAACTGTAAAATCGGTTCTCCCTAGCATTATCTTAGGTACTCAGAATCGACCTTGACCCTCTGAAATGGTCATCCTCATCCCTTTTGGTCCTCAGAATTGACCATTTTCCCAAAACATCATGCGGTGTCTATTCGATGGATTTCGCTTGTTCTAAGCTCACCCATCAAGGGGATCTGTAAACACCATATCATAGGACCCCCTAAGTCCTTCCTTATGTCCCTAGTACATCCCCGTTCACCACAAACCCTAGGTCATACTCCGTGTACCGTTCTAGAGGCCACTGGGCGCTCTCGAGCCCCATTTGACTCCGTCAAACTTCATCGTCAATGCGAAAGCTCAATGAATCTTCGAAAGGCTCTAAATTTCCTTTCCAATGGTCCACTTTGTGCGTGAATCGACATAACGATTTGGACTAATGGATTATTTTACTACTAAAAATTGATCCAGAGGGATTTGACCGTAATCAACTTCATTGTTAGATAGAAAGCTCAATGAATCTACTAATACAAAACTTAATGAATCTTCGAAGGTCACTGTTGAAAAACTTTCGAGTGGAATGATGAATGTGAAAAAGCCTTTCAAGACTTGAAGAAATATCTGGGAACACCTCTGATGTTGTCGAGGCCAATAACGGGAGAAAAGTTGTACTTATACCTGGCAGTATCAGAGCATGCAGTCAGCTCGGCATTGATCAGATTGGAGAATGGAGTCCAGAAGCCAATTTATTACACAAGTAAGCTTTCCGAGGTGCAGAGATCAGGTACCCAAAGTTAGAAAAATTGGCATTGGCATTAATTGAAGCAAGTAGAAGAATGAGGCCATATTTCCAGGCCCATACCATTATCGTGTATACCGACATGCCATTAAGACAAGCCCTTCATAAACCAGAAAAGTCAGGGAGACTGATGTACTGGGCAATAGAGCTCGGTGAATATGATATTGTATATGAACCCAGGTCATCATTGAAAGGACAAGCTGTAGCAGATTTTATAGCAGAGTTTACATATCCTGATACCCCCGAGGAACAAAAGTTGCTCACTGACCAACCTGTGGATGTTATAGAATCAACAGACATAAGTCCAGACCAACTCCGGTTGGTAAAAGGGCTTGTGGATGTAGAAAGATCATCAAATTAAAACCCAGACCAACTCCGGTTGGTAAAAGGGCGAGAAGAAATGGTCGACGAGGAACGAAAATTAACAGAGGAGGATGGAAGAAATCAGCAGATATTTCACCGAGGAACTCTATTGGATAAGAAATTTGAAGACGAGTTACCTACATGGAGATTGTATGTAGATGGGTCATCTTGCACAGCGGGTTGTGGAGCAGGGATTGTTTTGAAAACCCCAGACGAGATTGACATAGAATATGCCTTGCGATTTCAATTCAAAACCTCCAATAATGAGGTTGAGTATGAGGCCATGATAGCAGGTCTTAATTTCGCAAAGATCATGGAAGCACAACAAGTGATGGTATTCAGTGATTCTCTATTAATTGTGAATCAGATGATGGGAACATATGCGGTTAAAGGAGAATTAATGGTCAAGTATCATGCAAAGGTGATGGAATTGCTGGCAGAATTTAACGCCATTCAGTTGATCAGAATACCCAGAATAGAAAATGCACAAGCAGACGCACTGGCCCGACTAGCATCAGCTACTCGTACCGAGCTGCGAAGAACGATACCAATTGAAGTACTGGAAAGTCGGAGCATAGATGAAGACCTGACGATGAATGTTATTACCCTTGATCTAGGACCATCTTGGATGGATCCCATCAGAGTATATATTGAAGAAGGAGGATTGCCAGAGGACAAGCTCGCGGCAAAGAAATTGAAGTTTAAAGCTGCCCGGTATGTACTAACTAATGGTGTTTTGTACAGACGAGGAATTATGGTAGGTTTGCAGAGATGTGTACATCCCTCCGAGGTGAAAGAATTGATTGAAGAGATCCATGAAGGGTCATGTGGAGCCCATGTAGCAGGTCGAACACTTTTACAAAGGGTGATGACACAGGGATATTTCTGGCCGACGATGAGGGCTGATTGTATAGCCTACGCCAAGAGATGTGATAAGTGCCAACGTTTTTCCTCCATCCGACGAACTCCACAAGCATTGTTGACACCCATAACTTCCCCTTGGCCATTCTCCATGTGGGGAATTGATTTGGTTGGACCATTGCCGACCACCCGAGGAAGATTCAAGTACCTCGTCGTTGCAGTAGATTATTTTACTAAGTGGGTAGAAGCTGAACCCCTTATCGATATGACGTACGAGAAGGTATACCAGTTTGTTTGGAAGAATATCATCTGTAGATATGGTCTTCCTCATGCCTTCATCACAGACCATGGAACACAATTCGACAACGAGGAGTTTGCTGCCTATTGTCAACAATCAAACATCCTGAAGACCCATTCAGCACCAGGTCATCCTCAAAGCAATGGGCAAACTGAGGTGACAAACAGAACATTACTAAATGGTTTGAAGACGAGGCTAAGTGAGGCTAAAGCTAATTGGATTAATGAGCTACAGTCAGTCTTGTGGGCTTACCGAACAACTCCCCGAGAAGCAACTGGAGAATCACCATACATGCTGGCATTTGGAAGTGAGGCTGTAATACCTACTGAGTTGGGTCTCCCAACACACAGAGTGCTGAATTTCAATTCCCCAGTCAGTAACTTGATGAGAAGATTAGATTTGGACATGCTCGAGGAGGTTAGAGAAGAGGCAGTCATTAGGAATGCTGCTTACCAACAACGCACAGCTCTGTTCTACAACAAGAGGGTGAAGAAATACGACTTAAAAGAAGGGGATTATGTGCTAAAGAAGGTCATTCAGAAGCACAATAAGCTTGAAGCCAATTGGCATGGACCTTACCGAGTTACAGAAGTTGTTCGACCAGGAACTTACAGAATAGCAACTCTAGAAGGAGAGGAATTTAAGAATGCATGGAATGCTGAACACCTACGCAAGTATTATCAGTAATGTAAAATGTAAAGCAATTCCTTCATTATGAATAAAACAATGATGTTTCACCATCCTCTTCCTTTTATTACAAGTTTTTGGGGAATACTAGTGTGATACACTACACTGATAGTTCGAGCGTGATCAACTTCGGTTGGTAAAATAGCGAGAACAAATTATACTCCTTTGGTTAGGAGACGTACACTTGCGTGATCAACTTCGGTTGGTAAAAGAGCTTGTGGATAAGATATTTCGAAAGAACCTGATAGTTCGAGCGTGATCAACTTCGGTTGGTAAAATAGCGAGAATAAATTATACTCCTTTGGTTAGGAGGCGTACACTTGCGTGATCAACTTCGGTTGGTAAAAGAGCTTGTGGACAAGATAGTTCGAAAGAACCTGATAGTTCGAGCGTGATCAACTTCGGTTAGTAAAATAGCGAGAACAAATTATACTCCTTTGGTTAGGAGGCGTACACCTGCGTGATCAACTTCGGTTGGTAAAAGAGCTTGTGGAGAAGATAGTTCGAAAGACCCTGATAGGTCGAGCGTGATCAACTTCGGTTGGTAAAATAGCGAGAACAAATTATACTCCTTTGGTTAGGAGGCGTACACTTGCGTGATCAACTTCGGTTGGTAAAAGAGCTTGTGGACAAGATAGTTCGAAAGAACCTGATAGTTCAAACCCACAACCAACTTTGGATGGTAAAAGAGCAAGAACAACATTTTTTTAAAAAAAATGCCAATTTTGGCTGGTTAAGAAACAAAATATGCCAACAAGTTGGTCGAAAGGTAAAACCTTTCTAGAAAATACAAAATATTCCAAACTGAGCCAAGTATAGTTGGTCGGCGATAAAACCCACTAACTGTAGTTGGTCAACGAGGAGAATTTATCGACAAGGAGGGTCCATCAACCTGGTTGGTCGGACACATTTTATGAAAACTCTCGCTAATTATATTTGGTCGACGAGTACAATTTAACAACCTTGGTTGGTTGGAAAAATTTTAAACATTTTTATACTCATTACTTTATTATTAAGTGATCGAACCACATTTTTTATACTTGTAACTGTTTATTACTAAGTTGGTTTATGAACAGCACAAAATTGTTATCTTTTTAACAGATACATACGTAGTGTTTAGCACAGAAGAATAGCAATACAGATTTGCAAACAGAAAATGAAAGTCTTTCATTAAAAATCAAAATAAATTACAAGTTACATATATATATGCTAACTATTACATTTCCTATTCTATTGGTTTTTTCCCTTCAGCCTTCGACACAGGTTCCTCGCCAGCAGGAGGATCATTTAATGTCTGAGGAGAATTGATAAAATTCAAATCCTTCAACATCCTGACATTCATTACTGAAGGAGTATCCAAGAGATGCTCGGGACGAGATAATTCAATCTGAAAATGAAGACTATAGTCACCAAGATATTTTGAAATTAAGCTCCGAGGAATAGCACGAGCTGGGATCTATTTCATGTCCAGTTTATAAGGCGGTACAGGCAAGTCTAGTAGCCCAGGAGCATGATAATCCCATAAATAATGGCCCTGCTCTAGCTTTAACACACCCGGTGCGTTCAACCATCCTTGTTTATAACCTTCATTATTGGCATTTTCAATACGAGCATCCAAGTGATAAAGGGCCTCATTATAGCCTGCATTCCAAAATTCCCTGGGCTGCTTATGGAATTGGAAGGTTAATTTATCCAATTGTTCAAGAAGGTTTTTGGCGAAAAGGTCCTTGGTATGTAAAGCAGACTTCGTCGCAGTAAGTTGATCTTCCAAAGTCAGGATTTTCTTGAACATTTCAGACAGAGCACGATCTTTTGCATTCAATTGGAACGCTTGAGTTTCCAAAGTAGACTGAGTGCGAGCCTCTTCAACATTACGGCTGAGAACTCTTGATCGACTCCGAGCAGGTGGAGAACTTTGCTCCTCGACAACATTTTAAACAGCTCTTCCTCGCCCACGAGAACCTCTACCTCGTCCCCGAGCAGTAGCAGAAACACCAGACTTTCTTAAAGTATCCAATTCTTGCCTTAATTTGGCGTTTTCAACCTCTAAGAATGAGACTCCTTCATCAGTGACCGGTACCAAGGCAGTAGAGGATGAAGCTGCAGACTCATATTGCGCCAACTTTTTCTCCAAATTGTTGTTCTCTTGTTCCAGCAGCTCGGCGATCTGTCTGCAGGCCTCAACTTCACCTTTTAGGGTTCTCTCCCTAACATCGTACCCAGCAATGATCTTTTTGTGACCTGTCTCAGAGGAAAGCTGTTGATACCTATTCTCATATTCCTTGTGCAACAAAGCAGTTGATTCATTGTGCTGACTCTGAAGATCTTCTAAGGTACAATGAAGCTCCTCAATCAAGTCATAGTAGGCCACGTTGTTAGCCACAGCTCGGTCAAGTAAATCCTTCAAGTACCGATAAGCCTCAATTGCCTGTTCTGAAGCATTATGGCCAAGGATGTCAGCAATTTCTGATACACTTAGCTCTGTGTGACCAGCCTTATAGTATTCGTGACATTGCTGCATCAGTTTTGTATCATTGGCAGATAGCAATTCCATCCTGGCCATAAACTAATGAAGAGGAGACAACAGTCAACAAAAACAAATCATCAACAACAGAGAAGAACAAAGATGTATTTTATTAGATCATAAAAATATTACATTGTTTGATTACAAATGATAATGAAAGATAGAAATGATACCGAACAACTTCACACCTTTTCCTTGTCTCCCAAGACTTTCTCGGGAGGCTGGGACGAGGAGCTTGGTTGCTCGGTGGTAACAGCAGCTTGATCAGCAGGAGTTGAAATTTTCTCAGGAGGAGGAAGCATGGAAGAAATGTCCTCATTGGCAGAAGGTAGAGAGGCAGGGACTTGATCACCCATGGCCATGGAAGATTCATCAGAGATAGCCTCATCTTCTTCTTCTTCTACAATTGGTGGGGGAGGACCAGGGAGGTGTAGCTGAAATAGCTCAGAGTCGTCTTTGATCTTCAATTCCTACAGGGCAGCTACCCAGCCATCTCGGAAGTATTTCAACTTCCCGTATTGTACTTGGGATGTCATCGCAGCAATCCCTTTGTCCCATCCATTATCCCAGCCAGCGCTGAAGGATTTTTTAACTGCGAGCTTTCTTTTCGATTTCTCCGAGGAGAGCTTCTCGGATAGAAGATCCTCGACAGTCTTTAACTTCGCATCCAATTCTTCTTTTTGGCGCTTGACATCTCGCAGGACGGACAACTCTTCCTCTGCCTTTTTCAGCTTATCTTCAAGCTCTCCAAAGTTCTTGAGCTTGTCATCATATTTTTGATGCTCGACCTCTAAACTTTTCACCTTATTCTCCAACCTCTTGGAGATCTCAGCCAGCTTCACCTTCTCAGCTTCAACTATAGACAACTTTTTCTCCCAGTCAGCTTTGTCCTCATTATACTACTGACGAGAATCCTTCAAGGATTGGTTAAACCCAGCAGAGCATCCTCTACCCCCGACGAGGAACTGGAAGCTTTAATTGCTTCATCTTTCTTCACGACGTTGTTAAAACAATTCACCAGCTAAACAAGGGAAAAAGTGACAGGTCAGTACAAAAATACAAGTATTCAAAGAAAGAGAGGAAATTCAGAGTGTGAGAAATTTACTGAAGCCAGGTGACGGGTAGCTAGGGATGTTAGCATATCCCTAGAAATCTTTTCATCAGTTCCTTGGACCCCGGGTATGATCCAAGTTTTTACCGAGCTCATGGCAGAGCTCGGAGGAATGATGGTTGTAACACCAACACCACCAGCTGGTAGAGAGGAGATGGTTTCAGCCAGATTGACAGTTTCAGCCAAATTGACTGAGGACGATTTCCTCAATCTCCTCAAAGGGACTTCAGCAGTTTCAACCAAGGAAGAGCTCTTGGTCGGAGAGATAGCAGTCATCTCCACAGGAGTAACCTTCTTGCTCGGAGCCACTGGGGGCTTCTAGGTAGCTTTGGAAGGAGCAATATCCACCTTCTTAGTCCCCTCTGGGACATCAATTTTGCTTTTCTTGGCCTCAGCAGCAGAAGTAGTGTCATCAAATAGAGCAGGAGGAGCTCTTTTCCTGCCCATTTTCTGGCTCAAAGGAATATGAGATTCTGGATCAGAGTCTTCAGGAATTTGCACTGGATCACTGGAGCTGATCACAGGGCGAGCAGTAAAAGACGACGTATAACTCCTGTACTGCAACAAGTATGAAGCAGACCTGATATGCTCGTCTGCAATCTTCTGATGCAAGCTCCAGATATGTTTCAATTTCCTTATATTAACTTCTGATTCTTTAGGAGTTTTTCTCTTGCTATTAACTGCAAACAAAAACAATTTGAAATGTCAATCATGCATTTATTCAAACATGATGAAGTCATAATTTCGAGAATAAAATAAAATGAAAATAACCTATCCCATTGCCATAGGGGGGGCATTTGGGACCTTCATACACTCCGTCTCCGACTAAAGGAGCATGTTGCCAATTTTTGAAAACTAACCCATGTTCAAAATAATCCCTGTTGGCATCAGGGAGATTGACTACTAAAGCTCAATTCAAAAATCTGGTTTTTAGATAATAGACGTTGTCTAAAACATCCCATCTATAGCAATACATAATCTCAGGAATTCCTATGCGAGTTCCATGAGTCTGATTTAATTTATGCACCCCATTAACTATTCTCCATGTATTGGGGGCTACTTTTGCAGGAACAACATCGAAATGTTGGCAGAATTCTAAGCATAAAGAGTTGGGTGGAAAAGAAAATCCACACTCAGCAATAAAGAGGCTGGGGAACCAGTGTCCCTCAGCCAAACGAAAATAATCAAAGGGCTCAGGAAGATTCTCTAGAGTTACCCAAGACGGAATGGAATAATCAGAACGGAATTTTTCAATAGATTCAATAATATAAACCATGGTGAATAAAAGAAGAAGGAAGAAGATCTTACAGGAAGAAAGGAGATCTGTTGACAACGAACGAAAACAAGGATGAACGCACAAGAGAAAGAAAGACTGGAGAATTCGAAAGCAAGAAAATTGGAAAAGGTAGAAGACGATATGATTGCGTGGGAAGTTTAAATACTGTGCCTTGGGAAATGGCAAAAGAAATGATTACAAAAAGAAACTATCGAACTTTCGGCGGCTAAAAGGACAAAAAGGGCACGAAGACCGAAGCGCCTATAAAAATGCAAAATGGCGGATTCTACGAATTTGGAAGGAAATTCAAATATGAAGAAAAGGCTCCTAAAACCCAGGAAGGTCATTTAATATCACCATATACCGATAAAGAATGTTCCATACTCCTTAAAGTTCGAAATATGAAACATTGGGGGCTTCTGTTGATACCAAAATTAATATGCTGATATGGACGAATAATACGAAGACACGTGTCAATCTACGTGGCACAATAGTAACGAGGAAGTTCATTTCCCCGACCAACTCATGTTCTCTCCGAGCAACGAGGATACACCGAGGAACTTTAGTACTCCGAGGTACTCTAGCACTCCGAGAAACTCTTGAGCAACGAGCAACTAAGGCGGTCCGATCTGCATCTCGACTGTAGCATTAATTGCCAGATAATCAACAATTCAACTATTCATTGAATGTTTATCATCTTGACGCACACGCTGCATTAAATGTATTACCCTTTCATATGTATATCATTTAATGTATCAACCCTTTCATGTACAGCCTAAGGGCTATAAATACCTTGTTTCACCCTCATTCAAAGGGGACCGGAATTTCTTGGTTGAACCACAAATCGAGAATTCCCAAACACTCACCAATAACATAACAGTGGACGTAGGCCATTCATATAAGGCTGAACCACTTTAAAAATCTTTGTCTCATTTTATTTATCTGTGATTGAATAATTAGAGCGATCTAATTTTTTACATCAACAGTCACTGTCCACCCCATTTCCGAAACGGCATAATTGTTCGGATGAACGATCCATTTGTCCCCAAAAACTGATCCGGAGGCCACTGAGTGCTCCCGGGATCTGTTTGACCAAAGTCAACTCTTCAGCTCAAATAAAATAGAATGAATCTTTTAAGGGAATTAAATACCCTTTTTAATGGTCTGCCCTATGCACGAATCATCCTTGTGGTACGGGCGAACGACCCATTTTACTTCGAAAAGTTACCAAGCGCTTCTGGCCCCCGTTTAAACAAAGTAAACTCTCCAAACCGAGTGAATATCTTTGGAGCATAGAAGTGACTCACATAACCTTTCCAACAGTCCGACCCGTACACAATTTGAACTTATGGTTTGGACGAATGATCCATTTTTATTCGATAATGTCCTGTCCAAAGGACCGACAAGTGCTTTCGGACCCCGCTTGACCCAAAATCATCTTCTCGAACCCGAGAGTGGCCCAAAGGATTATAAAAGGTCTTTGAATAAACTTTTCAAACGTATGCCCCATGTATAATTTGTATTTATGGATTACGTTTCACGATCATTTTTTCAAAAAAAATTGCACGAGGCTGCCAATTGGCAACTCCATTTACCTGCTTATCGACAGTGTGTCTAGGGTTACTTGTCGACAGGTAGGGAAAGGACAATGTCGATTGGTAGTCCCTTGATCCTTATAAGGAGAGCATTGGCACACCTCCAAGGGCACCTCAAAAACATCAACTTTAGTGATCTCCGGAACATTCTTCTTAATTTAGCGAGGTTTCCTTGTTTGAAACCTTTCTCTACCTTTCAATCGCATCACTTTCCCACGCAATTTAGAAAAAAATCCTTTTACATTCTTCACCCACTTTTAAGGAAGATCATCATCAATCAAGATCAATATCCAAGTCTCTACAGAAGGTCCAAACATTATTCTCACTCTTTAAATTTCTTTATTTTCGCATTAGTTATATAAGTTCTTAATTTAGCTGTTACTTTAGATCATACACATATTAATATTCAATCCTTTATTAGTAATATTGCACATAGTATATTTTCTAAAAAAAAAAAAAAAAGAAAAAAAAAGGGTTACACCTATAAATTCCAACAGTATTTTTCACCATATTTTCTCAAAACTAAAGACATATTTTTCTTACACACACATATTTATTTAATTTTTTTCAATAGAAACTTGTAAATGAGTTACTAAAATCACAAACAAACAAGTCGTCAAATCTTTAGTCAAAACAAACAAACATTAGTAACATATACCAACAAATCAAGCAATAGTAATATATGCCAACATTGTTGGTGTATCAGAGTTGTATGCCAAAACAGAGTTGTATGCCAACACAAACAATCAGAGTTGAGGTCCCAAAAAATCAGAGTTGTATGACAAACGAACAAACAGGAACCACGGATCCTTAGTCAAAACAAACAATCAAAGTTGTATATTTTTAAGAAATCAAAACAAACCCGTCGAAATATATACCGAATCTTTATTTGTGATCAAGAATTCAAGAAAAAATCAGAGTTAAGGTGCCAAAAAATCAGGAAAAAAAAAAAACACATGTCGAATCTCTAGTCGTCGGGGCTTTAGTCACCGGATCCTCGCTCGCCATTTCCATTTGAAACCGGAGTTGAGGTGCGCCGTCCGGAGAGAGGAAGTGAAAATGAGAGAGGAAGCGAGAGAAAAAACTTTCAAAGAAATGAAATAAGGTGCGTGCAGCCGAGAGGAGTGTTGTGGACGAGTCTTATGTATGTTAGTGTTTTTTAAGGTCCTGTTCTTTACTAAAACATATATATATATATATATATATATATATATATATATATATATATATATATATATATATATATATATATATATATATATATATATATAAGCGATCCGGTCCTAAGATCGAATTGAAAATGGATATTTTAAACCAGACCGAATAGATTCGGGTCTCTTAATTTAGGACCGATTGATAAAAAAAGCCTATAAAAGTGGGTCTGGTTCGGTCCAATCGGGTTGATCTTTTTTTTGTCCACCCCTAATCAACACATCCATTCATGAAATGTCTCGTCAAAGTTGCCATATAATGGTATGTAAGATTAATACCATATAATTTTGACTTTTAATAATAAGGAACATATTGATCAACAAAATCAAGTATAATGAATTCCCAAACACATAATTTGTTATGTTTTTATAATATCAATATTGTACATATTTTTCCTGTAATATTTGGGGTTTCTACATATTTTTGAGTAAATTATATATTTTTTTTTTAAGTTTTTCTACAACTTTCAATTTTTTTAAACATTGTATATAATTTAAATATTTTAAAAAAATAAAAATTGTCCCTTCATATTGGATTTAACATCAATATTCTCATGTACAATGCACATTACTAATTCTAATATTAACGTTTGTTCAACATCATGGAACAATTTGGGATAATAAAAAAATATTATATTATGATTAGAGATATCTATACTGATACTCTAAAATGCTAAACAATAGTTAATTTTACTCTCTTCTTAAACTATCCACGTGGTACATCAAATGGGTTTCATATGTTTCTCTACCCTTTCGTCTATTTTGTTTCTTCACATTCTTTATCCTTATCTGTTTTGGTTTCTTCACATTCTTTGACTTTTTATTTTCTCCATAAACACACATCCCCTCATCTCCTGCTTTACAATTTTGAGTCATTTTCTCTCCCACCCACTCACTATCCTCCTAAGAGCAACCGTACTGGTGGAGATAGAGGAAAGGTAGGTATGCAAATCTAAAGTCTCTATTTACCTTTCGTGAGCCATGTCATTTACAGTGGTGATGATTAAGAAATTTGCATGTCAATTTCCTACGAACTACTATTGTTCGTAGGAACTAAAAAATCACTTCTTACTAACAACATTTGTTCGTAGGAAATGATACGAATAAATGTTGTTCGTAAGAACTCAAATACTTAATGAAAATAATTATTTATATTTTTTACGAACTTCATTTGTTCGTAGGAAATTCCTACAAACAAACGAAGTTCGTAGGAACCATTTATAAATTCAATAGCCAATCAGTAACTTTACCAAACGACTACCATTTCTCCTACAAAATTTGCTTCTTTCATTACACCAGATCATCCGATTTGCAAACTTACCATTTCTTTCGTTTTTTAGCATCCCATTGTGGATGCTCTAAGAAACTTATAAATCAAACCTTACCATTCGCTTGCATCATTTTTGCCAGTAGTTACAAATCAGAAGTGATGGTGGAGAGAAAAATTAATCCCGCAATTCCATCAACAGGTGTAAAATAGAGTGAAATCTTCAAATCGTTTTCACATTGTTCAGATCAAGAACAATTTATTTGGTGTCGAAAATAAAGAACAATCCAATCGCACCTTTTGGTCGTTTGTTTTGGTCATTTTGTAAATCGATTTTTTTCTTTAGTTGCTCCTGATCTGCTTGGTTATTGTGGTGTAGAGATTTGGAAATAGAATTTTTGATGATCTGTTTGGGTATGTTTTCTGAAAAAAAAAATATATTTTAGGTATCCTTCATATCGTATGGTTAGTCACTCACTTTCTCACCTGGGTGGTTGTTTTGAGGTTTGAATGGGGATCGTTGGGTGCTTCCAATTTTGTTTTACACCTGATAATTAGTTTTTTTAAAGTTTTGATTTGAAAATGATGTAGAAGGTTTTTTAGTCTGCTATTTTTTTTGTGTGGGTTTTGTTTTGAACTTACTTTGAAAATTGAAATGATTTTCTAATCAGGAAACTAGCTTCAGAAATCTGTCAAACACTTAGCAAATGGATTAATACAACTAACATGTGTTACGTAAGCCAATGAATTAAAATGATTTGTAAGTCAATAACAAGAACCATGGAGACAAATATATATATATATATATATATATATATAATAAAGTAAGAAACTTATGTATGTCATAATATTGATCAATGATGTCATCCATATAAGTTTTTCCTGCACTCCCTATTTTACCCCTTACAAATTTGGATTCCCCCTCTTTTAACCCTCTCTAATTTGTTTCTCCCTTATCTTCAAAATTCAAACATAAGGGTATAATAGTATTTGTTCCCTTTCTCTCCCTGAACCCTCATTGTCCAAACTTAGCAGTGTCATTTTACTCCCTCGCTTTAGTTCCTCTCTCCCTTTCTATCCCCCCTCTCTCTCTCTCTCGGCTTTACGATTAACAATGACCAAGAACTAGGGTTTTCAATTTTTGAAATAACGATTTAAACAGGTATATGTAATAAAGATTTATGTCTTTGGGAGTTATAATAATTTATATTTTTTTCAATGATACATGTAGATTCATGTGATTAAAACGATTTATGTAGATTCATGGCCAATTGGTACCTGGGAATGATGATTTATGTAGATTCATGGTCAATTGGTACATGTTTTAAACTATTTGTGTCGATTCATGGTATTTGGGGTCGATCTTATGTTATAAGCATGTATATGTTGTAAATAGGGGTCGATTTCTATTTAGGGTTGAATTTATGTTTTAAACATGTATATGCTTTAAATGATTTATGTCCATTCATGGTGGATTGGTACCTATTTGATATTTATGTTGCTCTACTTGGGGTCGATTTTATGTTCTAAATTGGTATACGTTTTAAATGATTTGTGTCGATTTATGGTTTATTGGTGCATGTTTGTTGTTTGTGTCACTCAATTTGAGGTCTATTTTATATACATGTTTGTTGTTTAAACATGTTTGCAATGTTATGTGATAAACATGTATTTAAATACATGTTGAGTTAGTATGAGTCTATTTGTTGTTTCAAGTCACAGTTGGCTCAAAAGAGGATTAGAGGCTACACCAAACCATTATGGTATCAAACCATTATGGTATCAAACCAGAGAGAAGGAGGTATCATTTTACTACTTCTTTCCAAAAAGGATTCACAGTTGTAATTTTATTTCACTGCTTCTTTCATTTTGCTTATGGGTTTCCATATGTGAGTATCTTGCTTAACATTATAGTATCAATTGTGAGTATTTTGCGGCGACTGGTAATAGCTAGTGTAGAAAGCCTAGAGTGAGTATTTTGCATTTGAAAGTGAACAACTTACCAATTGTGCAAAGGAAAGTTCGAGTTCGGGGTCGACTAGTTCCCGATTGTCGGAAATAATCCCTGCCACTGATTCTAGAAGAAGCGACAAACTATATAGAGAGTTTTGAGATGCAGGTTAAAGTCGATGATATCGTTAAACTTATTTCCTTTTTTATTTTTATTTTGTTATTTATATATCTGGACTCATCTCTATTTCAGTGTTAAATACATTACGTCTCCATCCTCTCATGCTTCTATATACAGGGCAATGAGACCCGCTGTGATTTGATTTTTTTTTATCCAAAGTTGATATACATTAATCACCATAGGTGCAAGGATATTTCGGCCGAGACACCAGTGATGGAGTAGAAAAAATAGTGTTTCAGTAAAAACATGGTATGTTAAATTTATCCGTAGCTATTTTCTATCAATAATTTGCTCTATACGAATGTTTGTTGTCTGATGCTTATAATTGAGTTTAATCCATTCATGTATTAGCTCTATCCTTGGGCACGTTATCACCAAAGAAGACACCATCAAGTTTGAGTAGTCTGATGCATTTTGGGAAAGTGGGGATGTGGTAATCTTCTTCCCAAAATTCTCATTAATTTCAATATCCGTATCAGACCTTTGATTCATTCCAAAGCCCTTATTTGATTTGTTGTCATATTTAAGACTTTCAAATTCTTCTGCCCACTTTTGATTAAGGGTTTAACCTGATCTTGAAATAAACTCATGGGAAAAGAAAAATCACAATCTACACAGCCAATAGTATATACAGTCCATGTAACTCTAACGGGCTACTACCAACACGGTAATGCAACCTTTAAACATTTTGTGTAATCATAAAACCAATTGAGTTGTGTGCACTGAAGTAAAATTTTGCATAGTTATCTGTCCAACTAATTTCCTACTATAGAGGTTGATGATGAAAAAAGCAGGTTACTGAGTGAATTTAGTAAGTTTGTTCACCGAGTGAAAATTTGGTCTCTGAGTGAATATAGAAAATTTGTTAATATAATTAGGTTCGTTGATTTGAAAGTAATGCATCTACATATAAGTTAGTTGCTCATGTTCAATATGTTCATATGATCACGCACGTGTTTGGATGAATCTTTTGAAAATAATTACTGAGTGAATAAATTGATTTTTCTTATTTAATTGGTAGTTTACTAACCTCGGGGAATCATTATATGTATAAAAAAATTGATGTTTGTCCTAGCACATCCAAATGTAAGTCCTTGCAGATCTCTTTCTCCCTTTTATGTTGCAGAGAACATATATTGAATGGATTTCTGTTTGGTTTTACTCTCTTCTATGCATAGCAATTTCCATCACTTATATTGGATTTTATTACTCATTCACTACAGTCCATTTCCACTGTTAGATCTACATCTCTTCTCCTCTTTTACGTCGCCGGTTTAATTTACCAAATCACACGTACTGATTTTTCTCCCTACTGTTTTTCAAATATGAGGTTTAGATCCTTTATTTTTTTCGAATATACATCTAAAATTGATTATTGTTGGTGATATTGCATATGTAGAGTTTCTTTAGTTTAAATGCCAATAAGCCTTGGTTTTGACTTTGTGAAATAATCAATCAATGTGTAATTTTAGTGGAGTTCATCCCAGGTCCGGCGTTCTTTCCCCAAATTGAGTTTTCCTCATTCTTATCAAGAGCTCGAGAAAGAACATCCTCCGTCGCCTCCAGTGATTCATGAACATATGTGATAATTTAGTTGATCATATGGTGGGGAATGTGAACTTAAAAGTTCCATGTGTAATAAATTATTCTACATATTTTTCCTTTCTTTCGTGTTTTATTCGGGATCCAAACATAGCAAAAAAGATCGACTAATTACCTTTCCTTTTCAGGCTTTCTTCTTATAAAAGTTTCGTGTTCAACAATAGTGGATGAAAATACCTGATGTTAGAATACCAAACTTCCCACCAACACAACACTAAGGGGGACCATGAGGTTGTCATCGAACTCCATGCTTAGAGGGTGAGATTCCACCAGTGTTGTGATGAGAGAAACAATCAAGAAACTAAAGACCATTTCCCAACTTTCTTTAATGTACCCAAACAGGGAGAAGTAATACATGCACCTAACAGACGCAATGAAATCAGCTGATGCCATTGCAATACTACCGACAATGGATATGTTTTTATTGTATGGGATTTTCTATCTTCCAAGACTCTTCTCCACAATGTCAGCTAATCCATATCCAGTACAGAGGTTGTAAATTGTTACTATTGCAATAGGGTATTGATTATATTAAAACAATACAACCCTATTGACTTAGATTGGTTATATGTTCAGGGAGTGACAGAGCACATGGGAGAGGAAACACATGAATTAGCTGCCAAGGTAGGTTTTCTTTTATACAATTTTGTCATTGTCTCATTCTTATTGATTTACTTATAATCTACAATTGTATAAGTTAGTATTTCTTATTGGATTTTGGTCTTGGTTTATTTCTTTTATTTCATTTTGTTCTACAATATTGAATCTAACTTTATGTTACTATTTTACATATGCTCATGTTTTCTTTTATATAGTGTTTACATAGTGTTTCTTTTCAAATCTTCTATGACATGGTTAACTTAAACTACAGTAGGAATAAAATTTGCTTATAAGATTTAGAATACGTCAATTTAACAACGCTTTCTTGAGTTGATAATTGATACATGTTATTACATGTGGTCTTTTATCTTAAAGCCAGTATAATTATGCAGGTAACATAGTAGATATTAATGTTCTTAGCTTTGTTAAAAGAACTAATTATGCAGCTAACATATTAGATATTAATTGTGCCTGAACATAGGTGCTTTGTGTATTTAATTAATGATGCATATTTTAATGGCACCTGAACATAGGTGCTTTGTGTATTTAATTACACGGATTTAGGTCTGGAGGTGGATAAAGGGTGCTCTGGAGGAAATTCACATACAATTTGGTCCAGCATTTCAGCTTGACAACCAGCATGAAGTCTAACCATCATACGCACAACACTAGCCAAGACAACCGCAATGGCAAATGTTGTTCATCTGAAAACATCTGACTTATTAAGTTTAAGCAGTACTGAAAACGGACAAACGAGTCCAAATAACAAGTATAGCAGGTTATTAAATTCAGTCCAAAATGAATCCAAATAATAGAAAAATATGACTTATTAAGTTCGGTTCTTCTTCATTTCTTAAGCATTATTATTCATTTGTTATCATTGTAGCAGGTATAGCATGTTTGTTGAGTAGATTTAGTCCAAATAATTTAATTCGAACCACTGCCAATCAAAGCAGTGTCGAGGATATCTCTGACTAAGCTCTTGGGAGTCCCACTTCTTGCTATACCTGTCCATCTTCCCTGACCTAATGAGTATCTTGGCTTGCATTCTTTTTGTGTTCTAATCTTCACTTACGGTGCACTTAGGATTTCCTCTCTACAAGTTGCACATAAATGGTAGAGTTTAAGTCTTTAAGAGCTTAATATACATTATTGAGCCTATTTTTTGACAGGTCCCTTACCCCACTATTAGTTAATTGGCCCCACTTAAGTTAAACATCCATGCCATTTTGAATTTCATAACTTGGTTATGAAACTTCTTTGATATGATCGTTTAGCTTTCCTCTCAATGTTTCCTTTCATGGTGTGAAAGGCAAACTTGAACTTGCATCTTTCTACTTTGAGAAATGAAAAAAATCGGTTTCAAAGACCTTTCAATTTAATAGTTATTTTTTATTTCTTGCAACATGTGGAGATCTCGAGTAGGGGTGGCAATTCGGGTTAGTCGTGTCATTTTCGGGTCACGCTAATTTTCATTTGAGTATAAGTTTTGGGTACTTTTAAATCTATACAAGTTAGTCGTGTCATGTTCGGGTCATTTCGCGTTATTACCGTAAACGGGTTATCGTGTCAAAAATTGCCAGCCCTTTCTCGAGAGACTTATGGAAAAGACAAAAGGTAGAATGATTCCCAATAGTTTGGCTTTTGGAATGCATTTCTTACCGGATGGAATGATTACTAGTTTCGTTAAGTTGGCAAATTTACGAGTGTCCAAAACATTGTCACAGATGTTTGGCAATAGTTGTAGTTGTACAACTTTGGGGGTATGACAAATCTGCACTTTCCAGACCTTCAAAGCACGAATACTATAGAGTTATAGGAAGGGAGTATCGGATATGGATACCTAATATGGCTCTGATACTATCAATGCACGTTTCAAATAAATGGTGGTACTGACAGGAGACAAGAAAATGGAGCTCCATTATTAAAATAAATTATGTTTTACATATTTCTCATCGGCAAAGTGAGGAATGGTAGGAGAAAGTTAAATTTTGTCATCTTCTATCTAATTCTTTTTTGGTGCAGGTTTCTATAAAAATATCTTCTTAACCTAATCAAATGACTGAACGATCCAGAGGGTAGTGGCGGCGGCACTCCATATGGCAGAGGCCTGGATATCGGTAGATTGGAGGCGCGTGTTTTGTTTATGAACTTCGAAAGTCCAAATTCTGCACCAGCCATCTTTGATTTTCCTTTTTCAACACTTTTTCCAAACTCTACAAATTATTAATAATAACAAGGGGGGCATTTTTTTTTTCCATAAATGTTTTGCAAGACATGACTTGATACCGTTATTTGAGCACAAAAAAGGAGAAGCTAATCGAAGATAATGAGGTTGAATTCTATTTCTATGACATTTTCAATATTTAACATGTAAACAAAAGCAATAACAGAGAATTTATTTATGAGATGTGGACTTACTTGGTACTATATTCAGATAACTTCAGTTAAATAAGTGGTTCAAATATTAGTTTATGAATATTGCATATTATATATTATTAAATAAGTGGTTCCTAATTTTGTTGGTTTATATTTTTTTCAGGTTGTCAACGTCTCATAGGTAATTTATACGAAGCTACTTTTTTTATATAAATAACATTCCTTAGTAATAGTTATACTAAATTTGGTATCTATCTACACATTCTTTTTCAGATACAAGTATGAGGTGGAAGTTATGACGGTGGGAACAAGATGCTCACTAAGAGGAGTTTCCATTCATGTCAACTTTGCATGTAATGAGTTTATACATATTCGTGGGGGATATACAATGTTGCGTTGGTTTTGTATATCACAAGTTGTTATTTTAGTTTTGTTTGATGAATTTTGACTATTTGAATATTATTGGATTGGTTGTTATCGCTCATGAAGGAGATTATGTCCACTTTTTTAAAAAATTGACACTTAATTTATTTCTGGCGCAATGTGAATTCGGTTAATGAATATTATATATTTCATATTATATGTAAATTTGTTTGATGAATTTAGATTATTTAAATGATGTTGGACTATTTGTTATTTGTTAAAACGTGTGGATAGTCCTACAAATAGAGGAGATTATGGCCATTTTTTTAAATTAATTTTGTTTTGTTAGGAATGAAATTTTTGCCGTTTTGTAATTACGTACTTTAGAAATTTTTATTGTTTTGCGATTACGGGGCTTTGGAAAATTTTCGTCTCCGTTGATAAGATGCTTCTACGGGAATTTTTTTTGTTAGCTTATTTGTCATCTTTATAGTGTTTGACTCATATTTTTCATGTTCATGGGCAACATTGTGGTTGGTTTTGAGTCAGATTTAAAAAGTCGCTATTGTGGTCGAAAATAGTATGAAATCAACATGGAGTTGGTTTTGAATTTGTCTCTTTAGTCTATTAAAAATTAATTAAGTCCTAGAGTTTTATCTTCTGATGGGTTGAGATTTCTTTGTATTATACTTGATATAAATCATTTTAGAATCAAAGTTACTTTCTCTCTTTGCTATGATGTTCACCATTATACAAAATCAAGACTCATTTGTGGGTGCGTTTTCATGGGTTATTGACCGATTTGGATTTCAAATATGTAATCGTCATTATACACCACCTTACTCATCGAACACAATTATAAATTATTAGATTTGGCATTAATAATAATATAGCTGGTATTTTTATTTTTAAACTAGATGGATTGTCTCATAAACAAAGGAAATTTTGGCCATTTTTTTTTAAATTAATAGGTTCGTAACATGGGTTATTTAAAAAATTATTTATCTATTGCGAACTAAATATGACGTATGGTCCTATCAACGATGTATATTTTTCAAAATTAAAATCGTGCCTTTAGTCAAAGGGCAATACGCTTAACTGCGGGATCTTGAGAAGGAGGATGTGGGCTTTCTTATCCCCATATATAAAGAGGTTGCTCTCGTATCTTGAACCCAAAGACCAACCGAACCAAGGCACGACTTTATGATTTTAAAAATTATCAGCGTGCCTTCAAGCACGGGTATAACCTAGTATATATATAAGGAGTAGAAGATTTGACACTATTCAATAAGTTGATAACTTAATTAGAGGCTTGGATTGAATGGTGTAAAATTGAATCCAATGATTGAAAATTAAGAATATTTTTGTAAACTCTTATTTGAGAATTTATAATTAATGTATCATTGGGTACCGTGAAGTCAGTCACGACACGCACCTAATTACATCACAGGGCTCGAGTGCACGCCAATCTCCCAGCTATGAGCTCAAGACTTGCAGTGACCACGTTGATGGGACTATACTATAGCATCTGTTGTTTCAAAATTTAAACCTTCAAAATTCAAACGTGATGGGATTTTATTGTACCACCGCCACTTGATCCTCTCACTTTTATATTTCTCTGAATCTCACTTCCCTTGCTCCTAAATATATTGTCACCGTCTCTTTATTCATCGAGAACCTATCTCTGACTGTAAACTTCTCACCCACGAAGGTTATTACTCTCTCCCACACTTATATGTACCACTTTTTGTCTCGGCCTCACTTTTATTCTCTTTTTTGTTTGCATGGGTTTTTTAAGACTGAAATGGAACACCATTTTCACAGGGAGGTACGAATTGTTTCATTCAGATTTAAGCATTTTTTGTAACTTACAAAGTCTCTCTCTCTCTACTTCATGTTTTAGGAAATGACCAAAGGGTAAGGCTGGTGTTGGGTTGACATATCTCTCTTTCCTTACATGTCTCTTAACCCGTTTCTTACGCATCTTTATCTATTTTCTCTATGCAGACCTGAAACGTAGGTTCAAATATTTTAATTAAGGAAGGTCTTTGATGAAGAAGGGCTTTGATTCCCTTTTACAAAGGTATTTTCAAGGTCTGAAAGGTATTTTCTCCGTCTCTATGTGGGTGTGTTCAACTATTTATTCAACATCTTAAACTAAGATGTTGATGGTGGAGATCTCAGATAGGGTATAATTTTTAGAAGTTTTTTTCTTTTTTTCCTCTTTCTTTATTGGTAATTTATTGGGTTTATTGTGGTGGTGTGAGATTTCTTACTATTTTATAGATCTGTTTTAATTGAGTTAGGTTTCCTACTCACTGATCACCTATGTTAGTTTTGGGTACTTTGCATTACAGGTATTTTACGGCTCGCTGACGAATCGGTTTAAATGAGTTATATTTGATAAACTGGAGCTTATTCCCCCTAGCACCATAGCGGATATTATTTACGATATAGGTCTACCGAAGGAAGATTGGGTTGGGGACTTGAGATGGATTCGTAGGTTCCATAAGCGGGTTTCTCACATGCTTACAACTTCAAATCGCAACTGTTGAGCAAGTCATCTTTTTAGAGTTGCTGAAAACTGTAGGTTTTCAAGGATGTCATTGGCTTTTATATTTTTATGATATATTAAAAGGTGTTTCAAGAATAGTAAGATTTTTATTAATAAAAATAGTTTTTTTATTTGAAAAAATATACTCCATAATATAAACTTATTTTAAAATAGTTCTAAAAGCCATGTTTTATAATAAAAGTTTTAAGTTCTAAAGAAAATGTTTTATTAAAAAAGTCAGTTTTTATATTCATGCAAAAGGTATTTTATTTATAAAAAAATTATATACGTCCTAATTAAAATGAAACGTAATACGACTTGGTTAAACACGTCTTAATTAGACACAACACGACACGTGTATAAAAAATATTTCGTTTTCCTGTAAGTTATACAAAAATATTTTGTTTTCCTGCAATGTTATAAATAAAATTTGTTCAATGCTTCTGGATTTTTTTTTTTCATTTATTGAACGAGTTCTTTTTTTTTATATAGTTTTATTTGGAGATGTTTCTTATGCTGGTGGTGTAAAAGTTGAGGTGGTGTACAAGTTGGGGTGATCGGGGAACATGTTTTTCTTGGTTTACCATTTACCTTTTTTCTGGGTTTTTCATGAAAAACATAGCAGTTTTATTTTATTGGTTTTATGAGATATATGGCTTTGGGTCTTTCCATGTAAGGAAATGATACATTCTTCTTTTTGTGTGGGAGACTATATAATCCATTTACCGATGTCCTCTTTGAGATATGGCCCTATATCAAGACTTTTCTAATACATTGTTGCAACTTTATAGTGAGAATGAGCTTCATTTGGAAGGGTTATTTGTGCGATGTTTAAATATATATTACAAAAGTTTTTTAGAGATGTATGTAATAAAAATTCATGTTTTTTAAGTGACAGTCACGATCTAAATGTTCACTAATAATTTTTACACGAATTATTTAACATGGATTTGTTGTGGAATATAAAAAATTAAAATATAAGGTTCATTCCTTCAGTTTATGATCATGCTATTCTTTAAAAAATTAGAAATTTAAACATCATCTGGCCTGACAATTTATAATTAGCAAGTTAAAAAACGATAACTGGGAACTGCATTAGGAAGTTAAAAACTCTCCCTGAGCATTTACTATAATTCTAATTAGTATTTTCATCAATTAGGTTAGGAATGATAAACTTAGTAGGAAAAAAATCAATGAAATTCGAAACCATTACACTACATAGATATTTTTACAAAAAAAAATGAAAAATTAAAGAAAGTGATTTTCTTTATAAATTCAACTGTGCAAGTTATGTTATCATTTTGTAAAATCTTTTCGTATATTTTAGTAAACTAGTTGTACCCACGTACGTTGCACGTGTGGCGATTTCCAAATATTAATCTTCCATTGCAAATACGTGAAGGACAAAGTAATAAAAATACTTGCAACATATTATGTAGAATCTGTTTTGTTAGAATATAACATAAAGTGCCTAGTACGAAGCATCAATCATTACCCCAAAAACCAAATCTCCATTTAACTGTAAACTATACAAGATATTTCTGTGAATACTCTAAATCTATCACAAACCAACTCAGAACTCCCTACTCAAAAGCAGGAAGAAATACACACAAACATGTATGTATATATAATCCGAATAAATATATCACAATGAAATTAGCTTGAAATGATTTATAGGGAAATATCATTAAAAAAAGAAGTTAAAAAAAGCTTCAGCAAGCAAATTCCAAATCGCAGTTATTGAAAGATGACATTTGATAAAAACAGTGTATAATCCTAAAAACTGAAAATTTAATGCTTAAATATGTTGCTTTTGACGTTTTTTGGGATTCAAAGGTTCTTCTTCCTCTTCAACTTTATGAGCGACGAACATGGATGACATTATTCGAAGAACCTTTGTACAAATTCTTATTCTGTTACATAATCCAATTCATGGATTTATATTGCGTAGAAGAATGATTGGACAATTATGTTTAAGTTTCAATGCGTGTGGTGGCAATCCATTCGGCATCAAAGAATTTAAAAATTATTCTTGGTAATAGTTGTGCGTGTCATCCACAGCTTCATCAAAGCTATTTAATGTCTTAAATTCTACGGGGAACATATCAATCATCATATCATTGAGTGAGTCTACGTGCTCGTTTGTTGTTGCAAGAATTGCTCGATCTATCAAAAAGTTTGGCAAGTTGGCATTTATATTTAATGATGGGAAGATAACGTCAATAAAAGACTGTCCGGGGCACTCATCATGCGTTGTTGCTTCCATACCATTGTCAATACTTAGAAGGAAATCGCTAAGTGAGGAATTTATACCCAAATGTTTAATTACTTAATCATCACTATGAAGTTAAACAGGGCATTAGTTTTTTTTAGTCATTACATTTACATAATATGATGGATGGATTATCAGTATTAACATATCAATACAACAACTTTCAAAGATAAATTATGTGAGACAGAGAAACTGCATTCATGTTCATTGAATATAAATTACAAAATAACAAAGAGAATCCATCGGGTTAATAAGTATGGCCAAACCTAAGTTTCTAAGAAATTAAAACAATTTACTCAACAATAAGATGAATTGAAAACAACAATTGTAAATTAATTTTAAAAAATTAAAAAAGATTGTGGTACTTGAATAAGTGCAATGTATTCCATAAGTATTCATAAACCATGAACTAAATAAGTGACACTCAGTACTAAATATTAAGAGCGGGGAAGAAAAAACTGAAATTCTCTGAACACTATGTATCTAAAGATGCTAAAGATACAACTTAGAGTGTGTGTTTGAGTTGACAAGGATAATTTAACCAATGCATATAATTGCAGCTTCAGTAAGGTAATTTGGACTCATTTTGCTCACTTATTTTGTTGTTCTTGGAAGTTATGTTTTTCTTACTTGGGGAGTTACAACCTGAACTGACGTAAGACTTAATAAGAAAAATATATGTATGTAGAGAGACAAAATAAATACATTGAACCATATAGTGTGAAAAAATTCCAACACAAAGGAAATTGGAATTAAATTAAATTATAAAAATACTAACAATAAAAAGATTTGAGATTTTGAATTCTCAAACCAAAAAATCTAACATCATGGTATCTACTTTAAATAAATAGAAAACGAAAAATATTCCTGTTATTCCTCTTCATTGAAGATTTTTACCTAAACATGTTATGTGTAATCTGAAAGAGAACATTAAACTTAAACAAAGAGTAACAACAACTATTTAAGAAATATTATTACTTTATAACACAACTATACACCAAATTACAAATCAATTATGGAGTTAAGTTTATATCAAATAGAAAGCATGTAGGAGTTTGTGTTTGGTACATTTGAGCAAACATAGCATACACACATGATATATATAACATAAACCTAAGACATATACAACAAGATAGTAAGAAGAGCGAACTAACCATCATTATCTCTCGAATAGTCACAATAAAAATGTCAATTGAAATCAGTTTAAAACATATGATAGGTTAATACCTCCAGCAGAAATAACTCACAACCAATCCTCAAAATTTTCTCCTCGACAAACCACAATGAGACATTTAGAATCCCTATAAGTGCAACAGAGATACTGCAAAAACTCTGGTAAAAATACCTCTTCCGAGTGGTTGAGACGATTTATGTGGCTCATCAAATGGATAAAAAATGAGGGGATGTTAATATGAAATATAAAATTTGTTCGCACTTAGATCTGGGAAAGGCAATTTTCTCAGGCTTAATAATGACTCTAGAATTAAGGATTTGTTACCCAACAAAAGTCCCTGGAGATTCAAAAATAAACCAATCTTTTGTTGAATTGGCCCTGTAACCCCACAAAGTCAATACAGGTAAATTTTGGCAGTTTGAAATTCCCCTAGGTTATTATCCTCTGAAATCATTTTTCGATGGGTCCAGAGTTTGTAAAGTGCAATTTTCCGTGAGTGACACTATGCTACCTAATCCGTTCTTCGATTCCCAAAACTCTTTCAGGTTCTCAAATTCAAGCCCTAAATCTACACTCAATTTGTTAGCGCTCAGATCAACATGTTGAATATTAGAGCATACATCAAGGGAATTTCCTATCTCACCGGTTAAATTATTACTCCAAATATTCACAACAACCAAGTTGTCACAAATTCTAGGAAAATGTACTGAATTCCACCATGAATTATATTAAGTGAAAGGTGCTAAGCTCAATAGTAAACCAACTTAGAAGACAACGCATTATTATACTATGCATCCACTAAGGTTGATTTCGCTGAAAGAATCATATATTTTCTCGCTAAAATTCTAGTTACAATAGCAACCACTCTTCTTCCTTAATCATTCATCCATGCTTACTCCTCTGTGCCAGCCAACTGATAGGTATCTGTAAGCAACAACAGCAGCTGCTATTGTTGCCAGCCTTTCATGCATGTGGGCGATATCAACTGATGACTAAATCTTAATTAGGACTCGAAAGCCTTCGTGGTATAACTAAATCCGCGTGTGGGACTTTGTCTTCGGATGCTTTTTCTCTTTGACCGCGGCCGTAGAATGATACTAAGGTTTATTCTGTAATTTCAGCCTTGCACACAGGGCATTGAGGTTGTTGGTGATCTTGGATTTCAACAGATATACTTGGTTAATGAATCCATTTGTAAATACAGCCTACAGGGGCAACAATAGAGGTGGTTACAGGGTCTTGTGTAATACCCCGCATTTTTTATTGAATTGGAATTGAAAAGAAACAAAAAAAAAACTATGTGAGTATATATATTCGAAATGTTTGGAAATAAAACTATATCAGTATATATATTCGAAATGTTTAGAAATGAAAAGTTAAAATGAATTCATTGAGATACGACTGTGCGACTTAAATATTAGAAGCGAATTAATGCGTAAAAGGATCGAGAGGGTTAAATTTGGGGGCAATGGCATTTTTGTAAATAAACTAACCATATGTATAAATCTCTACTACTTAAAAAGAGGGAAGTTCCTCTTCAAATCTCAAAGTACTAAACTACCCTCATTAAATTAACATTTCCTATCATACCCTTAATATTAGTCTCACACATTCATTAAATTAAAATCATTCCATAAATCTTAACTTGATATGTTCTCTCTCCTAATACATCCATCTAACAAAACTTCCAAATACATTCATCTTCAAATCCTAGAAATCAAAAGTCAGCTGCCCAAGTTCATTCATCTTCCCATCAAATTTATATTGCATAGTTTCTTCGTTGTTGGTGTTTCTTGTCCAAAAAACAAGGTCAATACTCCTAATTTCCTCTCTAATTTTTTACTCCTTTTTCATTTGTCATCAAAAGTATGCATTTGTTAATTTGAAAGCAAATACATAATTTTTGTAATTATATTTATCTCATTCATGAATGTTGTCTCTCTTTTGTGCTCAGATTTTGTATTTCCAATTTTATTGTTGTTCTATTCATGTTTTATAATAATTCTAAATTCAATGTTAATTTCAAAAAAATTATATATATTTTTTAAGTTAAGGAATTACCAAGTTCACACCTTATTAGATTATTATTTTTTATGCATTCATATGTATTTTCCAGTTGGACATATTTGTATTCATGTTTATTTCTTAAAGATTCTAAAAATTTTTAAAACACGCCAATTACTTTTTAAAAGACAAACTTGCCCTTTGCTCTAAAGTTCAAACAAATATTTTTTAATTTGTTATTTTTTTTTCAATAAAAAATAGTATTTTAAACCGTTTTTTTAAATATTTTTTTATTTTTTAAAATTAAAAAATAACTGTTTTTTATAAAAACTGTTAAAAAACTGTTATGATAGTTTTAAAAACCCTTTTTTATTTAAAAAAAACTCTTACAATACTTTTATATAAGTTTTTTTTAAGATAGATCTAAAAAATGTTTTTGTTTTCAAAAAAAATATTTTTTACATAAAATTGAGAAAAAATTAACAAATAAAAAACTATTTTTTAAATTGAAAATTATTTTTATAATCAAACACGAGTCAAATAAAAGCAACTCGACACAACACGACAATTTTTTTTAACCAAACATGAACACGATCCTAATAAAAGTGACACGACACAACATGAAATATTATTTTTTTAGAAAACACGAACACGACCAAAGTAAAAGTGTCACGCCACAATATATGTTATTTTTTTAACCAAACACGACCCAACCAAAATAAAAATGACACAACACGCCTCAAAATCTTATTTTCGCCTATAAAAGTAATATGACACAACACGAAATCTTATTTTTTACCAAATACTAACACAGTCCACTTAAAATGCAATACGACAATGGACCGTTTTCGCATTTCGTAAAAAAAAGGATTTTGTGTCGTGTCATGTCACTTTCATATGTGTCATATTCATTTTACGTAAAATTAAGATTTTGAGGTGTGTCGTGCCATGTCGTGTTAATTTTATTTTGGTCGCGTATTATAAAATATTTTAAATAAAATGTACAAAAAAGCAGTTTTTAAATAAATAGTTTTAAACACTTTTTTAAGTGCCTAAAGATTTTATTTTAAAAAAATAAGATTCTAATAGTTACTGTTTTGGAACTACTGACTTTTTATTTTTATAAAACAATTTTTGTAACAATTTTTGTAACTATTAGAATTTTTGTAACAATTTTCTTAAAACACTCCCATTCTTGGATTTTACTTAAAACAATTTTTGTACATTTTATTTAAAATATTTTATAATACCGCTGACGCGTACCAAGATACTAAAAAAATGGTCCCCGCCTATGCGTATCGCTGGTGCAGACCATTTTTTTAAATATTAAAAAGATTATTTTTGAAATTCCTCTGTGTTGGAAATTTTTCACACTATATGGTTCAATGTATTCATTTTGTCTCTCTACATACATATATTCTTCTTATTAAGTTTTATGTCGGTTCAGGTTGTAACTCCCCAACTGAGAAAAACATAACTTTCAAGAACAACCAAATAAGTGAGCAAAATGAATCCAAATTACCTTACTGAAGTTGCAATTACATGCCTTGGTTGAATTATTTTTGTCAACTCAAACACACACTCTAAGTTGTATCTTTAGCATATTTAGATATATAGTGTTCAAATAATTTCAGTTTGTTTTTCCATGCTCTTAATATTTAGAACTGGGTGTCACTTATTTAGTTCATGGTTTATGGATACTTGTGGAATACATTGCACTTATTCAAATACCATAATTTTTTTTAATTTTTTAAAATTAATTTACAATTGTTGTTTTCAATTTATCTTATTGTTGAGTAAATTGTTTTGATTTATTGGAAACTTAGGTTTGGCCATACTTATTAACCGGATGGATTCTCTTTTTTATTTTATAATTTATATTCAATAAACATGAATGCAGTTTCTTTGTCTCACGTAATTTATCTTTAAAAGTTGTTGTATTGATATGTTAAGACTCATAATCCATTCATCATATTATGTAAATGTAATGACTAAAAAGAACTAATGCCATGTTTAACTTAATAGTGATGATTAAGTAATTAAACATTTTGGTATCAATTCCTCATTTAGCGATTTTCTTCTAAGGATTGGCAATGGGACGAAAGCAGCATCAACACATGATGAGGGGCCCGAACAGTCTCTCATTGACGTTATCTTCCCATCATTAAATATAAATGCCAACGCTGCGGATGACACGCACAACTATTACCAAGAAGAATTTTTAAATTCTTTGATGTCGAATGGATTGCCACCACACGCATGAAACTTAAACATAATTATCCAATCATTCTTCTACGCAATATAAACCCATCAATTGGATTATGTAACAGAACAAGAATGTTGTACAAAGGTTCTTAAGATAATGGCATCCATGTTCGTCGCTCATAAAGTTCAAGAGGAAGAAGAACCTTTGAATCCTAACAAACGTCAAAAGCAACATATTTAAGCATTAAATTTTCAGATTTTAGGATTAAACACTGCTTTTATCAAATGTCATCTTTCAATAACTGCGATTTGGAATTTGTTTGCTGAAGCTTTTTTTAACTTCTTCTTTTTAATGATATTCCCTATAAATCATTTCAAGTTAATTTCATTGTGATATATTTATTCGGATTATATATACATACATGTTTGTGTGTATTTCTTTCTGCTTTTGAGTAGGGAGTTCTGAGTTCGTTTGTGATAAATTTAGAATATTCACAGGAATATTATGTATAGTTTATAGTTGAATGGAGGTTTAGTTTTGGGGGTAATTATTGATGCTTCGTACTAGGTACTTTATGTTATATTATAACAAAACAGATTCTACATAATATGTTGCAAGTATTTGTATTACTTTGTCCTTCACAGATTTGTAGTGAAAGATTAATATCTGGAAACGGCCACACGTGCAATGCACGTGGGTACAACTAGTAGAAAAGAAAAGAAGAAGTCTTCATTTTATCATTTCACAACTGGGGTCTAGTGTTTGGTAGAGAGAGAGAGAGGAAGAAGAAGAAGAAGAAGAAAGAAGAAGAAGGTTGTCATCTTCTTCATCAACATCTCCATACAATCAAAGGCAAGTTAATACCCTATATGTGTATATTATGTATCTATAATAAAATTTCACATGAACATGTATTTGGATCCCTAAATTAATATGATATTGATGTTAAAAATGATATGCAATGTATTTGGATCACCCTCCATATAGATTCAAATGCAATAACATCATTATAGGGATTGAATTGTTGAACAACTTCTTGAATTTGAGAAATCTATGAACTTTAGTAAATCGTCATATTAAACACTATTTTGAGCTGTTTTGGTTCCGAAAATGGATGTTTCGTTCGCATTGCCCGGCAGAAAATTATATTCCGAACAACTTTGTAGTTTTAAGTTTTTCCAAAAACGGATCGAAAAATCCTCGAATATGCGTTTTACGGTTCTGCGCAGAAAGTTATCTTGAGCACGTCCGAATTGTATATGTTAGTTCCGGGTCTATTTTAAGCAGGATATGGTAGCGTGCTCACGAGTTCTTGTAGAAAATCACGTTCCGAACAACTTTGTAGTTTTAAGTTTTTCCAAAAACGGATCGAAAAAGCCTCAAATCGGCGTTTTAAAATTCTGGCAGAAAGTTGTCAAAAACAGGGATGAATATTATATGTTAGTTTCGGGTCTGTTTTATGTAGGCTATGGTAACGTGCACGCGTGTCCTTATAGAAAATCACGTTCCGAACAACTTTGTAGTTTTAATTTTTTTCAAAAACGGATCATAAGAGCCTCGAATCTGCATTTTAAATTATGGGCAACATGTTGTTGAAATAAGCGTGATAATGTTTTTCATGTTGTTAGTAAGATAATTGTGGTGTTGTGCCTAATATCCTAACTTGATCACATACTTATGGTTATTAAGGATATATAACCTTGAAATGATTTGATGTTAAATTAGTAAATTAATGATGTAAATTATGTTATATTATAAATAATGACTATTGTATAACACGAGTAAGAGACTTGACACGATTGTATATATACATAAGCGTGAAATTATTTTACATGTATATTGTCGAGTATACACTAGACTAGTCCTCCGGTCGATGTAGGCACATGTTTAATGCAATTTTTTGTGATTAATCCGGTTAGGTTCAGCTCGAGTGCCGTGTCGGAGATAAACCACCGGAACCGGACACATGGTTGTACTGCGAGTCAGATAGAAAGACCTTGAAACGCCATGTGATTTAGGACTTAGTATGATTGCCCTTGCCACGTAATATTGAGGAATATTCGTGTGTTGGCCTAGTGTTACGACTTGTTCCCCCGGGTAACGATAGTGACCCGATATGGTTTGTTGTGTGAGATATTATGCTTGTGTCTTAAAGTAATATACCGAATCGATGCATTTGATATTATACTTGAAGGAAATATTTTGATACATTAAATACTGAAATGCGATTAATAATGATTAATCATGATACGATATGATACTACACGTTACTCGAGTTTGGGTTGAGTAGCATTGGTTGGATAATTGAACAACTTAATTACTGGAGACGAGTAATGACCAGTGTTGATGTAAAAAATTAGATTTGACCTAATTATTTTAATCACAGATAAAAATGAGTAAAGAAATAAGACAATAGATTTTTAGAGTGGTTCAGCCTTAAGAGAATGGCCTACATCCACTGTTTTTGTATTACTAATTATTTTGCCTGTAATTCTCGATAAACGATTTTACAAGGAGATTCAGCGTGTCCCTCTAATGGGGAGATTACAATGTATTTATAACCTTGAGGCTGTACATGTGAAAGAATAATGCATAGTTGTCCAGTAGGCGTATACATCTGTATGATAATAAGTGTATATTTAATGCGCAGTTATTTTTCAATTTTCCTTGATGTGTACGCCACAAGTATTTGAGTTGCTCGGACCGACTTAGTAGCTCGGACCGCCTAAGTAGCTCGGCATGCTTGAGCTGCTCGGGGCCCCTGGGCTCCTCATGGCTTTTTAGTTGCTCGGTGATCTTGAGTTATTTGGAGTATAGTAGTTCCTCAGGGGGTTTAGTAACTCGGTATAAATATTTACAGTTGCCACCTAGGATGACACGCGTCTTCAAATAATAGATCCATATCAGCAGAATAAATTTGGTATCAACAGAAGCCCCCAATGTTTCACAGTTCGAGGTTGAGGAGGAGTGTGGAACATTCTTCTCGAAATATGGCGGGATTAAATAGTCATCCTGAATTTTAGGAGTGTTTTCCTTGTATTTATTTCTTCTTTGAATTCATAGAATCAGACTTCACGAATATTTTGAATTTTTCTAACTGCTTCGGTTTTCGTGCCCTTTTTCTCCTTTTAGGCGCCGGTAACGCAAACGTCTTTCTTTGTAATCATTATTTTTACCCATTCCCAAGGTAAGGTATTTAAGCGCTGCAGAAAATCCTATCGTCTTTTACTTTTTCAAATCTGTATCTTTGAACTATTCATTTCGTCTCTATCTTGTGCGTTCGTTTCTTCCATCGTTCGTTGTCAACTGTTTCACTCCTTTCCTGTAAGATTTTCTTCCTTTTCTTTTATTTACTTTGTTCATCATGGTTTACCTTGTTGAATCTCTTGACAAATTTCACTCTGAATTTTCAATTCCTTCATGGGTCATATTGGAAGAACTTTCTGAACCTTCTGACTATTTTTCTTTGGCTGAGGAACATTGGTTCCCAAGTCTCTTTGTGGCCGAATGTGGATTTTCTTTTCCTCCAAATCCTTTATGTTTGGAATTTGTCAGTATTTTGACGTTGTACCTGCAAAAATAGCGCCAAATGCCTGGAGAATAGTTAATGGAGTTCATAGGTTGAACCAACTCCATGGAGCCCATTTTGGGATTCCAGAGATAATGTATTGCTACAGATGGGTTGTTAGCGATAATACTTTTTATTTGAAAATTAGGTTTTTGAATAGGGCATTAGTTGTCAATCTTCCTGATGCCAGCAGGGATTATTTTGAACATGGAGTGGTAATGAAAAATTGGCAACATCCTCCATTAAATGGAGATGATGTATATCAAGGTCCTAGATGTCCTCCTTATGGCAATGGGATAGGTTGTTTTTATTTTTGTTCTATTTTTGAAATTATGTTTTCTTCATGATTGACAAAATGGTTCACCGATATTTGATTTTTGATTATTTGCAGTTGACAGCAAGAGAAAGTCTCCCAAAGAAACTGACGAACATATCAGATCAGCCTCTTATTTGTTGCAGTACAAGAGCTATACTTCATCCTTCACTGCTCGTCCAGTGGTGGTTGACATCGACCAAGTACCAGCTTCTGAAACTGGTGTGGAAGGTTCCTCCTCTGAATCGAATATTCCCCTTAGTAACATAATGAAGAGAAGAAGAGCTCCTGCCTTTTTTAACAAATCAGACTCTGCCAATGTGGAGGCAAAGAAAAGCAAACAAGATGTCCCAGAAGAAGGGACAAAAATTATTGATGCGCCTCCTCCTGCTGCTACCGAGAAAATTGTTGAGAAGCCCCCTGTGGCTCCGAGCAAGGTTGTTGCTATCTCTCCTCAAAGTGAGGTTATCGTTATATCTCCAACAAAGACATCATCTTTAGTTGAAACTGTTCCTGCTCCCCCGAGGAGATTGAAAAAAAGTTAGTCTGAGAGACCTGTTGCGCCTGTCCTTCAACCTTTAAATATTGAAAGTGGTGTTCCCACTTTAGTTCCTCCGACCTCTACCATGGACTCTGTGAAGTCTTGGATTATCCCAGAAATCCAAGGTATTGAAGACACTCTTCCTCGTGACAGGGTCACTGCCTTGGTAGCTCAATATATTACCTCAGTAAGTATTACTAGTCTAAGTTTTCACTTTTCACTGATATGTCCCTGTATTGACTCAAAATTATTTCCTTCTTCTAGTATGTTTCAACAGTATTCTAAAGAAGGATGAGGTTATTAAAGCTTCAAGCTCCTCGGGAGGTGTAGAGGAGGATTTTGTTGGTCTAACTCAGTCCTTAAAGGACTCTCGTCAGAAGTATGAAGAAGATAAAGTGGCTTGGGAGAAGCAACTCAAGTCCATCGAGCAAGAAAGAGATCGAGCTGTGGAGGCCTCCAAGGGGTTGGAGCAGAAAATGAAAGAATTTGAGACAAAGAATAAAAAGCTTGAGGAGAAGCTCAAAAATGCTGAAGAGCTTGAGAATAAGCTCAAAACTTCTGAAGAGGAAGTTGGTAGACTTCGTGAGGTTGATCGCCAAAAGGAAGAGGTGGAAGGGAAGTTAAAAGTTGTCGAGGAGCTCCTTAGGGAAAAGACCTCCTCGGAGAAAGAAAAGAGGAAAAAGGCTGTCAAAAAATCGTTCAGTGCTGGTTGGGATAAGGGCTGGAACAAGGGCTTGGCTGCCATGACTTCGCAAATGGAGTATGCCAGTATCAAGTACTTTAGGGATGGATGGGTCGCTGCTTTGAAAGAGATGAAAATTTCTGAGAATTCAGAATTGTTCCAGCAACACATTCATGGCCCTCCTCCCTCTCCTGGGGAAGAAGAAGAGGACGAAGATGCCTCAGAGGAATCTTCCATGATGATTGGAGATCAAGTTCCTCCTATTCCAGTTGTTCAAACTTTCTACGAGCAACTTCAGCCCACCAGTACCTCAGTCGAGCAACTGCCACTATCTTCCGAGCAACCAACCTCCTCATCCCAGCTTTCCGAGGAAGTTGTAAAATACAAGGAGAAGGTGTAAAGTTGCTCGGGTTTTAATTTTGTTATTCCTTTTGAATGTAACCTTGAACTTTGTATTTACCTTTTGATGAATAAAAATTTGAACTTTTGGTTGTTCATATCAATTTTCTTCTTCTTGCCCTGTCTTTATCATTATTGATCCTGTTTATGGCTTCTCTTTGCTAGTTTATGGCCAGGATGGAGCTATTATCAGCTCATGACACAGAATTGATGAAGAAATGCAATGACTACTTCAAAGCTGGTCATGCATATTTGAATAAGGCTCAGATAATCGACATCCTCGGATCAGGTGTTTCTGACCGAGCAGTTGAGGCTTACCAATATCTGAAGTGCTTGCTCGACTGAGTTGTTGCCAATAATGTAGCTTATTATGAGATAATTGAGGATCTTCAAGGAACTATAAAGGAACTCCAGCATTAGTACAAAGAGTCCTCCCTGCTTTTGCACCAAGGGTACGAGAAGAAATATCAACAGTTAAATGCTGAAAAAGGGTATGATAAATTCATCGCTGCCTACGAGAAGAAAGAGAGCATTCTAAAGCTTGAGGTTGTGGAGCATAGGCAAATCGCTAAACTATTAGAGGAGGAAAATAATATTTTGCAAGAGGAGATATCCCAACTAAAATCTACAGCATCTTTCTCGGGAGCTTTGGTCCCTGTCAATGACGAAGGTTTCTCTTTTTTGGAAGTAGAGAACGCCGACTTGCGAGATGAATTGGAAACTTTGAAAAGAGTTGGACCTTCCACCTCTACTCGCGGACAAGCAAGATCTTCTTCTCGGGGACGAGGAAGGGCTGGTCGGATCTCTATTGAAGATGTAAGAACTCAAGCAGCTTTGGAAAATCAGGCAGTTCAATTGATGGCAAAGAACCAAGCTCTAGCAGAGATGTCCAAGAAAATTCTGAACCTCAACGAGCAGCTTTCCATACAAAGCTCTGCCTTGGAAAATAAGGAAATCCTGGTGAAGAATATCCACGAGCAGCTGGAGAGGTTAACTTACCAGTTCCACAAACAACCCAGAGAATTTTGGATGGCTGGCTATAATGAAGCCCTTTACCATCTTGATGATCGGATTCAGCAATCAAATAATGAAGGGTACAAGCAAGGGTGGCTGAATGCATTGTGCGTGCTAAAAGTAGAGCGGGGTCACTACTTATGGGATTATTATGATCCTGGATTGCTTGAGTTGCCCATGCCTCCTTTCAAGCTCGACATGAGTTGGATTCCTGCAAGGGCAATTCCTCAATGCTTGATTTCAAAGTACCTCGGCGATTACAATCTTCATTCAAATTTTGACATATCTCGCCCAGAGCATTTACTTGATCGGCCATCAGTGATGAATGTTCAAATGCTTCAAGATGTAAATTTCATAAACTCTCCATATGCTTTAGACGATCCTCCTGCTGGAGTAGAACTTGTTTCGAAGGCAGAAGGGAAAAAACCAATAGAGTAGGATTTTTAATGTAATGACTTGTAATTTTCCCAGCATATGTAATTCTTCTTAATTTGAATGAAGAATTTTTTTCATATTTTGCTATTTTATTTTCTTCTGAGTATTTTGCAGAATATCTTTGTTTGTGAATACATGAATATTTTTTTATTATAGTGACTTATCAATCTTTTATTCTAAGCAATGAAACGACTTACATCCCATGATCCTGCTTAGTTTAACCAATCGGAGTTGATTGCAATTGATTTACTGACCAACCGAAGTTGGTGGATATTGATTCCTGACCAACCGGAGTTGGAGGAGATTGATTTGCCGACCAACCAGAGTTAGTGGATATTGATTCCCGACCAACCGGAGTTGGAGGAGATTAATTTTCCGACCAACCGGAGTTGGTGGATATTGATTCCCGACCAACCGAAGTTGGAGGATATTAATTTGCCGACCAACCGGAGTTGGAGGAGATTAATTTGCTGACCAACCGGAGTTGGTGGATATTGATTCCCGACCAACCGGAGTTGGTGGATATTAATTTGCCGACCAACCGGAGTTGATGGATATTGATTCCCGACCAACCGGAGTTGGAGGAGATTAATTTGCCGACCAACCGGAGTTGGTGTCGGAGTTGGAGGAGATTAATTGTGAACTTGATGCACAGTGTGTAGCACTAATACTCCAAAAAAAATTCAACAAAAAGAGAGAACTGGGTACACTTTATTCATACTGAAGAAAACTGCATTTACATAGGAATCCCAACTACTGATAATACTTGCGCAGATGCTCTGCATTCCACGCATTCTTAAATTCTTCTCCTTCCAAGGTTTCAATTCTGTATGTTCCTGGTCGAACAACTTCTGTTACTCTGTAGGGTCCATGCCAGTTAGCTTCCAGTTTGTTGTGATTTTGAATTACTTTCTTTAACACATAGTCTCCTTCCTTCAAATCACACTTCTTTACCCTCTTGTTGTAAAACAGAGTTGTTCGTTGTTTGTATGCAGTATTCCTGATTGTTGTTTCTTCTCTAACTTATTCGAGCATATCTAGATCTAATCGCTTCATCAAATCACTGATAGGAGAATTAAAATCAACACCCTGTGTGCGGGGAGGCCCAACTCGACAGGTATAACAGCTTCGCTTCCAAATGCCAGCATGTATGGAGATTCCCCTGTTGCTGCTTGCGGTGTAGTACGATAAGCCCATAGCACAGAATGTAGCTCGTTAATCTAATTTGCCTTTGCATCATCCAGTCATTTTTTTAAACCATTCAGTAGCGTTCTATTCGTCACCTCAGTTTATCCATTGCTCTATGGATGGCCTGGTGTAGAGTGGGTCTTCAATATGTTTGACTGATGACAATATGCAGCGAACTCCTCATTGTCGAACTGAGTTCCATGATCTGTGATGAATGCGTGGGGAAGACCATATCTACAAATGATGTTCTTCCAAATAAATTGATACACCTTGTCATACGTCATATCAATAAGAGGCTCGGCTTCTACCCATTTAGTAAAATAATCCACAGCGACCACGAGGTATTTAAATCTTCCTCGGGTCGTTGGAAGTGGCCGGAACAAATCTATTCCCCATATGGCGAATGTCCAAGGAGACGTGATGGGTGTTAGAAATGCTTGGGGAGTTCTTCGGATAGAGGAGAAACATTGACATTTATCACACTTCTTGGCATAAGATGTACAATCAGCTCTCATCGTCGGCCAATAATACCCCTGTGTTGTTATTCTTTGCAAGAGTGTCCGACCTGCTATATAGGCTCCACAAGACCCTTCATGGACCTCTTCAATCAAATTTTTCACCTCGAAGGGGTGGACACATCTTTGTAACCCCGCTATAATTCCTCGTCTATATAAAATGCCATTGGTCAATACATAATGAGCAGCTTTAAACTTTAGTTTCTTGGCTACGAGTTTATCAGTTGGCAAATCCCCCTCCTCAATATAGGCCCTGATAGGATCCATCCAAGATGGTCCTAAATCAAGGGTAATGAAATTCACCATCAGATCTTCGTCAATCCTCCGACTAGCCAAGATTTTTATTGGGATTGTTCTTCGCAGCTCGGTGCGTGTGGCTGAGGCTAACCGAGCTAAGGCATCTGCTCGTGCATTCTCCAACCTTGGTATTCAAATTAACTGCACTGCATTAAATCTCGATACAATCTCCATTGCTTTCGCATGATATTGGATCATTAATTCTCCTTTTGCTGCATATACTCCCAACATTTGATTTACAATTAACTGTGAGTCACTAAATACAACGACCTGCTCCGCTTTCATAGTTTTGGCTAGACTGAGACCTATGATCATAGCCTCATATTCAGCCTCATTATTAGAAGCTTTAAATTGAAAACACAGAGCATACTCCACATCAATTTTATCAGGGTTGTTTAAAATAACCCCTGCTCCACTACCTGTAGTGCAAGAAGAGCCATCTACATATAAATTCCACACAGGTATCTCATTGTTAAATTCTTGGTCAGACAGAGTTCCTCGGTGGAATATTCGTTGCTTCTTTATATCCTCTTCTAACACTTCTTGCTGTTCGTCGACCATCTTCTCTTGCTCGTCAACCGACTTAAGTTGGTCGGGGTTTAAATTTGATGATCCTGTAACATCCATAGGCTGGTCGGTATTCAACTTCTGTTCTTCGGAGGTGTCTGGATAGGTGAACTCTGTGATGAAATCTGCCACTGCTTGTCCTTTGAGCGACGACCTAGGCTCATAAATTATATCGTTTTCGCCCAATTCTACTACCCAGTACATCAATCTTCCTGATTTCTCTGGTTTGTGCAGAGCTTGCCTTAACGGCATGTCTGTATACACGACTATATTATGAGCTTAAAAGTATGGCCTCATCCTTCTACTTGCTTCGATCAACGCCATTGCTAACTTTTCCAGCCTTGGATATCTGATCTCTGCTCCTCGGAAGGCCTTGCTAGTGTAATAGATGGGTTTTTGTACTCTATCCTCCATTCTTATCAACACCGAGCTAACTACGTTCTCTGAAACTGCCAGATATGAGTATAATTTCTCTCCCATCACTGGCCTGACAACAATGGAGGTGCTCCCAAGTATTTCTTCAATTCTTGAAAGGCCTTCTCGCATTCATCATTCCACTCAAAAGTCTTTCGGAGTGTTTTGAAGAATGGGAGATATCTATCAGTTGCTCGTGATACAAACCTATTAAGTGCTGCTACTCGCCCTGTGAGACTTTGCACTTCCTTCTTCGTCGTCGGAGATCGCAGCTCCAATAGAGCCTTGATCTTTTCAAGATTCGCCTCAATTCCTCGTTGGTTAACAATATATCCGAGAAATATGCCCTCTCGTACCCCGAATATGCATTTGGTGGGATTCAACTTCATTTGATATTCCCCTAGTTAATCAAAGGTCTGGCCTAAGTCAGATAGATGATCAGCATCTTTCTTGATCTTCGTTAGCATATCGTCAACATAAACCTCCATGTTATGACCGATTTGCTCTGCAAACACCTTGTTCATCAACCGCTGATACGTAGCACCCGCATTTTTAAGTCCAAAAGGCATAACATTATAACAATAAGTTCCCCTCGGGGTAATAAAAGAGGTACTCTCCCTATCTCCAGGCTTTATTTTAATCTGGTTATAACCAGAATAAGCATCCATGAAACTTAATAGTTTGTGTCCCGAGGTAGCATCCACCAGTTAATCAATTCGGGGAAAAGGAAAATGATCCTTCGGGCATGCCCTGTTGAGGTCGGTGAAGTCTACACACATCCTCCACCTATTATTTTTCTTGTTTACCATCACCACATTTGCTAGCCAGTCAGGATATTTGACATCCTCTATGAAAGAGGCTTTTTGTAGCTTATCTACTTCCTCCTGTATAGCTTAATTTTTCTTTGGACTGAACACTCTTCTTCGCTGCTTTACTGGCTTGATTTCCTTATTCACATTGAGCTCGTGACACAAGAAATTCGGATCTATTCCTGGCATGTCTTCATGACTCCACACAAAAGTTTGCTTTCTTCGCCTTAGAAAGGCAATCAATTCTTATTTTATTGATTCATCCAAGGATGCACCAATTTGAGTTATTCGTTCTGGATGCTCGTCGTCCAGAATGACATTGTCAGTATCCTTCATGACATGTCCTTTCATGAGTTGGGACTCGTCTCTAGGATCTAATGTTTCAATCTTCACATCTTCTATTTGGTAGGTAGTAGTCTTCTTTCTAGATTCTTCATACTCATCCTGCTCGGCAGATGAATAGTAGCATTCTCGAGCTACTTTTTGGTCACCCTTTACCACTCCTACTCTAAAACTGGTTGGGAATTTTAAACACTGATGTACAGTAGATGGTACTGCTTCAAATTTTTTCAATCCTACCCTTCCCATGATGATGTTGTAAGCTGATTGGACGTTTTTATCCATTATGAAGAAGCGTACTCTTTTCATTCGACAAGCAGGCCAGTAAAACCAAGGAGGGGTCTGTGGTATGGCTCCAACTGGGATAATTTCAAATTCAAGCTGTCAAAGCATGGATAGAACATGATATCTGTCGAGCTACCATTGTCCACCAGTACTTGTGAAATCACCACTTCCTTCATTCTCATTTTGATCACCAATGGGTCATCATGAGGATATAGTACGCCGGCCAAATCGTTCTTAGAGAAACCAATGACCAATTTGTCCTTATTCACCTTCCTCGGGAGATCATCTTCAGCCAGATTTATTTGTTGAATGTATGAGCAAGCTTGAGCCTCATTGAGGTAAGCTTTTCTCTCAGCAGTCATATCTCCGCCTCCTGCATCTCCACCTGTAATTATATTACATTCAAATGATCCAAAATGGATAGAGAATACCTCACGTTCTGGCTGTTTTGGTCTTTTGGGGAGATCGGGGTCGTCTTGGTCATCATCCGGGTCTTCTTTATGACTTCTTTTCTTATCTTCTTTTGCTCGACGAGGAGATCTATACCTCTGCCTTGCTCGGTCATTGTTCTTCCCACCATTTCGACGATCAACATACTTGGTCAGCTTTCCTCGTCTGATGAGTGCTTCAATTTCATTCTGAATAGCTATGCAGTTCTTGGTCGTGTGACCATGATCTTTATGGAACTCGCAATATTTGAACTTGTTCCTTTTTTCAGGATTTGCCCTCATTTTCTCTGTCCAGTTCAGCTCCTCGCTGTTCTTGATCTCTTCCAAAATGTGGTTTATATCTACTTTCAAAGGAGTATAATTTCCAAATCTCTTCAATTGTTCCAATGATTGCTTCGCTTTTGACTGCTTGTTACCACCATTGTTCTTTTGTTCCTTCTTCTCAGGCTTATCGACCTCAACCTTGGTTTCTTTGGTGTCCACATTCTTCTTCGCAATCATAGTTTCCTCGGCGTTCATAATCTTGGCTGATTTTTCCATTAGTTCTGCCATGGTTTTAGGCGGATCTTTGGCTAGAGTGTAGTACAATTTATCTGGCAACAGTCCACTCATTAGAGCAGTGATTACTGTCTTCTCCTCATAATCAATGACCTCGAGCTTCTCATTATTAAAACGAGTAATATAATCCCTGGTGCTCTCACCTGCCTTCTGTCTAACACTTAGCAAACGTGCTACTCATTTGACTGGCCTAGCTCCAAAATAAAAATTTCCAATAAAGAGTTCTGCTAGCTGAAAGAAAGTCGCAATTTTCCCTCGAGGAAGGTTATTGTACCACATCTGAGCAGATCCGGTAAGGGTTCCTGAAAATGCCCTGCATCGCATCTCGTCTGGAACATCATAGATATCAGCTGCTGCCTGGTATTTTTCTATATGGAGAACAGGATCAGTTTTTCCATCATATTTAGGCGTCACCAGAGGAGCTTTAAATTTTGATGGCGTAGGAAAGTCGACAATCTCTTGTATGAATGGTATTCCTCGGACGAAAGTCCTTTGTAGAGGATTTTTGGTTTTAACCATCTCCCCTAATATATCCTCCAACCTTTGAATTGAGCCTTTCCATGCATCATTTCCTTCCTCGATCCTATTGGTTCGAGCAACTGATCGTGTTGAATTTACCTCTTGGGATCTTTCATGACGAGCAGCTGGTCGTGATTGGGCAGAGCCTTCCTTTAAATCAGATGGTCATTGAGAGTTCCTCGACATAGTCCTAGGGGGACTTCTATTCTTCCTAGGACCTAAACGATCAAAAGGTGATACTCTACTCAATCTTTCAAGAGCACTTGTCCTTTCTGGAGATAGAGTGATGTTTTGTTGAGTATCTGTAGCTCGTACCGAGGAAGTCCGTCCAGGCTGATAAGAAGGATCATTGGATCTCTCAGTACGATATGAATCGGTGCGTCTGGACTGAGATTCTTCTGGGAATAACGTTTGTCTTCGCGAAGAGAATAATGAGTATTTCTCTGAACGCTCCGTTGCCCTGATTGGGCTGACACTCCGCCTTGAACAGTTTGTATGAGTTGACGCATAGTTTCTTGCATGGCCGTTTGCCCTTAGGCTAAATTAGTCATTATACCAGCCAGATCTTGAACATTTAGAGGAGTAGATGAAGGATTCAGAGGGATCCCAGCGTTTCGATTGTTGGATTCAGGATGATCAACCATTGCTGATGAATTGTTTTGGTGAAAAACGATAATTACAGTCGTTTCCCACAGACGACGCCAATCTATTGATGCAAAAAATTAGATTTTACCTAATTATTTTAATTACAGATAAAAATGAGTAAAGAAATAAGACAATAGATTTTTAGAGTGGTTCAGCCTTAAGAGAATGGCCTACATCCACTGTTTTTGTATTACTGATTGTTTTGCCTGTAATTCTCGATAAATGATTTTACCAAGAGATTCAGCGTGTCCCTCTAATGGGGAGATTATAATGTATTTATAGCCTTGAGGCTGTACATGTGAAAGAATAATGCATAGCTGTCCAGTATACATCTGTACGATAATAACTGTATATTTAATGCGCAGTTATATTTCGATTTTCCTTGATGCGTACGCCACAAGTATTTGAGTTGCTCGGACCGACTTAGTAGCTCGGACCGCCTAAGTAGCTCGACACGCTTGAGCTGCTCGGGGCCCCTGGGCTCCTCGTGGCTTTTTAATTGCTCGGTGATCTTGAGTTATTTGGAGTATAGTAGTTCCTCGGGGGGTTGAGTATCTCGGTATAAACATTTACAGTTGCCACCTAGGATGACACGCGTCTTCAAATAATAGGTCCATATCAGCAGAATAAATTTGGTATCAACAACTAGTGTGCTTTCATTATAAGTAAATCTTATAATCTTATAGCTTTTTTTCTTGCTTTGACGTTCGTCTGTCTTGCTTCTCACTCCTCTCCTATATATATAATATATAACAGGTCCTCGTCCCGATGGACAATAGACTATGGAGCTTGATGAGATCATATCAATCTTATGATTCATGTAGCCGTAGAGTTATTATATTTTAATTTATACCGTTTGTTTCCCTTTTCTCGAGGGTGGTATCAGAGATTAATTTCACTTTATTTATACTTGGGATTTGAGAGAATTGTTGTATTACTCTTTCCCGTTTTGTGTTGGGCCGCATGTATTGGCATTTTATATTTTCAGTTTGAGATTACTGATGGATTATTGCAATTAATAGTTATGAGTTGGTTTTACTTGTTATAGTTGTTATGATGTGATTTGGTTACACGTATGAGAGTGTACATGTTTACTTTACTGTATTTATTTAAACTATGTTTCTAATGCCAACATATTGACGCTCCACTTTAATTTAATTGGGCGTAGCTAATCGAATTAGATATAAAAAGCAGGGTTGTCACATCTTGAACCATGTCTAGTCAGATGTTACAGTCGAAACCACGGGTCGCATTATTTTTCGTTAAGTTGGTGGATTGTTTTCTAACGCTTTTGACTTGATATTGGTCTACTTTTCTACCGTACCAAAGAAATAGGATTCTCATCATTGACTTTATTAATTGGGTACCTAACCACTTGTCACTTTTTCTTACTACCATAAAAAATTAAAATGTTATTCACCATTTTTATAACTTACCAATCAGATGTACCCTACACTAATCACGTGGAAAAAAAATCTTCTCTCCGATGTAGGCGAACGACGATAGTATTTTGCCAAGTGCTAAATTTTCAGGACTAAATAAATGGGACAATATGTGCCACCGTCTTCATTATACTCAACAATTTAGGTTGCACCCTATAAAACCAATGCCAAACCTTTCCCCATTCTCTCTATATACGTATCCATCTAGTCTCCCATATATATGAATCCAACAATTATGACATAATGAAAATAGTTTGAAAAATTTAGGTTAAAAAAATGTATATTCGGCTAATATAAAAATAAATTATGTATCAAGACGTAGGTTTGCGCGTGAATGTCATTTTAAACTTAGTGGTTCCAAAATTCTACTCATTGAGTACCCAATCGCTCCAAAAAAGCCCATTAAATAATGAATCATCAGAGTCTTCGATTATTTTGGTTCATAGGTTGTTTCATTTATCATGATATCAGAAAGTTTAATATGTATATTGCAATGACGTAATTTTGTTTATCCAAACAATTATATTATTCATTATTTTATAAAAATTTGGGTGTCTACTTGGTTCTACTCTATAATTTGTTATACATGCGTAGTTTCTAAATACACCCCTTTTACAGAACTATATCACCTGCATTTATTTCAATATTAGGTACCATGTATGTATACATTTGTATTTTATAATTCGCAAATCGGATACCCAAAATTGAAAACGGAGATGGAAATGTTAAAAAAAGACATAGATGAATATTATCAAACACATGATATGCAATGGATTTCATTCATGCTAACACAGTTTAATTGTTCGACGCTCATAAAATAATAATACATAATTGGATTAAAGCATATACTCTAACGATATATATAATCATTTATTTATTTTACAAAAAGGTATTTGAGATTAGAAAATTGTTAGGCAAACGTATGAATGATTATCATCACGATTATGACGGACCTTATTTTTTCATTTTTGTCAACATAAGAGAATGCCCTAGCTGAACCATTTAAACATTCAATTGTGGGGAAATTCTCTCATGGAAGACCTCCAATTGATTATATTCGGAAAATTTTTCAAACATTTTCCCTGAAATCTGCATTTTCGATTGGTCTTTTAGATTCAAAGCATATTCTAATTAGATTAAATAATGAGGAAGACTATGTGAGACTTTGGCTAAGAGATATATGGTACATTGGGAAATACCCTATGCGAACTTTCAAGTGGACAATTGACTTCAAACCAGATGAAGAAAGCCCTATAGTTCCAATATGGATTAATCTCCCAAACCTTCCCTTACATTTCTATGCAAAATCTGCTTTGTATTCTATTGCCCAACTTGTGGGAAAGCCTCTAAAGTTAGATGCATCTACAGCCTCTATATCCAGACCTAGTTTGGCTCGCATATGTGTTGAAATTAACATTTTGAGAGAAAGAATTAAAAGAATCTGGATTGGTAGTGGCAGCTCTGGATTCTGGCAGAATATTGTGTATGAAGATTGTCCTTTGTTCTGCGAATTCTGTAAAAAACAAGGGCATTCAGAGAGCAAATGTATGATCAAGTTCCCTCAATTAAAGCCTAAGAAAGATATTCCAAAAAATCATTCAAAGCGAGAGGAAACTCAAGAAGTTCCCAAAGAAACAGTTTCTAAGAAATCAGTGGATAAAGATCATCAGGTGGATACAACAGTAAACCACATAACTGTTTACAGTCCGGGTAATGCAGATAAGGAGGATCATAACTGCTCTGATTCTCGTGATAATGGTAATCAGATTGCAAGATTATCTAATAAATTTGATGTCTTACAAGATGATTACAATTCGAACTCAGAAGATGATAATTTAGAATATCAAACCATCTATTCAAGAAAAGGGGATAACAGAGTCCAAGAGGTGCTGTTGCGATCTCACAATCTGAACTCGGAAGAAACTTACATCGTCAACCATATAAATCTATCTCCCAAAGCTTCTACATTACCTCCATCAATTAAACATCCAGCAGCAATAAAAGATAATGTATCTGACTCTGAAGTTTCTTTAAAAAAGTCTCCTAAGATTGAGGAGTTAATCAAGTTTGCAAAATGGTTTGATGTCAAATGGAATGGGATTCAGAAAGACAAAGAAGAAATGGAAAAAACTAAGAAGGGCCCAGATATAACCAAAGCATATTCCAAGATATCAAAGCAAGGTAATTCAACTAAGCAAGTTCCTATTGATCCTCTATTCAGAAGAATAACCAGACAATCAGGTAAGTTCTCTTCCTCAAACTTTAAATCTTCTGTTTAAATGCTGAATTTCTTGTGCTGGAATATTAGGGGGGTTGCCAATAAAGCAACTAATAGAAGATTGAAAAATCTTATTAGGAAATATAAACTACCTGCTATTGCCCTATTAGAACCTAAAGTAGGTATAGATAAGATTACTAAATATAAAATTAAGTGGAAATTCCCCTACAGTGCTTCTAATATATCCAATAAAATCTGGTTTTTTTGGCAAACTGAATTAAAAGTAAGTGTAATTTATAACACTGATCAATTACTATGTCTGAAAATTGACTTTGAATACCTGAATTCCTCTATAATTTTGGTTTTTAATATATGCCAAATGCACCGCGATGGAAAGAAAAAGTTTATGGACTGATATTTGTCAGTTAACTTCTCAAAATACTGATATGCCTTGGCTTATAATTGGTGATTTTAATGTTGTCTCGAAACAGGAAGAAAAACTAGGTGGTTCTGAAATAGATTTTCACTCTATGGAAGATTTTAATGATATGATAACTTCGTGTGCTTTGTCTGATCTTGGGTACTCTGGATCTCGATTTACATGGTCCAATAATCGTATCCATGGTACTATATTTTGTAGATTAGATAGAGGCTTGGTTAATACGCATTGGCTTAACAAGTTTCCTTCTACTAATATATCGCATTTACATAAGGCTTGTTCGGATCATTGCCCCCTGCTGCTGTCTATTAAAAGTAAGTTTGATAATCTGCCCAAACCTTTCAAGTTCTTATCTATGTGGTGTATCCATTCTAATGTGAAAGATATTATTCAGAATTCTTGGAACAGTGATGTTAATGCCCCTGCGATGAAACTTTTCTCTATTAAACTTAAAATGCTTAAAGAGAAACTTAAAATTTGGAATAAAGAAGTTTTCAAAAATGTGTTTCAATCTGTCAGTGATCTAGAAGATGAAGTTTTGGTGAAAGAGCAGGCTTTTGAGCAAAATCCTTCTTCATATTCTAGAACTGAGTTATTTAAAACTAGAGCAAATTTGAATATTGCTTTACAAAGGGAGGAAAGCTTTTGGTTCCAAAAAAGCAACAAAAAATGGCTTAAACAAGGGGATCTGAATACAAAACATTTCCATGCTTCTGTTAAGATCAGTCATAGAAGATTGAACATAACCAAGATTAAAAACTCCCATAACATTTGGATTGACAAACAAGAGGACATTGATAGATTGTTTATATCCCACTTCCAAAATATTTGGAAATCCGATCTTATCACTATTAATAATAGCTTTCTTAATGTTATTGATAAAGCTATTTCTGAAGAGGAAAATAAAAATCTTTCGGATTTCCCATCTGAAGATGAAATATTTAGAGCTATTAATAATTTGAATTCTGATAGTGCTCCTGGTCCTGATGGTTATGGGGGTGAATTTTATCAGAAATATTGGGACATCATAAAGCATGATCTTATAAAGGCAATTCACTCTTTTTTTGCTGGAGCTGAAATTCCTAAAAGCTGGTCAGCTACGAATATTGCTCTTATTCCTAAAGTGGATATGCCTATAAATTGCTCTCAATTTAGACCTATAAGCTTATGTAATTTTTCTAATAAAATTATCTCTAAGATTCTGAACGACAGAGTTGCCGTGATTCTTCCTAAAATAATATCCCCAAACCAATCTGGTTTCGTTAAAGGGAGAAGTATTAATGACAACATTCTTCTTGCTCATGAGTTATCTCAAAATATAGGTAAAAAAGTTCGCGGTCATAATGTTATTATTAAATTAGATATGGAAAAGGCTTATGATAAAGTGTATTGGCCTTTCTTATGTCAAGTTTTGAGGAAATTTGGTTTTAATGAAATGTTTATTGACATGATTTGGAGGTTAATTTCCAATAATTGGTTTTCTATTTCCATAAATGGCCAATGTAAAGGTTTTTTTCAATCTTTCAGAGGGCTTAGGCAAGGTGACCCTCTGTCTCCTAGCTTGTTTATTATAGCTGCTGAATGCTTAAGTAGGAATATAGATAATTTGTTCAAGAATGGTAAAGCCATTCCTTTTTCCCATCCTAGAAATTGTAATCTGATTTCCCACTTGGCTTATGCAGATGATATTATTATTTTTGCTAATGGGAACAACAAATCTTTGCTTGCTATATCTAAATTGCTTAAAACCTATGAAAATACCTCTGGTCAGTCTATCAACATAGCTAAAAGCTCTATTTATATTGATAAAAATCTCTCTCCGTCTATTAGAACGAAGATGGAAACCATTTCTGGTATATCTATCAAAACATTGCCCATGAAGTATTTAGGTTGCAACATTAATAAAGGTAGAATTAAACTGTCTCAATTTTCTGATCTTATGAATTCTATTAGAGAGAAGCTAAATTCTTGGTCGTCCAAGCTTATTTCTCAAGCTGGTAGGGCTACTCTTATTAGAAGTGTTCTTTTATCTATCCCTATCCACATCATTTCTGTTATTTGCCCCCCTAAAACTATTATTAAAAGATTGCATAATATATTTTCTAAATTTTATTGGGGAGGTGTTAATAAAGAAAAACCTTACCAATGGGCTAAATGGTATGACATGTGTTTTCCGTTTGAAGAAGGTGGGTTAAACTTTATAAAAATGGAAGATATTATTAATGCTTCAACACAACAACACAACAACACAACAAAGCCTTTTCCCAATTATTTGGGGTCGGCTACATGAATCCTATTTTTCCATTCCATTCTGTCCAGTGAAATATCTTCGGTTACACCACATGATATCATGTCCTTTTTTATAATATCCCACCAAGTTAATTTAGGCCTACCTCTACCCCTTGGGTTACCATCAATACTAACTAAATCACTCTTCCTTACAGGAGCATCCATTGGTCTACGCTTGACGTGTCCAAACCATCGAAGTCGATTTTCTCTCAATTTATCTTCTATAGGAGCTACTTTCACCGTTTTACGAATTTGTTCATTTTTAATTTTATCCTTTCGAGTTTTACCACAAATCCATCTTAGCATTCGCATCTCCGCCACACTCATTTTCTGCACATTTTGTTTCTTGGTTGCCCAACACTCTGTCCCATATAACATGGTGGGTCTAATGGCCGTCCTATAAAATTTTCCTTTTAACTTCAAAGGTATACGCCTATCACACAGAACGCCGGTCGCACTTCTCCACTTAACCCAGCCTGCTCTAATCCTATGCGTAACATCATCATTAATATCTCCATCTTTTTGTATAATCGATCCTAAATAACGAAAATGATCATTTCTAGGTATTTCTTGACCCTCCAATTTCACCACATCTCCATTTGTCCTCCTATTACTACTAAAATTACACTCCACATATTCTGTTTTAGTTCTGCTTATTTTAAATCCTCTTGTTTCTAAAGTTTCTCTCCACAATTCCAACCTAGCGTTTATCCCCATCTTAGTCTCATCGACTAAAACAATATCATCTGCAAATAGCATACACCATGGCACCTCATCTTGTATTTGTCCAGTCAACTCATCCATAACAAGAGCAAAGAGATAAGGACTTAATGCTGAACCTTGGTGTAGCCCTACCGTAATTGAAAATTCACTACTTTCTCCAGCTGATGTTCTTACTTTAGTCATCGCACCATCATACATATCCTTGATCACGTCAATATATCTGCGAGTCACTCCTCTTTTATGTAGAACCCACCATATTATATCTCTGGGTATCCTATCATACGCCTTCTCCAAATCTATAAAAATCATATGAAGATCCTTTTTTTTCTCTCTATACCTCTCCATTAATCTCCTCAATAAATAGATTGCTTCCATTGTTGACCTCCCAGGCATAAACCCAAATTGATTCTCAGATACTGTTGTCTTCAATCTCAACCTATATTCAATCACTCTCTCCCAAAGTTTCATTGTATGACTCATTAACTTAATACCACGGTAATTTGAACAACTTTGTATGTCCCCTTTATTTTTATAAATAGGTACTAAAATACTTTTTCTCCATTCATCGGGCATCCTATTAGTCATTAAAATTCTATTAAATAATTTGGTAAGCCATGATACTCCATCCTCCCCTAAGCACTTCCAAACCTCAATAGGGATACCATCTAGTCCTAAAGCCTTCCCTGTTTTCATCTTTTTTAGAGCAATCCTGACCTCTGTTGTCCTAATTCTACGAAAAAATATATCTTCTCGAGTCTCCCTAAGTTCCTCTATATCTAATCTACTCCCATTATCTCCATTTAATAACCTCTCAAAGTAGTTTTTCCATCTTTCCATAATTTCATCATCTTTGACTAGGACTCTCGAATCATCACTTTTGATGCACTTAACGTTATTGAAATCTTTTGTTTTCCTATCCCTAAGTTTAGCAAGCTTATAAATACTTTTTTCCCCTTCTTGTGTTCCTAATTTTGTATAAAGATCATCATACGCTTTTAACTTAGCATCTCTTACCACTTTCTTAACTTCCTTTTTAGTCCATTTATATTTCTCAAAATTCTCTTCATTTCTATTTGTTTGCCATGTTTTAAAGCACTCCCTTTTAATTTTTACTATATTCTGTACTTCTTCATTCCACCACCAAGTTTCTTTAGACTGTGGCCCTTTGCCTTTTGATTCTCCAAGAATTTCTTTTAATTTTTACTATATTCTGTACTTCTAGCATGAAATTGTATTGGAAATTTTTATTTGATAAAGGTATTTGGGCTTCTTTCATGCGTCATAAATATAAGGACATTACGATTTTGAAGTTAGGTTCTTCCACTATTAAAAGAATAAAATCTATCTCTAGTTTAGCGGATGATTACATTGATTCTGAAAATCAAATATGGCTTCCTTCATACTCTGGTGAGTTCTCTTTGAAAGAAGCTTTTCAAATATGTAGGAAAAATAACCCAATCTCTCTCACTTGGAAAACTAATTGGACTATAGAATGTCCCACAAAAATTTCTAATTTCATTTGGAAGTTATTGAATCATTTTGTTCCTTTTGAGACTGAAATCCAAAAAATTGGTATAAGACTTGCTCCGGTTTGCAGGGAATGTTTAGCTAATGATGATAGCGATTCTCATGTGTTGTTAAATTGTAAGTTAGCTAAAAATGTTTGGAAATATTTTTGTCACCTTTTTAATGTTATTCCTAACAATCTTTCTTGTAGGGCTATGGTTTTATCTTGGTGGATGACTAAAAATAACAAAGACTTTCTTAAAATTCTTTATGCCATTATTCCTAAAATTATATTTTGGGAATTATGGAAAGCAAGGAATAGATTGGTTTTTGAAAACTCCAAGTCTTCTGATAATTTTATAATCAATCAAATAATTTTTTTAGCTTCTTCCGTCCTTCAAAATCTAAAAATCTATGACCTTCCTAACTCGTTAGATATTCATATCATTAACCAATTCCAAGTTAAAATAAGCCCTAAAGTTGTTCATCTTATCAAATGCATTTGGTCTAATCCCCCTAGTGGGGTTTTTAAATTAAATATTGATGGAGCCTCTAAAGGTAACCGGGGTAATAGTGGTATTGGAGGGGTGATTAGAGATTCGGATGGGAACTTCATTGTTGGGTTTGAAAGGGCTATAGGAGTTCAAACATCTTTCTTTGCTGAAAGTTTGGCATTGGTTGAAGGTATGAAATTGGTTTCTCAGTTAAAGATTCAAAAAGTAATAGTGGAATCGGATTGCAAGCTATTAATAGATGTGATATTGAAAAAAGCTAAACCTCCATGGCAAGCTAGAAAGCTTCGTCAAGACTACAAATGCTCTGATGCAGTTACTTATAATCATATATGGAGACAATCAAACTCAGTTGCTGACCATCTAGCTTCAAGGGCTTCTCTTTTCAACACGAACTTTTTATATTGGGATTATTCCTCTCTCCCGAGGTTGGTTAAAGGTTTACTTAAGCTGGATAGTCTGCATACTCCTCAAATAAGGCATAGAATTCTAAAGTTGTAAATGGGGATAAGATAAATCTCCATATTTATTTCAAGTTCTCTCTATGTAATGGGGTTAATATAAAATCCCATATTTACTGCATTCTATCTAGAGTATTGGGCCCAACCTCTAGATTTTAAATTTGCTTGGGTTTGTAAGCTTCGGAGAGGCTTTTTCTCCTTTTATATTAATAATATGTGTGGGTGTTCCGTCCCTCTTTGTTAAAAAAAAAAAAAAGAATCTTATATTGATCAATTTCTAAATGATAAGTAATATAGCAATGATGCATTAATCAATTGCAATTACCTCGTAAATCAAAGTGAGATTCCTTCACTATAAGATGGACGATCCAAGCTTTGACCACAAATATTGACAATATCCTAAAAAGTTTCAAAGGAAATATATGACCATTTCGAATATAAATTATAGGAAATATTTTCAATGTGGTATTAACGGGTATAGCTAACCACGCTCCAAAAAACCTTAAAACACTTCAAATACATTTTGAAAGACAAACTTGCCATTTGCTCTAAAGATCAAATAAATACTTTTTTATTTGTTAATTTTTTTCAATAAAGAATAGTATTTTAAACGGTTTTTTTAAATATTTTTTTAAATTAAAAAATAATTATTTTTTATCAAAATTGTTATGATAGTTTTAAAAACTTTTTTTTATTTAAAAAGACGTTATGATAGTTTTAAAAAGTTTTTTTTAAGATAGATTTAAAAAGTATTTTTTTTTTCAAAAAAAAAGTTTTTTTACATAAAATTGGGAAAAAATATTAAAAAAATAAAAAAATATTCTTTATATTGAAAACTGTTTTTTATATTTTTTAAGTAACACGATCACGACCCAAATAAAACGCGACGTGACATTGAGTCGTATTTTTTTTATACCAGTGGCGTGGACCATTATTTATTATTTCAAAAATAATCTTTTTACTATTTAAAAAAATGGTCCGTGCCAGCGGTACGCACAGGCAACGTCCATTTTTTTAGTATTTTGGAACGCGCCAGCGGTATGTATAGGCAGTATTATAAAATATTTTAAATAAAATGTAAAAAAAAACAATTTAAAATAATTTTTTAAGTGCCTAAAGATTTTATTTAAAATTTTTTTTTAAGTAAAATCCAAGCATGGGAGTGTTTTAAGAAATTTGTTACAAAAATTCTAATAGTTAAAAAAATTGTTTTATAAAAATAAAAAGTCAGTAGTTCCAAAACAGTAACTATTAGAATCTTAATTTTTTTAAAACAAAATCTTTAGGCACTTAAAAATTTGTTTAAAACTGTTTTTTTTTTTACATTTTATTTAAAATGTCTTATAATACGCGACCAAAATAAAACTAACACGACAGGACACGACACACCTCAAAATCTTAATTTTACGTAAAATGAATATGACACATATGAAAGTGATATGACACGACACAAAATCCATTTTTTTACAAAATGCGAACACGGCCTACTTGTCGTGTTGCATTTTAAGTGGGTTGTGTGAGTATTTGGTAAAAAATAGAATTTCGTGTTGTGTCATATTACTTTTATAGATGAAAATAAGATTTTGAGGCGTGTCGTATCATTTTTATTTTGGTTGGGTTCGTGTTTGGTTAAAAAAATAACATATATTGTGACATGACATTTTTACTTGGGTCATGTTCGTATTTTGTAAAAAAATAATATTTCATGTTATATCGTGTCACTTTTATTAGTATCGTGTTCATGTTTGGTTAAAAAAAAATTTGTCATCTCGTGTTGTGTCGAGTTGCTTTTATTTGAGTCGTGTTCGGTCATAAAAATAATTTTCAATTTAAAAAATAGTTTTTTATTTGTTAATTTTTTTTCCCAATTTTATGTAAAAAACATTTTTTTTGAAAAAAATAACAGTTTTCAAATCTATCTTTAAAAAAAACTTCTATAAAAGTATCACAACAGTTTTTTTAAATAAAAAAGGGTTTTTAAAACTATCATAACAGTTTTTTTAACAGTTTTTATAAAAAACAGTTATTTTTTAATTTTAAAAAATAAAAACATATTTAAAAAAATAGTTTAAAATACTATTTTTTATTGAAAAAAAATTAACAAATAAAAAAATATTTGTTTGATCTTTAGAGCAAAGGGCAAGTTTGTCTTTCAAAAAGTAATTGGAGTGTTTTAAGAATTTTTAGAATCTTTAAGAAATAAACATGAAAACAAATATGTCCAAGTGGGAAATACATATGAATGAATAAAAATAATAATCTAATAAGGTGTGAACTTGGTAATTCCTTAACTAAAAAAATATATATAATTTTTTTGAAATTAACATTGAATTTAGAATTATTATAAAACATGTATAGGACAACAATAAAATTGAAAATATAAAATCTGAGCACAAAGGAGAGACAACATTCATGAATGAGATAGATATAATTACAAAAATTATGTATTTGCTTTCAAATTAACAAATGCGTACTTTTGATGGCAAATGAAAAATAAGTAAAAAATTAGAGAGGAAATTAAGAGTATTGACCTTGTTTTTTGAACAAGAAATAACAGCAACGAATAAACTATGCAATATGAATCTGATGAGAAGATGAAGGAACTTGGACAACTGATTTTTGATTTCTAGGGTTTCAAGATGAATGTATTTGAAAGTTTTGTTAGATGAATGCATTAGGAGAGAAAACGTATCAAGTTAAGATTCATGGAATGATTTTTATTTAATGAATGTGTGAGACTAATATTAAGGGTATACTAAGAAATGTTAATTTAATGAGGGTAATTTTGTACTTTGAGATTTGAAGAGGAACTTTTCTATTTTTAAGTAGTAGAGATCTGTTAATTTTTTCTATAAAGATAAAAAATAATAAGTTAGATAAATAATAAATCAATTAAAATATTGTTTTCGTGCCATCGACATGGGTTAACATTAATTTAACCTTTGAAAAATAGATATATAAGAAAATAAAAGAAAATATGTGAAAAAAAACTAAATTTAAATTGAAAAATAGACATTCCGTTGAATAACACTTTGTTTTGTTGGGAGAACAATATTTTTGTCGTTTTGTCATTACATACTCTAAAAAATTTTGTCGTTTTGTGATGAAGTACTTTGAAATGTTTCATCATGCGTTCAGGCATGGGTTTTAGGAAGGTTTTATTTTAAACAGTTATGAAGTTTGGGTTAACAGTTATGGAAGTGCATTTATATCTATGTGGTCGTGTGTGTCGAATATATACATATATATATATATATATGTGTGTGTGTTTTATATGTGTCTATATATATGCACTTTTATATTAGCCTATATAACCAAAGGAGATTATTGACATTTTTTTTAAATTACGATTTATTTTGTTGGGGAACAATTTTTTTTCTGTTTTGCATTCGTATTTTGAAATTTTTGTCATTTTGCAATTATGTGCTTGAATTTTTTTATCGTTTTATGATTACGCACTTTGAAAATTTTCGCCGTGCGTTTAGGCACGGGCATTCCACTAGTGTGTGTGTGTGTATATATATCTTAATCAGGTGGGGGTTTAAGGGTGACAGAACGGTGGGCTTAGATGAGTGTTAAGATTAAGACATGTGGAGAGTGCAAATAAATTAGTTAAAAAGTCAATGTTGTTTTAACCCTAACAATGAAACATCAAAATTTAAGTTTTGAGCGCCTCTCTCCATTTACCCCATTTCCCCGGGCAACCATCTTTATTTGTATGCTCTCGGCATGATTTATGATAATTTGTATGTAAATTTATCATTTTAGATTCCTATAAAGCACAAACACTGAAAATTTGTGTGTCAACTGGTTTGTTTCGGGTTTAAGTTTTAGCCTCGAAGATGAGGAAATTCATGATTTATTGTGTTAATTAGGTTTACAACTACTATATTTATTTTTAGATCATTTTATTCCCAGTTTTATGTTAATTATTATCTAACGTCATTTCTTTTTAGTTCTTTTTGGTTTTATGATGGACGGTGGGTCATTTGATATCATGTGAGTGAAAAATGCATTATAAAACAAAACAATTCTTTAAAAAATCCTGTATAATTTATGAGTTTTGTTCTATCTTTCGGTTTATTAAATTTATTATTATATGTGTAATTGTTTATATATTTTGTAATAAAGTTTAGTAAGATGTGTTAAATCTTATTTATATGTGATGTTCAATTCTTCATAACCCAATATTTTCTACCCTAATATTTTCTTTACATTTTGCACTTATTTGTTCATTCAATTCCATGTTTATATTTGTAAATTTATATGGTGGGATTATGAAATGACAAATTCAATATTTCTACAAAGTCAAACTTTTAAATACAAATAATTTTTCGATTTATTAAAATGATAATAATGTCTTTATCATTACTTTTTTATTATTATAATTGGTTTAAACTTTGTACCAATTAACCATTCACAACCTTTTTTATTATTATAATTAGATTTGAAAACAAACTTTGTTCTAATTAGCTATTCACATTCGTAAAATCAAATTATAAAAATTTAATTTGTATACATATGTATCACGCTCGTGCATCGCGCGAGTTTACCCCTAATGCTATATATAATGTTTTTTTCTTTCCTAAAACAGAATGGGGGAAAGGAGAGAAAGATACCCATTAAGTATTCCCTTTGTGGATAATCTAATTTGTTATACAGGAGGTGACGGCATAACCACTAGTTGTTTAGAATTAAAGCCCAAAGCTGAAACCCCCTTCACATTTTCAATCAAAACACAAACGCGTGAACACAATCAGTTCACACTTCACTGCCAAAAATGTGGTCACGTGATCCCTGTGAATGGACGGTCAAAATAGCGGCGAAAACGTCTCCTGAGATATATGTCGTTGGATTCATTCTTCCGTAATAATATATCCTCATTTATGACGCGTCCTCGTTCTTATTTGTTTGCCAAATTCCATCAACTTGGTTGTTGAAGATCTGACAGAACATTTGAAAAGATGATTATTAGATTAATGAAATTGCTTCGTAACCATAAATATTATATGACTAGTGACAATTTATAACTTAATGGGACCTCTTAAAAAAATAATTAACAAAGTACGAGTGCCATATAAGTAATTATGTTTTTTTTATATATAAATTCCTTACGTATACGGTTGGTAAGCATATAGCAATAAGCAACCCAGTTGCTTTTCTTTTTTCGTTTATTTACTTAAAAATCTCCCACCTCATGTTATAGTCAAATTCAATTAAAACCGAATTAATTTTGCAAACACAATAAATACAAGACTGTGTCTTCTATTGGCCTCCCTACAATTGGCGTGCCTGATTAACACTACTTCTAAATGACACAATTATGCACGGCAGCGAATTCAAGATTTTTGGACTGCATGTGCAAGATTTTTTTATAAATATCAGGGGTTCGGGGATCGGAGCCCCCGAAGTGATTTTTTTTTGGATTAATTTTACTTGTTTTACAATTTTTAACCGTAAAAAACTTGTGAATAATATTCACTAATTTTTCCCCCCTACGTAATAAATCAACATTTTTTAACAAATTTCAGAAACAACTAGGGCTGTATTTTTTTTTTTTCCGAACATTATGATTTTTCCGATATCCGATCCGATATTTTCCGATTTTGTAACGTATATAAGGTTTCCGATTTCTGATTTTTCGATTTTCGATTCTTCCGAAAAAATCGGATCGAAAATTGGAAATAATTCTGAATTTTTGATTTTTCTGATCCGATTTTTCCAAATTATTTCCGATTTTTTCTGAAATTTTTCCCTATTTTCAATTTTTCTAATTTTTTTTAAACATTATCATGTGTTCCACATCCGCTAAGAGAGGAAGAGAGGACCAAAAAAAGTCCTCTATAAAAGGAAAATATCCATCTATCCTTTACACGAATGAAAAAAATGGTTAAATCCTTACATATTTACATGTTGGGTTAAATCTTTTTTTCGATTTCTTTAAAATGAGAATTTCGAGTAATCGAAAATCCTATATATATATTTTTTGAAATTTTGGAGTTTCCAAAATTTCTGAATTTTTAGTATATTTTTTGAATTTCCGATTTTTTTTTTTCAATTTTTCGATTTTCCCGAATTCGGAAACTTTTTTATTTTCCGAAAAAATTGGAGAGGAAATTGGAACAAATATTTTATTTTCGAAAAAATTGGAATTTTTTCCGAAAGGTCATTTTTCGATCCGATCCGGCCGAAACACAGCCTAGCAACAACTAATTTTGGAGACAAATTAAAATTCCAGCACGCTAATTTTGGGAACAAATTATTTTTCGCAACAACTCCAACAACAACAATTTCAACATACTAACATAAATACTAAAAAAAAAAATAGCATACTAACATTATTTCTTTGCATATCTTTTTGAAATACTTCAACATAATTGCCTAAATTTGAAACATTATTTCAAATTAAATTTTTAGCCACTAATTAAAATTAAAGTTTAATACAAAATTCAGCAATAACTAATTTTGGGTACAAATTAAAATTTTAGCAACAAATTATTTTTTAGTTACTAATTAAATTAAAATTTCTAACTAATTAAAATTTAGGCAATTATTTCAGCATACTAATAAAAATTAAACATTATTTCAGCATACTAACAATTAAAATTTCAGCACACTAACAACTAATTAAAATTTCACTATAACAACTAAACTAAAACTAATTTCATACTCACAAAATTTCAGCATAACAACAAAATATTAACAACTAAAAGTAACTAATGAGTATGAGATGATATCTATTAAAAAAAACATACTCAAACAAAGGAATGGGGGGCTTCTTCTACTTCGTGAAATCGTGGTCGTCCAGCAGCGCGAAGTGAATGGCTGATCCTGCTTGTATAGCAGCAGTAGCCTACAGGGGAGGGAGAAAAGATGGAGTGAGAGGAGAGAGGGGACATGTCGCTCACAGCACATGGGAGGGAGACGGGGGGAGGAAAGAAAAATTAAAAGAGGCGTGTGTTCTCTCCTCTATAAGCTCCGTATTTTTTTAGGTTTAATAGTTTAGGTTATTTAGACAATTGCCCCCAATATCTTTAAAAACTTATAAATAGGTCTAAACATTTTTTTTACAAATACTCACACCAATTTTTCGAAAAAAACATAGGTGCGCCTGCCCCCATTCGGGATGGGGTAGGTCCACCCTTGATTAGGCACTAGAATTAGCCTCTTAACGACCCTTCTTTTCACATGCCGTCTCAAATCTAGATATTTGTGTTGAGAGGAAACCTAACTTTCGAGTGTTGCGAGGGGATTCGGGGGCGGGAGATCCCGCAGGAGTCCCCAAAGCGATTTTTTGGGGAGTAATTCAAGTTTAATACAAATTTTTTGTTAGTTTAGCTAATTTTAATAGTTACCTTAACTAATTCGAGTTTTATACACATTTTACATATTTTGACTAAAAATTAAAATATTAACATTTAACAATATTAATAATATTTAACTAATCAAACCTTATTCTTACACTAATATTAACAATATTAACATAAAATTTAAAATTATTAATATTAACATGTGCGAATTAATATGTTTATTAACATTTAGCATTATTAGACCCCACATTTTGAGAAGATTAACTTCGGGTTTAGTATATGTTTCATCAATTCTTTTTCTTTTGAAATATTTTTCTATAACATCCTAAAAGTGCAATTTAAACGGTTAGTATTCTACTTAAAAATGCAATATTATGGCTAAAAATACATTTAACATTATGTTTTAAAAATAATTCGCCTAAATATTAATATTTAATATTAACTAATAACATTTAATAATATGATCAACTCAACTCAACTCAACTCAACAAAGCCTTTTCCCAATTATTTGGGGCGGCTACATGAATCCTATTTTTTCATTCCATTATGTCCAGTGCAATATCTTCGGTTAAATCACATGATATCATGTCATTTTTTATAATATCCCACCAAGTTAATTTAGGCCTACCTCTACCCCTTGTATTCCCATCAATACTAACTAAATCACTCTTCCTTACAGGAGCATCCATTGGTTTACGCTTGACGTGTCCAAACCATCTAAGTCGATTTTCTCTCAATTTATCCTCTATAGGAGCTACTTTTACCGTTTCACAAATTTGTTCATTTTTAATTTTATCCTTTCGAGTTTTACCACAAATCCATCTTAGCATTCGCATCTCCGCCACACTCATTTTCTGCACATTTTGTTTCTTGATTCCCCAACACTCTATCCCATATAAGATGGCAGGCCTAATGGCCGTCCTATAAAATTTATCTTTTAACTTCAAAGATATACACCTATCACACAAAGCCGGTAGCACTTCTCCACTTAACCCAGCATGCTCTAATCCTATGCGTAACATTATCACTAATATCTCCATCTTTTTGTATAATCGATTCTAAATAACGAAAATAGTCATTTCTAGGTATTTCTTGACCCTCCGATTGCACCACATCTCCATTTGTCCTCCTATTACTACTAAAATTACACTCCGCGTATTATGTTTTAGTTCTGCTTATTTTAAATCCTCTTGTTTCTAAAGTTTCTCTCCACAATTCTAACCTATCATTAATCCCCATCTTAGTCTCATCCACTAAAATAATATCATCTGTAAATAGCATACACCATGGCACCTCGTCTTGTACTTGTCCAGTCAACTCATTCATAACAGGAGCAAAGAGATAAGGACTTGATGTTGAACCTTGGTGTAGCCCTACCGTAGTTGGAAATTCACTACTTTCTCCGGATGATGTTCTTACTGTAGTCATCGCACCATCATACATATCCTTGATCATATCAATATATCTGCGAGTCACTCCTCTTTTATGTAGAACCCATCATATTATATCTCTGGGTATCCTATCATACGCCTTCTCCAAATCTATAAAAATCATATGAAGATCCTTCTTTTTCTCCTTATACCTCTCCATTAATCTCCTCAATAAATAGATTGCTTCCATTGTTGTCCTCCCGGGCATAAACCCAAATTGATTCTCAGATACTGTTGTCTTCAATCTCAATCTATATTCAATCACTCTCTCTCAAAGTTTCATTGTATGACTCATTAACTTAATACCACGATAATTTGAACAACTTTGTATGTCCCCTTTATTTTTTAAATAGGTGCTAAAATACTTTTTCTCCATTCATCGGGCATCCTATTAGTCATTAAAATTCTATTAAATAATTTTGTAAGCCATGATACTCCATCCTCCCCTAAGCACTTCAAAACCTCAATAGGGATACCATCTGGTCCTAAAGCCTTTCCTGTTTTCATCTTTTTAGAGCAATCCTGACCTCTGTTGTCCTAATTCTACGAAAAAATATATTTTCTCGAGTCCCCCTAAGTTCCTCTATATCTATCCTACTCCCATTATCTCCATTTAATAACCTCTCAAAATAGTTTTTCCATCTTTTCATAATTTCATCATCTTTGACTAGGACTCTCGAATCATCACTTTTGATGCACTTAACGTTATTAAAATCTTTTGTTTTCCTATCCCTAAGTTTAGCCAGCTTATAAATACTTCTTTCCCCTTCTTGTATTCCTAATTTTGTATAAAGATCATCATACGCTTTTAACTTAGCATCTCTTACCACTTTCTTAACTTTCTTTTTAGCCCATTTATATTTCTCAAAATTCTCTTCATTTTTATTTGTTTGCCATTCTTTAAAGCACTCCCTTTTAATTTTTACTATATTATGTACTTCTTCATTCCACCACCAAGTTTCTTTAGATTGTGGCCCTTTGCCTTTTGATTCTCCAAGAATTTCTTTTGATATTCTCCTAATGCATGTGTCCATCTTATTCCACATTATGTTAGTTTCTTCTTCACTATTTCATGTTGCTTCATTTAATACTTTATCTTTAAATAGTTCTAATTTCTCACCTTTTAAATTCCACCACCTAGTTCGTGGGTTAATCTTCACTTTTCGCACTCGTGATTGATTTTTAATATTTATATCCAACACCATTATCCCATGTTGTGAGGTTAAGCTCTCTCCCGAGATAACCTTACAATCTTTACATGTTAATCGATCTCCTTTCCTAGTAATGAAAAAATCTATTTGACTCTTATGCGTTCCACTTTTATAAGTTATTAAGTGCTCAAGCCTCTTTTTAAAACATGTATTTACTAGTACAAAATCATAAGCCATCGCAAAATCTAAGATAGACTCTCCCCCATCGTTCCTATCTCCAAAACCATACCCTCCATGCACTGTCTCATATCCTACACGATCTTCTCCTACATGGCCATTAAAATCTCCACCTATATAGATTTTCTCACCCATGGGTATTTTTTGAGTTAGTTCATCCATTCGTTCCCAAAATTGTACTTTAATGTGCTCATCTAATCCTACTTGGGGTGCATAAGCACTAACAATATTAATTATGTTTTCACCTAATACCAATTTTACAAGTATAAGTCTATCACCTTTCCTAATAACGGTTGCGATATCGTCCTTAAAGTTTTTATCTATTATTATTCCAACTTCGTTCTTATTTCTATGTTTTCCTGTATTATATAATTTAATTCCTGTATTTTCTATTTCTGTAACTTTCTCACCGCCCCATTTAGTTTCTTGTAAACAATCTATGTTAACTTTTCTTCTTATCATGGTATCTACTAACTCCATCTATTTTCCTGTCATAGTCCCTATGTTCCAAATCGCTAACCTAAGTCTAGTATCCTGGACTAGCTTCTTTATCCGCACGCGTCCAGCTTGTTGCAGGAACCCTTGCGTATTTATCGTCGCATCCGGGCGCCGATGCGACGCCCCTTGCCTATTTTTCGAGACACCCGGTGGCAGGCTCAACGCCCCTTGCCTATTTTTCGAGACACACGGTGGTAGGCGCAACGCATCGCTTAAGGGGGATGCCCTAGCATTAGCACGTATATTCATAGGATTCATGTTCATAAGGATCTAACAAACTTTTACGCTGGCTATCAGCTACCTAACGCAACCCTCCTCCTTTTTTCGGGCTTGGGACCGGCAGTGTCAAAAAATAAGAAATTAAGCACGACACAGACGGAGTTAAAATTAATAATATGATCAAATACCAAAAAGTCCCTCAAACATTTTTTAATACACATTTAGTCCAGGCATTTTATTTTGTACCAAAAAGTCCCTTATTCTCTTATCTTTAAAGGTTAACGTCAGCCGCATAGCAAAGCCTTTTTGGCATGGTGAATGACTTTTTGGTCCAAAATAAAAAGGGTTTGACTAAACGTGTATTAAAAAAAGTTCGAGGGACTATTTGGTATATGCCCCTTAATAATATTATTTAACAATAACATTTAATACAATAACATTTAATATCAACAACGTATTATAACTAATGTTAACAACATTTAACTAGTGTTAACAACATTTAATTAATGTAAACATGATTAATACATACAAAACATCATTTAAGTAATGTGAACAACATTTAATTAATGTTAACAACATTAATACATATAAAACATGGAACGCTTCATCACCACATTTATTCTAACCTAAAAATACATTTAACAATACTCACCCTAAAAATAATATTTTGTCTAAAAATAATTGGCCTAAATATTAACATTTAATATTAATTAATAACATCTAATATTAACAATAACATTTAAGTAATATTATAACTAATGTTAACGACATTAATACAAAACAACATTAACTAATGTTAACTAATATTAATAACAACATTAATACAATACATTGTTAACAACATACGAACAAAAGTTTTGTTACAAAACAACAGCAGTGGTCGGTCGTCTAAGTCTAACAACAAAAGGGTGAATGTTCTTAGAATCGTACTGGTTGTGGAGAGAAGCATCAGCAGAGATAGAGAGATGTGAGGGCCGTGAGTGCCAGTAGAGATGAGTGAGGGTGCTGGGATAGAGATACGAGGCTGATAGGGCAGCGGGAGCGACTAAGAGAGTGTAAGAGATAAGAGAAAGGCAAAACAAAAATGTAGTGAAACGGGTTTTAGGTTTTAATTTAAAAGAAACTTTTTTATGTTTTGCCCCTTCAAGCTTCAAAACCCTAAAAAAAATCACCTTTTACTTAGTTTTTCCAAACAAAACACCCTTGAACTTTTTTCTCTTCTCTTTAATTTTTTCGAAAAACTTAAGGGGAGACTTCGCACCCCCTTGGCCCCATATAAATCCGCCCCTAACCATGTGATAACGGGTTCGTCTTAAAATACCCTCGAGTCATAAACGAATCACAACCAAATCATTTTTAAGTAATAAATTCAAACTCGAACCTTTATTGTTACTGGGTCAACGACTCAAACTGTTAAGATCTATTAAGAAAATAACTCCATCAAAAAATAATATAATTAATTTCTACATCCTAAATTTCATTTGTTAATAGTATTAGGATCCCAACAATTTTTGTATTTTTTTACCCAAATTCATGAATATAACAAATATTACAAAATGTAACAAAGTTAAGTTATCAATATATATTTAGGGTAGTATTAACGAGTTTTAATGGATACAAACGGTTTAATCGGATGTATCAAATTTCTTTAACCCAAATCGTTATCTTAACATGTGTATTGTGTTTATCCGATATTGACCCAAACCCAATAAGCTTAACATCGACTTATAAATTTGTGTCGCGTATCATTTTGACAAGTTTAAATAGAATAATGAAGGATATAGGAATTCAATTTGGGGGCAAGAGTGTGCTAGAATAAAAATCGAATTTTGAAATTAAATATTTATTTTTAATAATACACAAAATAAAAAAAATAATATATATATATATATATATATATATATATATATATATATATATATATATAGAGAGAGAGAGAGAGAGAGAGAGAGACTCTCCAACATACTTATGTATTAATGTGGTATTTATGATACATATTCATGTAATTAAAAATGTTAAGTGAAGTTATCTAATTATATAGAATGTGGTGGGTACTACGAGATGTGGTGGTCTCGTTTTAATTGAAGAATTCAAATTTAGTTTTTTTTTATACTCGAGCCAAAATAAAGGTATATGGTGGTCCCTATAAATCGTGTTGGGTTAATTGAACTGTATGGGTCCAGGCTTGCGAGAGTTCATAATTCCTACTTGTGTTATATGATTTAAAACGGTTATTTAAACTTGTTACACGTGTGGGGTGTATGTGTATAAGGTATTCACTAAGCTTTTTGTAGTTTACACACCTATAATGTAATACTTATCATTCGGAGTTCACCGTCAGGTTAAGACTATAAAACGAGAGAGTGAAGGATATGTAATACGGGTTTAATATCAACAAATATATTGTATATGTTAAATTAAGAAACTTGTCTATGTAAAGTTGTATAAATGTAATAACGTTCTTGTTGTTGTGTAAAGGTTATTATGTTTTCAGATAAAAACGCCTTTGAAAAAAGATCGTGTGTTATTTTCCAAGAGATTACAATTAAATTGTTGCAAAAGGGAATCTATACGCATTAAAATAGTGATTTTAATTTAATCAAGTCAGGGCGTAACACATACTCGTTCAACTTTGATTCTACATGGGCTTCATATTACCTCTTGTCCTTCATTTATGTTAACTCTGCCATTTCTAGTCACTTATTGGGACCTCGGCCTTTGGGGTACCCGAAAAGGTTGTGGCCTTTAACACTATAATCTTATGATTGTGGAGGTTAATTTCCTTTTAGAGGTTTAACCATTCCTCGTATAGATGATGGATGTATGTCATGAGTTGTGAATGCAATTTATTGGTTGGATAGCTCTCGAGATGCTTTATATGGATTTTTTTTTCAAACAATGAGTTCTTAATTTTTTTTCGTAATACGAACCAATCTTAAATGGAATTAATAATCCAAATTGATAACAAATAACTTTGTTGAATAAGGGGTTAGAGTCTCAACGTTGATAAGAAATTTTCATAGGGTTACGCTAGACCGAAGCCTATAAGGTTGGAATTTTGGTTTCTACTTGCTTTGCGAAACAAATAATAGTTCGATAAATCCAAGCTGAGTAAAATATTACCCCCACATTACGAATTCTAAGGTCTGAGCCTTTTTTGGTTTACCCCTGGAATCATCAGTTAATAATCACATGATGTTCTCATCTCGAAATATGAATCAAGAAACCTAGTATAAGGATATCTAATCCCTTAATTCCATGGCATATACTTTTCAGTTTGTATGCAAACTGGATATCATTGGTTCACAAGAGAAGAGCTACTTAAGGGCTTAATAATGAAATGCATAATATAGGAGGGCTTTATCCCTAATTTACAGGTAATAATTATATCTCGACCTATGTTCATTGGATGACAAAATATAGACTGACAAGTCTCCAAAGATGAAGTAAAAATAATATAATAATCAAGTGCGGAGCCAGGATTCATAAGAGGGGTGGGCTAATATTTTTGAGTTAGTGTACTTTTCGATTAGGCACCTCCCCCCTCTCTCATGTTAGGTATCGGTAGAGTGTTTTAGAGCGGTCAAAATAACTATACATCAAATTGATATTGGTAATATTATCGATGCTCAAGTCATATATAGTGGAAATGGAAACACACTGTATGCTTCTATTATATATATTAAAGATTTTTTTTTAATTTTAATATAATTATTTTCATATAATTACCAAAAAATTAACTAAACTTGTATATTGTGTGATCTTCGTAAAATTAAAAATATATATAATTATTGGTTAACAATATAATTTTTTTTCCAATTATCATCATATGTGGATTTATATTCTTTGCAAGTGCTGACAAAAAAAATATAACTTTTACTATTTGGACTTAATCTAAAGTCATATTATATATTTTTAAATACTACATTATAAATTTTGTTATTATTTTATACCTATTACATATAAATAGATATTAAAAGTGAGGATATCAAGTCGCTTAAGAGACAATTTTTTTTCTTATTAGTTTTGTCATTAACCTATAGGATAATGAACAACTCAATGCCATTATGATTTACAGATACTCTCCCACACGAATAGGACATGAAAACTGATAAATAATCTCTCTTATAAAAAGGAAACACCACTTTAACCATTGACTAACTCGGTGTGACCTCCAATTGGGTGGGCTACTCCAATAGAAAGGGATACATAACTAATACACCACGAGGTGAAGTTCAAAATTTGCCCTGGGCTACAGCCCTGGTTTACCCAGGCTGGATCCGCCCTTGATAATAATATTTTAACCTTAGCCCATAACTAATTTTTACCTCTTTTATAACGATATAAAGCTTTTAGAGGATAAAGTTGAGCATTATTAATCCGTGATCACCCGTGACAATAGCAAAAACAATGCTCATTTCACATTTTTATATTTAAGCATGACTTAATTGTAGCAAAATAAAAAAATAATCCGTGTCCTTAACCCTTGGACCATACCGGGTTGTGAATGGATAATAAACTTTCCACTACAAGAATTAAAAGGATTTGTTGGATATTATGGTTTTGAATTCGAAAAGAATACCAAATATAATATAATAAAACGAAGCTTATATAAAATATAAAAAAAAGGCCACAGCAAATTACTTTTAATAATCATTTTTAACTAGCAAAGTTAAAAGAATTCCCCTATATAAAAAGTGTGCACTTGAGGTGTTTTAACCACCTACAAATTTCAAACATTTAAATCCTAATTTGAAACTTTTTGTCGGCCACATGTAATCAGCTGGTGGTAACGACACCGCATCAATTGCAAGGGGTTACCAAACCCAAACCCTTACCAGTTACCGCCCCAGCATTTCAAATTCTGTCTCCCTTTGCACGTGACACCATTCAGCTTGAGACTGCCCCTCATCGTAATAACCCAAATAAAGAAGGGTGTTTAGGTAGAGCAGCTGTACGTTACAATTACTACACGCTTATTTCGGCGGAATAAAGTTGGACTAAATCCGAACAACCTGGGAGCCAAGACACACAGAAAAAGAAGAAAACAAAAGGGGGTAGAGCCCTGTTCGATTTTTAAAACTATTAACTTGTAAATCGGACAGGTGAGAGAGATAAGCTCATTAAGTGTTTGATCTGATTGAAGCTACTGAGAAATGGTATTTATTTTTCATCATTTCGGTGTTTCTTTTTATTCATATTGCTTCTGCTTTACTTAATTAATTGATCTGTATTTTGATTATCATTTTTAGGTACAAATTCAAAATGTTGTGTTTTTAAGTCCAGCCCAAATAGCTATCAGTAAACTGATATGTACTTATCAATTTGTAGACTTTTACAACCTATTTGTGAAAATTAAAATGATATAAAAAGTTGTGATATTGAATTAGTGATTGGACAACAATGGGAAGCATATACTCATTACATATTATGGAGACTAATGAATAGGTATAGGATGAAAAAAATGATAGGATGAGTTCTGAGAAAATAATATGGTGGGTTGTAGAGAAAGAAGGAGTTGCTAGTAGATGTATATTGATATTATTAAGGACTTATATAAAGGATTTGGGTTTATCATAAGAATTGATGCATGAGGCTGAAGCGATAAAAATAAGGTTATATAACAACATTTAATTTGGAGAAAAAATATTGTAATTCTCATTCATTCTCTAAGTAGTAGTATTGACTACCATACAAGAGAGAGGATCTCGTCATAGGTGTAAAGGAATGTTATAGTACCAGTGATGTCACAGGAATAGGGCATTGCACATAACATTACCAGAATACATAAAATCAAATGTAAAAATAATGGAAACCTTAAAAATAACCCTTTACGCTCAAGATATCACTCTCCCCTCCCCCATGAGAAGTCGCCATATAGTCTTTATGTTGGAGGTATAATACGGGGTGTGTAGATGGGTCACCAATGATCCACATGTCCTCGACTTATGGTCGTCTGTACGACTAAATGAGGAAGTGGATATAATCGCCAAAAGGTAAAGGATACACTCAGAGTCAAGATGCATTTGATGCGGTCAACGTGATAGCGAACGGGTTGCCCATCGGCCGAAGGTAGGGTAATTGAAGGAATATGAACGCCCCATAAAGGGTTGAGCTCATGACGATGAGGGTGCTTTGTACATGGCAAACATATGCGTCGGGCGGGTACAGACATCCTAACAGATAGATGCCATGAAGGTGGCGAACTCTACCACAGAGGGCTTGGTAAAAAATGTGGGCTGAAACGTTGCAAGGTCAATAGGCATGGACGGGGGGAGCCTAGAATAATTTGGAACGGTGACAAGCCTTTGGTGGAGCGGTTAATGGCATTGTTGAAAGTAAACTCGGTGGATAATCACAAGGTCCCAACATCGCACTCCCCGTGGAAACGCAGTGGAGCAAATCCCCGACACTTTGATTGACTACCCCGATTTACCATTGGTTTGGGTGTGCAATGGCATAAAGAAAACTGGAGGGAAGATCGCAACAGGCATCAAAACATGACCTAACCTCTCAGTTAGAGGTGATTCTGCGGGGATTCGCAAACGCCGACCTACTGAAAATAGAGCGTGGCAACGTGAGAGGCGTCCGTAGTACGAGAATATGGAATTAAGTGAGCCATATTCGAGAAACAATTAACTACGACGAAGATGGAATTGTGGTCGTTTATGGGCCGATGATGAAATCCATAGAGATGTCTTGCCATGGTAGCTTGGGGACGCGCAAAGGGGTATATGCTAACATTACAGTGAGCCAAGTGACAGGTGTAACAACGTCGAGTCGAATAAATGCGTTTGTGCCCCTTCTCATAGTGAGCCAGAAAAACTTCTCATAAGGAGGCCTTGTGCTACTCTCATTTGTCTCCACAGAGATATCTTGCCATGGTCGCTTGGGGATGCGCAAAGGGGTATAAGGCCAACATTAAAGTGAGCCATCTGACAGGAATGTTGAATGGATGCATTTGTTTCCCTCCTCATAGTGACCTAGAAAAATTGCTCTTTAAGGAGGCCAGGGTAGTGCTACTCCCATGTGTCCGCCTCCTCTCGGACGGACGAAGACGAAGAAGGAATGTAAAGACAGATTTGATAGGGCAAAAGTATGCACCCATAGATTATAAGTCGCGCACCTTGTCAAAACAAAAAACATGACTGCGGATGGCGACTAATGTGTGACTGCGGCGACTGGGAGCATATGCTACTTGTTTTTTCTTCCCCGATTTATACAGGAGTGAGAATGTATACCCCTGCAGGTAGGCAGTCCACGATGTGTGCCGATCGCTAATCCTGCACTGGCTATGCAAGTATCGGAGGGCAAACTCTCACTGCAAGAGATAAAAGTGCCAAACAACCACGTAAAAGTCATACATCGAATAATGGAGGGCTGCCCCGAAATCTTCTGGTTTCCCTTCTGATTTAGGATGAAAAATTCGTTGCCACGATGAAGGCCAACACACCAAGTTATCGCTGGGGGTCAATGATGCTAGGCCAAGGCCTAAGCACCCAGATTGAGCACGCTCAACGCTGTACGCTTTTATTTTGTTTATTTTTTGTTAGTATTTTAGTAGAGGGTAATATACTCTTGGAATGTCCTTAAGTGCCCTCTTTAGTCCTTGTAGCAACATAACTTAATCAATAAGGTCTTTGGCCGATCATTGTCACTTTTAACCTTTGAGAATGAATAATTGAGAGAAAACACACTTTCTAAAGTTCCTAGAAGTGCGTCAGTGAGAAAGAATGATAGCATCGATACTGTATTACTGAGGGAATATGAGGCGTAAGTTGTCACGGATGGAGATGGTAAAAAAAGATAGAAGTCGTGATAGTGGAAGATATTGTTGTAGACACACGAGTTGACGAAACATGGTGCAAAACAAGGCTTTTTTCTTTAAGAAATCTCATAACAGTTGCATTCTGATGTACTAAAACAACTGAATCACTGTCACCTTCATAAGATCTTGAGATTTTTTGATATAATGTCTAGTTTGGGAAGTTGTTTTTATTAGATAATAAATTTATGGCCTGGACCCTCGGAGTTTTTAGTCACCCCTCAGAATCCATAATATATTGCACAAATAATTGGAACGTGCATTGATGTGCCTCTAAACTCTGGAAAAGTTGTTTTTTGTCAATTTTTTTTGGGTATTGGCAATAACGCAAAATAGGCCTGTATGGAACGACTTCAATGAATGAATGTCTGTATTTGCTTTTATGTGATACAGACCGTTTTTCTCTGTGGTTTTTGTACAAAGTGTCCGCTTCATATGATTCACATGAACATAATAATCTCATTGAGAATATGTAAAAGTCTTGGTGGTGGTGAGTTGCTTATATGACTTTAATAGTGATATCAGTTATTCAATTCCTTAATTTGTATTGTGTATAAATTCTTGTTTTCTAAATTGCACTGGTGCATCCAAACTATGAAATGCCTATTCTCATAGTACTAAAAAAAATACTCTTTACTTTCTGGACATTAGCACTTTTTATAGATAATACTTAGAATGTTGATGCTGTTGTTTGTAGGTTGCTTCGGTCAGCTTAGGGGTTGGATCTCTTGTTTGGGTGGAAGATCATGATGAAGCTTGGATTGACGGGGAAGTTGTTGGGGTCAACAATGAAGACATCAAGGTTCTTTGTACTTCTGGGAAGACGGTGAGTATTCTTTTCCTACCTAATCATTCGCTTTTGAAGCATAAGTCTACCCGCCTCCCCCTCTCCTGCAAAAAGAAGTGTATGTCCGTCTCAACGGATATTATTGTCAAAAGGAGAAATAATACTTCGCCATTTTCATTTTATTTTTTATTATTTGTTGTATGAGAATTTGACTAGTGTTGATAACCAGGAATGAGTTATCTACTTTTAATGGTCAATCTCTTGTTAACTTCTTGTCGTATTTGTTTTCTTAAGTTTGTGAATAAAGAAAGGTGGGCTGATGACTCACTGTATTCTGATTCCTTTTATTATTTTATTAAATTTTAATTACAGATTGATATTAAGTCTTCAAATGTTTACCCCAAAGATGCTGAAGCACCACCATGTGGAGTGGATGATATGACGAAGCTGGCTTATTTGCATGAACCCGGAGTTTTGCATAATTTAAAATCTAGATATGATATCAATGAAATATATGTAAGTTCCTCTGCATTCTTTCTCACACTGGCAATTGTTTTTGACAACATCTGTTTCGTCATTTTCCTAGACAACTCAATTATTTTATATTGAAGCTAATCCACTCAGCGGTGCTTCTAGACGTACACAGGGAACATATTAATTGCCGTGAACCCTTTTAGAAGATTACCACATCTATACGATATCCATATGATGGAACAATATAAAGGGACATCCTTTGGTGAACTGAGTCCCCACCCTTTTGCTGTTGCAGATGCGGCTTACAGGTACTTTGCTGCATTCTCATTAGTTAATGACTTGAATATTCTTTTTTTGCCTCCGGATTGGAGGGTATAAACGTACTCATTGGTATTAGTTGGTCCTCTAAGAGGTCTGCTATCAGTTAAAAAATAATCCTTTGGCTCAGATCAACACCATTATCTTGATGCAGAGTTATGATGAATGAGGGAATAAGTCAGTCGATTTTGGTTAGTGGCGAGAGCGGAGCAGGTAAAACTGAAAGCACAAAATTGCTTATGCGTTATCTTGCTTACATGGGAGGGAGAGCTGAAGGTGAGGGAAGGAGTGTCGAGCAGAAAGTCCTTGAGGTAACAAGTTTTGCATGCAGTCTGTTTAACAAGCTTTTAAGATGTGGACAATTCTGATGCTGATTTCGGGCATTAACCCTGTTTGTCAACTGACATGCTTACAAGAGAGACGAACCATAGTGATACTGATTTTTAAGTATTAGCGTACATGATTGACTTTCCTCGATTCTATATCAATATCCCACATATTTTTGCTATTTGTTTTGCAGTCCAATCCTGTTCTAGAAGCATTTGGTAATGCGAAGACTGTCAGAAACAATAACTCAAGGTGGAAATTTTGAATTTATTGTTGAACTCTGCACCTGGCACATACTTTCTTTAGTAGTGACTGTTTGATTGGTTCTACGTTTTGCACATATTGCAGTCGTTTTGGAAAATTTGTGGAAATTCAATTTGATCAGAGGGGAAGAATATCAGGAGCTGCTATAAGAACGTATTTGCTAGAAAGATCTCGTGTTTGCCAAGTTTCCGATCCTGAGAGAAATTATCACTGTTTCTACATGCTTTGTGCTGCACCGCCAGAGGTAGCAGTTCTCCATTTACTTCACCAAGATTGTTTCATGCTTTTGATAAGTTTGTTTGAAATATTTGGAGTTATATATTTCAACCTTAGATGATAACAACGTTAGATGATAATGATGGTATTGAACCTAGATTCTCATAGGCAACACACCTAGTTAGAATTGCATCACGTAGTGGTACAAGAGCTTTAAAAACTTTAAAAAATTCACGAAGACGAGACATTTACTCAGGAAGGTCGCCGAGCAGGCTTGCAGTCACCATCTGCTTCAAACAGCATTATGGCTTAAAGTTTAGAATCTTGAGACATTGACTCAGAAAACTCATTCCAACCACTTAAGGGCTGCACACAGGCACTCAAAAGCTTAATTTTATTAGGAATAGAACTCACGTGCCTCTCATATTCATTACTGCAGTTTCATGTGTAGAAAATCTCATATTTAATGAAATACCATAGGATGTAACAGTCAATCATGAACAAGAATTGGGTAGCCCCATTGCCAAAGCATATTGGCTTTTTCCAAAGCATTGTACGTAGTGTGGGGGAACTTGATACAACCTTCCATAGCAGGAGTTGCTTTGCAATAACATTAACCAAAAATACACCAACAGGTCATTACTTTACTGGATCATATCAGCGAATTTACTAATACTGTCTCAGACCTTTTTTGGAGTTCCATATGGATTGCATTCATTGCTTTTCATAGTTATGTATACTTAGCTTTTTTTAAGCAAATAAAATAAAGTAAATGACGTCAATAAGAAGAAGAAAAGATAATTCTCTCTCAAACTCTCTCTGATCAAATCTCAAAATATGGAAGAATGACTCAAATGAGTCTACATAAGGGGTATTTATAGGAAGGAGGTTGCTTGGCCTCTAAGCTGACAATCTAATTACAATTATGCCCTTAAGTGCCAATTAACCTTCATTCTTCTAAATACAAAAGAAAAAGGAAAAATACAATGAATGCTCAAAATAAAAGAAATACTAAAAAGAACTAAAAATGATAAAATGACGACCACGCCCCTGATTCACATCACTCTCCCCCCTTTGAAAAGAGTTCGTCCTCGAACTTAGAGGGGAAGGCCTTCGGTGTCACCATCAAGGATCGTGATGAGAGCTGGCTGAGATGGTATCTCCCAATGTAGTGAGGGTCCCCAGAAGCTAAGAGAGCTCGACGACAAGGGAGAGAACAATCGGCGGTGCAATGGCCTATCACCTCGCAATTGTAGCATTTGAAGGTGACCGGATGAGCGGGAGCAGGAGGAGCAGTGGTGGAAGGAGTCCCAGTAGGTGCAGAAGTGGTGCTGGAGGAGTAGGCGTGGAGCCCCTACGCGGTGGAGGGGCAGTCTGGGTATGGGGGTATGGAGAGATGGGGGGCAAAGAGTAGTCTTATGGGGGTGGGGTGGGAAAATTGGGTGGATGTGGTGGTGGGGAGTGGGAGGGCATTAGAATTCGGGGTGGGGGAAGGTGTGGAAAGGGCAATTGGTGGTGTGTTGATATATTTGGTGGTGGAGGGGGAGGTATAGGGGGTGGTGGTGAATTTTTGGGGATGAAATTGTTTGGAATGTGGGCGGGTAAAATTTTTAGGGTCTGGGGTTCAAGATTAGGGTTAAGGTGTGGGTAGGGTTCATTTAAGACGAAAAATGTAACCGGAGTCTGAAATTGGGTTGGACTTGATCTCTTGGCATGTTGGATGTCATGGATCAACTCGGCAATAGTCGGAGAGTATGGTCCACCCCCGGGAAGCGTTATTGGAGCACAATGTGGAGAAAAATTTGTGTGACAAACCTCTTGGGGAATTGAGGGAATACATTGACCCTGAGTGAGATCATCGGACCCCTGAAAGGTGAGAATCTGGTCGGAGGCTTTAGCCATCATTGCTGGTGGCTTAATTGGGTCTGTTTGGCCCTTAGCCTGGGCTGTCTTGCTTCGGAGGGCATAACCGGAGGTGAATGGAGGATCGCCGGTTGGTTGGGCTTGATTTTGGATGGGATCGGGTTGGTCTAGGGGTTGGATGGGATTGGTTGGGTGAAGCAGTAGGTGTTGGGGCTGTTTTGGAGGTTCGGGTGGAATCAATGTATTTCTGACGTGATTGGGTAGTACCAAAGTAACAGTAGGTGGATTTTGGTGGCTGGAAAGCTCGGTAAGGGTTTGCGGTGGAAGTAGGGATTGTGTCAGGTTGATAGAAAGGTTTTTGGCTCTTTTTTTGGAGTTCTGGACAACAGGTGGTGGTGGAGGGTTGCCCTCTTTGGTGGTGGTATTTTCTTGGGTGTTGATGGGGTTAGGGTTTGTGAAACTTGGTTTTTTTTGGGGTAATGGTGTAGAATGAGTGGATCTTGGAGAATTACGGTTAGAGTTTTGAGAAATTACCGAGGCGGTTTGAAGGCGATCCGTGGAGGTTGCCGATGGTGAAATCCGAGCGTTCATATCATCCATTTGAGCCTTCATTTGTTGGAGGGCTTCCAAGATTTGCTCGAGAGGGTTTGATGCGGAGGTGTTCATCTCTTCTTGGACCCACGTGCGTTACAACAACAACAACAACAACGGGTGGAGCAACTAGGCTCTGATATCAATTGACGTAAATGATGTCAATGGGAAGAAGAAAAGATAATTCTTTCTCAAACTCTCTCTAATCAAATCTCAAAATATGGAAGAATGACTCAAATGAGTCTACATAAGGGTTATTTATAGGAAGGAGGTTGCTTTGCCTCTAAGCTAATAATCTAATTACAATTATGTCCTTAAGTGCCAATTAACCTTCCTTCTTCTAAATACAAAAGAAAAAGAAAAATACAATGAATGCTCAAAATAAAAAAAATACTAAAAAGAACCAAAAATGATAAAATGGCGACCACGTCCTTGATTCACATCATAAAAAAACTCAATCCCCAAAGTAGTAAAGTTTATAACCTTGTTTATAGTTCTAACATAATGTAGATCGAGGGTTGCTTATTTTAGCAATCTACGTGTATCACCATATCAAGTTGGCTTCTCCTTCATTACCAGTACTTTTATCGATTGATTTCTTGTTCGTTCACATTGATTATAGAATATCTTAGTGTTGACTTAAAGCTCCATATGTTTGTTGTTTTGTACTTTCAGCTGAATTATCTTTTACCTTTTGTACTGTCAGGATCTTCAAAGGTTCAAATTAGGAAATCCAAGAACATTTCATTATCTTAATCAATCGAACTGCTACGAGTTAGATGGGTTTGATGAATCTAAAGAGTACATGGCAACAAGGAAGGCAATGGATGTTGTTGGAATTAGTTCTGAGGAGCAGGTATCTTTAAGGGAGTTATTTGATATTTGGAAAAGTAGTTCTTCAAGTATCTGAAATATTTCCTAGATTTATCTTATTAATTATTGTTTCCTTTCTCAGGATGCTATCTTTCAAGTTGTGGCTGCAATACTCCATCTGGGTAACATTGAATTCTCAAAGGGAAAGGAAATGGACTCATCCGCGCCCAAAGATGAGAAATCTTGGTTTCATCTTAAAACTGCCGCTGAGTTGTTCATGTAAACTATCAATTTCACTATCACACACACACACACACAAACACACTAAAAAGACGTACTATTCTCAACTCTCTACAATCAAATGCCATCTTGCGAGAAGGAAATTGATTGTTTTTTTCATTGTCTTTTTCAGGTGTGACACAAAGGCTTTAGAGGATTCTCTCTGCAAACGTGTAATTGTAACTCGTGACGAAACCATCACCAAATGGCTGGATCCAGAATCGGCAGCTGTTAGTAGAGATGCTTTGGCAAAAACCGTGTACTCAAGGTTATTTGACTGGTGAGCTTTACTTCATGCTCTGAAGAGTTGTTCCTTGCTGACTATTCAACCTAGATTGCTTACTGTGTTGTACCATCATTTATTTAGAATATTAAACATGGTTTCTGGTACTAATGCTCTTGTACTTGTATATTGGCATTTGGTAGGCTTGTGGATAAGCTTAACAGTTCAATTGGTCAAGACCCAAGCTCAAAATCCTTAATTGGGGTGCTGGACATTTACGGATTTGAGAGTTTCAAGACAAACAGGTGCTTAACTGGTACGCCTTTTGTTTTCATTGTTGACAAGGTCTGACTTCTTGTAATAAACTGCATGAAGATCATGTTCATGTGTCTTAGTATCATTAAGGCACCTAGAAAAGTGTACCTACATCCCATTTTCCGATTTACGTCATGTCTTCATCTATCTGCTACGCTGTGTGATAGCTAGGACATCTTGTGATCATGTAAAGGTTTTGTTAAACGAAAATGTTATTTATCCCTAATTAATTAAATTAGTTTAATTAATGTACATTTTAGTTTAAATCTAATATATTAATTTTGATGATTCCAAACAAACTTTATTTAAGTAGTATGTAAATATTTCTTATTTTTATAATATTTATAATATGACAGTACTTTTAACTAATTGTATAAATAGTATATTTTTATAAATTATATTTTCACATGCTATCACCTTATATATTTTTTATATAACTTTTACTATTATTGTTAGTTCATTTTATATTTTTTTAATTATATATATATTAGTAGTAGCAGTAGTTGTACCTGTTATATAGTAGTGTAATTGTTATATTATTATATATATAGTATAATAGTTAAATGCATTCCATCCCTTGACATTAAACTAGGTACTCTTAATTGTATAAATGCATTCCATCCCTTGACATTCCGACCCTTGATCTCCGGGTCACTATAAATACGTTGTATCCCTTTCATCAAGGGCAAGGTAGAACGGATTATGGGATATTCTTATTTATAAGAGTACCTAGTTTTCTATAATCTCTGAAATCAATACAATAACAGTGGACGTAGGCTTTCTTACATAGCTGAACCACTTTAAAAACTCTCTTTTTATTTACCATTGCAATCATATATTTTATTTGTGATTATAAAATTGGACCAAGTCCAGGTTTTTTACATCAACAACATCATTACATATAGCCTTGGGAATAGGGCATTTACTAGAAAAGGCAAAAGTACCTAAAAGGACAACTAAAGGGATTATTCCCCTTACTAGCCACTACTAGCATATGCAATAGAAATGAAATGACAAATAAAGCTCTTATTTACTATAATGTCACATCATCTGACATGGGGCCAAAAATTCGTTTATGAATAGAATCTACAAAATAGTATTTAATATTTTTTCTAAGGTTTTGGTCACAGTAAAGATGACTGTTTATAGCTGCTTGTTAGATAATTTTTAATAATTCTTAGTGTCTGGATTTTTGCAGCTTTGAGCAATTTTGCATCAATTTGACAAATGAGAAACTTCAGCAGCACTTCAATCAGGTTTGTGTGGAAGATATTTGAAATTCTCTTTTATATCTTTGGAGCTCCTTTATTATATTTATATGATGCAGCTTTATGATACCTAATTCTTGTTTGGCAGCATGTTTTCAAAATGGAGCAAGAAGAATACACGAAAGAAGAAATTAATTGGAGCTACATTGAATTCATTGATAATCAAGATATTTTAGATCTCATTGAGAAGGTTTGTGGTGTCAATTGTGCAGAAATTTTCTTTCTAGACCTTTAACTGTTTTCTTCAGATTTGACTTTCTTTATTTTAATCTTTTCTATCTAATTTAGTTGAAGAAAAGTGAACATTTTCCTACTCTTATGTCATAAATATTCAGCGACTTCATTTTTCATTTTTTCTAAAAAGATGGGTGCGCACATTATGATTGATTCTACACCGTTGATCTGGAATATGTTTCCAATCATACTAATACTAATGCTGATGTAGAAAAGCACAGTTTTTTTTGTTTTTTTTTCGTTTTTGAATTTCTTGATTCATTTATGCAAATAATGTGTTCAATTAGATTTTGGGATTGACCACCACCTCCTCCTCATGATGCTTCTTCTTTGAACATCTGGTCTCCTAGATATTGGTTTAAGTTAGAAAAAGTACCATTGGTGCAAGATGTATTGATGTGGCTATTATCTCTCCTACCTGATTTGCCCATTCTAACACATCCTTTTTTAATGTTTAGAAACCTGGTGGCATTATAGCTCTCTTGGACGAAGCTTGGTAAGTATATCACTGTAATCTTCTACTGCTGTAGGTTTCCGTTTTATGTCAAATTGGCTAGCGTAAGTTAACATGCTTCAGCTTGCTCAGTGATAGGCGATTAGATATGATGGTTCTGGTACTGAGATGCACTTTGTTTTGTAGCATGTTTCCAAGGTCGACACACGAAACATTTTCCCAAAAGCTGTACCAAACGTTTAAGAACCATAAACGATTCAGCAAGCCTAAACTGTCGCGTACTGACTTCACCATTTGTCATTATGCTGGTGATGTAAGTTTCTATTGATTTTGTTACTCTCTGTATGTGATGTACATTCAGAACCTAGAATTTAAGAAAAAGGAAGAAATTAGAATAAGTAGTATCTGCCCGTATATAAGACACATACCTCCAATTTGATTAATATTTCAGGTCACCTATCAAACCGAGTTTTTTCTGGACAAAAACAAAGATTATGTTATTGCTGAACATCAAGCACTCCTTGGTGCTTCTAAATGTTCCTTTGTGTCGAGCTTGTTTCGACCATCCTCTGAGGAGTCCTCGAAATCATCAAAGTTCTCCTCAATAGGTTCACGGTTCAAGGTATGAATGATAGTTTTCTCTCTCTCTCTCTCTCTCTCTCTCTCTTATAATTTATTTTCTTGTTTGGGACTGTATTTTTAGATGTTAAAGTTTCCATTTCTACCTTTTCAGCAACAATTGCAATCATTGCTTGAAACTCTGAGTGCAACTGAGCCTCACTATATTCGATGTGTCAAGCCTAATAATCTTCTTAAGCCGGCTATTTTTGAGAATAGTAATGTTTTACAACAACTACGGTGTGGGGTGAGGAGTACATTCTCCTTGTTATATATATCTGTATATATTTAATTGGATTTGGAAAGGAAGCTGCCTGCATTTATTGACATCCATACATACTCTTTGCCTCCAGGGAGTCATGGAGGCAATCAGGATTAGTTGTGCTGGATATCCTACCAGGAAACATTTCTATGAATTTGTTGACCGATTTGGCATCCTTGCGCCTGATGTTCTGGATGGAAGGTATTTGATTGATTGTTTGTTGGTCATACATCTTTTAGAAAAACCATTAATGGCCCTGACGCCGGTTTTATAATTGAAATTATGATAGCAATGATGAGGTCACTGCTTGCAAGAGGCTTCTGGAAAAGGTGGGACTTCAAGGCTACCAGGTAAGGATATTGCACTATTAGAGGTTCCAACATGTTTCTATGGATTATATCCTATTTGAAATTTCTAATATTTATAATTGGACATGTTCTTCTATGTTTATCATTGTGCTACCCCAGTTTATAAAGGATGAATGCTGTAATCTTAGCTACTTTATGGAAGTTTGTGCTGTGTCAAATCATTTACAATTTTTTTTTATATTTATGTTCTGTCTGGGTAAAGATTTTGCAGTAAAACTTTCTAAATCATATTAAATGTTTTTGTTCTTTTATTGGTAAAGTCAGCCTTTTTGTTCTCACCCTGATCTCCTGTGGTTTAACATATTCAATTATAAAGAACCTTGGGACTTAGTCAATTGCAGCTAAATCACTCTTGCAAGTGTCAGATCTTTTTGCTCATGTGAGCTGCTATCCTTTTCCTCATACTGAACTTTGTTCATGCAGATTGGTAAAACAAAGGTGTTTCTCAGGGCTGGTCAAATGGCGGAGCTGGATGCTCGCAGGACTGAGATCTTGGGAAGATCAGCAAGCACTATTCAGAGGAAAATCCGTTCTTATATGGCTCGAAAAAGTTTTATATTGTTGCGTCGCTCCGTCTTATGTATTCAATCTGCCTGTAGAGGTGCCAACTCATGTTCGACGTGTGTTATTGTTTCTGCTGAGGTGTTTCAAAACATTTATAACTCTGTTTTTCTTTTTCTGATTTCAGGTCAACTTGCTCGGCAAGTATATGATAGCATGAGGAGAGAAGCTTCGTGTCTGAAAATTCAGAGAAACTTACGCATGCATCTTGCTAGGAAAGCTTACAAAGAATTGTGCTCCTCTGCTGTTTCTATCCAGACAGGTGTACGTGGGATGGCTGCACGTAATGAGCTTCATTTCAGGAGACAGACAAGAGCAGCCATCATTATTCAGGTAAACTTGATTACTATTCCCAATTCATGATTTTCCGTTGGAATGATCCAAGGCCTTTTTAAAATTTATTTATTTATTTATGTTTCACTGACATTTTGTAATAATTTTCTTTCTCTTTTCTTCTCTGTTAGTTGAAAAAAGTGGAACATTTCTTATGATGCTAATACTGTATTCATCCCTGGTCAATATCTTACAATGATTGTAAAACTGACATGCGTGGCTATATTAGCTAATGCTGAGTATTTTGTTATACTTTGTGCTTATATTTGAATGATTTTAAATCTTTACTCCAGAGCCATTGTCGCAAATTCTTAGCGTGCTTGCACTATATGAAGTTGAAGAAGGCTGCAATTACCACACAGTGTGCATGGAGGGGAAGAGTTGCCCGTGCAGAACTGCGGAAGCTTAAGATGGTGACTTTTTATTCCTCCTTCCACCACTCCTCTTTTTTAACCCCTCTTTTATTTTGTCTCCATAAAAAGAACCGGCGAAAAGAACTATCCTCGTGTACCATCTAAATTTACTTGGCCTCCCTTAAATTAAAATTTGGCTCCTCCTTCTGAAGGCTAAATTTATTTGTCCCTTGAGATAATATGATATCTTGAAGCATACTAAATTGATGACTTGGCATTGAATGTAAAATGAACTGGAAAGGAACAGCTGTTAACCTGTTCATATTTAAAGTATTAGATCCATCCTTTTATTAGTAGTCTTGTTTCTCAGATGTATGGTATGTGTGAAGCATTGCCAGTCCTTAAATTTGTAGGGCCTTTTGCAGAAATGTTATAGGGACCTCTATACGTATTATAGTACAAAAAAGTAAGAAAATGCTACTGCCAAGTGGATATTGGTTTTTGTGAGCGCAAATGATGCACCATTTTCTTACATGGTGCATCATGAGGGTCGAGGGATTTGAATTTTGAATTTGGTACTTACAAATGAGCTAAATAGGGTGCTTTTATTTAAATACAATTCCTATATATATATATATATTTTTTTTTTTCTTTCTTTCTTTCTTTAGGTGTTAGTTTCTAAGAGGTTGATACTCGAGAGGGACGGGTTTGAATATTAGATTTTGCATTTAAAAATGCAGATACAGACCCTTTCATTTGAATATGCTATATAACAAATGAACACTTAAGTACTTCAGACCAGCGGGGTACATGTGTAGTTTGCCAACCTGTCTTGCTCAGTGTCGGCCCTGGTCTGAAATATTTTAAGGTGTTCATATGTTGCATTTCTTCTCAAAGATTAGATAGTTACTATTTGTTGGTCTCAAATACAGGCTGCTAGAGAAACAGGTGCTCTCCAAGCTGCCAAAAATAAATTAGAGAAGCAAGTTGAAGAACTGACTTGGCGACTACAGCTGGAGAAACGCATGAGGGTTAGTGTGTCCCATAACCTTTTTAATTTTGTAATTTGTTTCTTGGAAATCTTTTGTTTATCTGCATACAAGGATATAAGTTGTAGTGTGGATTGCACCTGCTCTGTTTGTAGGTTGACGTGGAAGAAGCCAAAATGCAAGAAAATGCAAAACTACAATCTGCTTTGCAAGAGATGCAACTTCAGTTCAAAGAAGCTAAAGAAATGCTCAAGAAGGAACTTGAGGCTGCCTACAAGGCAGCAGATCGGGTCCCTGTCATACAAGAGGTCCCTGTTGTTGACCATGCGTTAATGGATAAACTTGCTGCTGAAAATGAGAAGCTCAAGGTAAAGAGGCGAAATTCAAGGATTCAAATTTTCTCCAGGATGCAGTCTTGATCTATTTGACAATGCATTGTTTATTTTGGAAATAATTGCAGGCTATGGTTAGCTCTCTTGAGAAGAAAGTTGATGAAACCGAGAAAAAATACGAAGAGACGAGCAAAGTTAGTGAGGATAGGTTGAAGCAAGCTCTGGAGGCAGAGTCGAAGATAGTTCAGTTGAAGACTGCTATGCACAGGTGGTCCAAATTTCATTCTGATTTGTATTCGAGATTGAACATTTTGTTGAAATTCAGATTTGTTGGGAGCTTTTTGGTTTCTCTGTAATGGTAATGCTGTTTTCTATTTGTTAATAGCGCTTTAGTAATCGTTGTTTCTCCTTTTACAGACTGGAAGAAGAAGTTTCTGAGATGAAATCCGAGAAGCAAATTCTTCAGCAACAAGCTTTGTTAACTACACCTTTTAAACGGGTATCAGAATATCCATCAACTCCGGCAACTAAGGTGAACATCTGTGCATACATAAGTATTATATCTTTCTTTTTCTCCCTCCCTCCCTCCCCTTTTTCTTTTGGAACATTATTTGATCTTGTGATTTGAATCTTATGCAGATTTTGGAAAACGGTTACTACGTGAATGAAGAGTACAAACCGAATGTAATATATGTAACTCATATTGATGATTTTTTTGGAACTTTCTTATTAGACTCTACGTTCCGCCTATATTAATATCAAATATATTTTTCTGCAGGAACTACAAAGCAGCACACCAGCTAAGAATATTGTGACTGAATTAGATAGCAACCTCAAGAGGCCTCCGATTGATCGTCTGCATGTATGTACTAGTTATTTTTGTCTGTCACCTTTCATGTTGTTTCTATGTCAACTGGTTGTAACACCTTTGGTTTTCAATGTTGGTGTAGGAGAATGTTGACGCTCTTATTGACTGTGTTATGAAAGATGTTGGGTTCAGTCAAGGAAAACCTGTTGCAGCATTTACGATTTATAAGTGTCTTCTTCACTGGAGATCTTTTGAAGCCGAAAGGACTAGTGTGTTTGATCGTCTCATTCAGATGATTGGTTCAGCAATAGAGGTATTTAAGACACATTATCGAAGCCATTAGTTCCATTCATAGTTACCCGAAACCTCAAATACCCTTGCGATTCCGTATTGGTTAGGGTGACAAATTTAACATGATCTATTAACCCGACTCGACACCAAGTTACTGGGTTCGGGTTTAGTCTTAACGGGATTGGGCCATTAATAGATTAAGCCATTAGACACGATCATACAAATGGGCAACACGAATCCAACAATACAGGTGCTAAGTGATTAATACACGACTTAAACACGACATGACAGGAAATCGACTATAAACAACTATAAAAGGGTGTTACCAATCTTGACATGAAACCGTTGATGACACGGCAAGACCCATTGCCATGCCTAGTGTTGGTACACACTTCTGAAATATGGTACAGTGCCGCTCAAATACTACTAAAATTAGCGATCTGAGAAAATATTTCCTTATTTTTCTCACTAGTTATTTTATTTTATAAAATAGTAATTTAAAAATTCAGTGAATATATAATGCTCTACAATTTCAAGCAAAAATTAGAAAAAATCCAAACATACCAAAAACAAACCTCGGTATGATCATTCGATGTGGTTACATGATGAACAATTCAATTGTACAAAATCTGAAAGGTGAATATATTTATTTGTGCATTTTGGCAATAGCATACAGCATTGATTATTTTGACCTTTTAATCACTCTATTATTTAGAAGTAGCCCAACTCATTTGAACAATATAAACTAAATAAGCCCTTCCCCTAATTGTAGCACACTTTAGAGTATATTGCATATTTCGTAACAGTTCTTGTTCCCTTTCCATGTGTTGAAATGATTTGCGTCTAGGTAACATTGGTTGCAACTTTGTGATAATCACAACAAAGATGTTATATATTCAGCATCTATATTTCCATATTGATTTTGGTAGATGGTCATTTTTAATTCCTCACAGTCCTGCTCTTGACTATACAGATGATTAGCAATGGTTTAGTCTAATCTGATAGTGATGATTTGATTAGATTCCCTGGAAAGTTAGTTATTCAGATGCCCATTGTAGCTTTGGCCTACTACTTGGATTACCTACTCTAGTCTGAACTCAAGCTGCCATCTCACCTAAAACCAATTGGTGTTAAGGAGGGCAAACCTTTAATCTTTTACAGGTTCACTCAACATCATTGTCCCGGGGCAAGGCATCTGTTGTGCTCTCATTCCAACACTCACAAATCTTTTACAGGAGCACACCCCTCTGGTCTCTGACATGATGACATGATTCTGCTATCCTTATACCTCTATGAATATGTATCAATGGAAAATTGAAGGATGTTTCTAGTTTACTAACGTTGACATTACATCTGAAACTGTGCAAAATACATTGGAGATCAGAAATAGTAGCTACTTTTGAAGATAAGTAGATAGACTTAGATGAATCGCTTCTTCTGCCACTATAAACTGTTGTTGACCTTCAATGAAAATGTTGCGGTATGCTTGTCTTGTTTTTTCCCAACAACATAATTATCTGTGCATGCCTTCCATGAATGTAGAAACTAATTCCTTTTAAATATTTTTTTGAATGAAACTGTCTGATTTTCCTCACACTTCTGATTAGGAATTCCCAGATGATCATTACTCCATTAGTTATTATTTCATTACTATTTGGAACTTAAATTGCTTTGTCAAGTTACACTACAAGTTTCCTTTAAATACTATATAATTACGATGAAATGAAAGCATTTTTACGAGACATTTAAGTGCCCCTTGTTTTCACACTCGTTCTCATGGTATACTTTTCATGTGAGCGATTGCAAAATTTGAACCGTGATAAAGATTTACCTGATTGCAGAACCAAGATAACAGTGGTGATATGGCTTATTGGCTGTCAAATTCATCTACATTGTTGTTCTTGCTTGAAAGAAGTTTAAAACCAGCTGGTGCAACTCCACTCCGAAAACCACCTTCTACGTCCCTGTTTGGAAGGATGACATTGGTAATGGGATTCTATTTTTGCATTACATTGACAGTTAGGATAACTTCATTCTATTAGAGCGTGTTTAGGAAAATAGTTCAATATATTTAGTATCTACTCGAGTTTCAATATCAAAGCATGTAATCTAAGCTCCCAAACACACCCTCAAATTTATCCCTGTTATGATTTGCTATCATTATGCCCCAGGGATTTCGTGCGTCCCCTTCTTCTGTCAACATTGCTACAGCTGCGGCTTCACTCGAGGTGGTACGTCAAGTTGAGGCTAAATACCCAGCATTGCTTTTCAAGCAGCAGCTCATGGCATATGTGGAAAAAATTTATGGAATTATTAGAGACAACCTGAAGAAGGAGTTGGGCTCATTGCTTTCCTTGTGTATCCAGGTACGCTGAACATCATTTTGCACTTTACCTCCTCGCCACACCCTGGAAGCCGTGCATATATTGCTTGATTTGCCTCCTAAAATTTTGCTTTCGTCAGGTTATATCTTGGATCATTGATATTGTTTGTCGAAAGTTCAAATATCTTGCAACTTAAATTGACATCTTAATTTAAAACTGTCATGGATAAATCCCTGTGCCTGTGTGTTGTGTGCACACGTTCCACGCCAGATCATGCATTCAATTATATTTAGATCTTCCATGTAACTATGTAAGTAGATGCTGAAAATCTTCTGAAGTTGAGAGATCCGAAGAAAGACTAGTTGGTTTGCAACAGCTGCCTTTGTTAAATGAAAAGGTTATATATATGATAGGGATGAAATTTATAAAATGTTTGGAGAACCCTTGTGTATATGTTGAAATTTTAGGTATAACAGTAGGAACTCTTTCTGGTTATAGAAATAAGTTGCTGAATTTGATGTGAAGTTAAATGACGGAAGCGTAAATTACTAACTACACAACAACAACATAATGTTTAGAGGCCAATGGCCCAAGAAATTTCTCTAATTCATCTCTTAAAATGTAGAATGATTATAAAAGGACGCCCATGGCCTTATTTATAGGACAAGCTTAGCTTTCTAGTCAAGCTAAGTCTAAAAAAGTAAAAAGGGCACTTTAAAGACATTAAACGACAATGCCAACCTCTAACTTAAAATTAGGAAATAGCCTAATATAACATGAAAAATAAAATTAAAAAAAAATACAAATAAATTCGGGACACCGTACACATTACTCTCCCCCACTTGAAAAAGCTCGTCCTGAGAACATAGAGAACATAGCAGAATAACCATCAATGGACTCTCCCACTTGAAAGGGAAGTCGACCTCGGAAACGTTCGACATATCGGCTAGCAAAAAGTAGCAGGAGAATAGTCATAAAACCCAATCATGGCCGGCGAACACGGACTCATCCCCGGAGCTTGCCACAAAATAATCATCATGACCCCGCCTCGGGGAGGGCCAATGATGCCAAATGCCATTTGAGTCCCCCATGACGAGTCTCCTTAGCATCTAATAGAACCTCAGAACGCTCCTTATACGGATCCCAAATAGGATCCACATCTATGAAGCACGGGCTCGACACGTAATACGTGTTTCGACACGACACGCGATACGTGATTTTTCCAAAAATTAGGATACGACACGCTAGGATACGTATAATATATAATATATGTTAAAATATATAATATATATTTAAATATATAATTAATGAAATAAAACAGTTTTTTTTTTCTTCATAAAATACATTATTAGAGCATTCTTAACATGAAATTATGAAAATGGACCATACAAAACAAAATTCAAATACATTTTAACATTAAAAATCATAAATAAGGTAGAATCACCATCACATAAGATGGTGATTCTACGTGTCCCAGCGTGTCGGCAATGTGTCCCAGTGTGTCGGAGCGTGTCGCGTGTCGGGCTCGTGTCAAAGCTGACTTGTGGCTTCCGGGAGAGTGTCGGTGCTTCATAGGTCCACATACACGCGATTAATCTCAGCCACCCAAAGCAACGACACACTATCCTCATCATCGTCGTCGTCATCATCATCCCCAAATGGTGGGAAGAAATCACTCAAGTCAAACACTCCACCTTGCAAAAATGTGTGGTCATCCAACCGTCCTCAACAAAAATATCAAAAAAATCTCTTATAAAGAACTCAACTTCTTCGCCGAAGATGAGAAAGAATTCCCCATTCTCGAAAATCTACGAATCACGGAACCGGGTACGAGTGAGCCAACCATCCTCCTCAAAAATACAAATCAAATCACATGGGAAGAACTCATGGGTAGTGGGTGGGGGGTTGACATCCTCCGGGACGTCCTCACTAAGTGTGATAGGGTAGTGGGCATCATTGTCGTATACAGTTACGACGTCGGCCGGTTTAAAAGTCGCAACGGTGGATAAATACTCAAAATAACGGGCCAAACGCCTCGCCCGCTCGTGTACACAATGCTCACACCCCACCTCCAACTCAACATACTTTACTCCGCGTGGCATTGAATGAGAGAGTAATGGCATTCCTCGTACTCCCCGATAGAGTATGCACTGAATTGAAAGCTCCGAAGCTTTCGTTGTAGTGTTTCTCCAAGCTGGTCCAAGTCGTTGAGGCGTACTTTGAGTTCCTAGACGACGATACGGCTCAATTGCTCAAACTCGGCACATATTCCCATATCATTTTCATAATCAAATCCCCCTTCATCCCACAACATATTAAAGCGGGAATAATCCTCCTCGGGGAATGATGTGGTGACACAATTGGGGGGTTGGGAAAAAGTAGAGGCTGAAATGTGATTTGCAGAAAGTTGAGGGGAAAAAAATTAATTTTCAAAATTTTAGTGGCATAAGTGGGAATTTCAGTAAAAGTAGAGGCTGATATATAAATTTCAGAAGTGGGGAGGGGGTGGCCGTGGGAGTGTAAATTTCTCTAAGAGGTTGTAGGATACAAGCTATAAGGGATGCTTCGTAATTTGTGAAACTTGGGCCGGGGCGGTAATTTTTAGAATGGGATGGTTGTGTGCTGGGCCACTCTCACATTGGGCTGGACTTAATGAAAAGGACCCAACTCCCCTTTGTTTACGCCCACCATTGATAACCTAGAAGAACTAGCTCCCCAATTGTTCCATATGGTCGTCGAAGGGGGGTGGACCTCCGATCCACTCCGGCCAGGGTCGGCGTTGACTGGCGAAGAAAAAGGCGCCGCCGGCGAAAATGGAAAGCCACCGGACCTAGGGTTTTCCACACCCTTGGGCTGCTGCGATGCTAATGGGACTCGCTTAAGGTCCAACGAGCATTCATTGGTGTTCGTGAGACTTCGGCGACGGCCGACTCGGACGACGATTGGGGGAGTTATCCAGCCTAGATCCGTGCAATTTCAACCCCGATCTAGAATTTTTCTTTGAGTTTAGGGGTTCTGGGTTGCTGGGTTTGTGGCTGCGGCTTGCCGGTGAGTTGGTTATGGTCGCCCCACTTCGACGAGCCCTGGGGTGGTCCGACAGAGGTTGAATGAGGGTTGGGTGTTCAGAACAAGCGTTTAGGTGGTTTTGTGTGATTGTTTGGTCGTATGACAGCATATATGAAGGGTTTTGGGCGGAATTTTCAGATCTGGAGGGTATTGTGGGCTTTGGAAGAGAAGGTATTGGTGGTGCCGCTGACGGAGGGGGTGTATTTTGGAGGAGCGACTCGCCGGTTCTTCCGAATAATACCCATGGCTCTACAACAACCGATCTCTGATACCAATTTGATGTGAAGTTAAATGCGGAAGCCTAAATTACTAACTAAACAACAACAACAACATCATGTTTAGAGGCTAATGACCCAATAAATATTTCTAATTCTTCTCTTAGAATAAGTCCAAAAGGAGGCCAATGGTCTTATTTGTAGCAAAAGCTTAGCTTGCTAGTCAAGCTGCCTAAAAAGGTAAAAAGGACACTGTAAGGACATCAAAAGACAATGCCACCCTCTAACCTAAAATAACTACTAAAATAGGGAAATAGCCTAATAAAGCATGAAAAATAAAATAAATAAAAAATACAAATAAATCCGTGACCCTGTACACATCTGAATTGCTGGGGATGGATGCTTGGGAATCTGGACTGCAAGGTTTCTAGTGTTTTGGGGGTTAAATTAAGGCCAAAAGACAAGGGAATAGATTTGAATGGGTTAGGGCTTGTTTTGTTAGGACTTGGGGAAGGATTAAGGGCCGAGAGCAGTAACATCTGAAAATTACTAAGAGAAGAAGAGGGAAATAAGAAAAATCTAGAAGTTTCTCCTATAATTCCTTAAGAGTTATCCCCTCGAGTAACCCCGCATTGCACATGTCCTAGATCTTCAAATATTTTCTCAAGTTCTAGAAACCCAACTCTCATGTAATAGAAAGATCACATAGGTCATAAGAAGCTGTGATAGTTTTTTTTTTACTTTGTCCCTCAAACAACATCCAATTGGCCATAGCATCAATCCTTCCAAATGAGCAGGTAGTATGACAGTGGGAATTGTTTTCCCCGTTTCACAATGATTATGATCCCGGAGCGAGAGGAGGTGAAATGGTGATTTAACAAATATAATACCATACTCAACTCAAAAACCCAAAAAAGACCTGTTGAGGTTGGTTATATGAAACGCGTGTCTCCATTCTACTTTCTCTAGCATGTCATTTTTAGTTAAATAACAACGTATCTTGTCATCAGGATCTGACGAAAGAGCTGTCAATCTTGTAAAGAAAATGTTTCTATGCTGGATATGTATAAGAAGTTCACTAATCATTGCCAATGAACTACGTTATGCCTTTAGATGATTTTGATTGTTGTTCTTTGATCTAGTGGAAACTATGCTAAGGGATTTACACATATATCATTACTTATTTAATGACCACAAGGCATGCTGTGTTTTGATTAATCTGCAAGATTGTTTATTCATGGCGTTTTTAAAATTTTAGACTTTCCATAGATACCATTTAAAACAATTTATTTTCCATTACATGATTCCAATATTTCCAATGCCCTGGAATATCTTCTCTATAGCTTTTTGGAATTTTAGAGAATGATCATGATTTGGATATTTGGCCTAGGCTTGTAATTCTGCTCCGTAATATATAATGCTCAAAATTCAGGCACCACGGACATCAAAAGGAATTATGCTAAGATCTGGACGGTCCTTTGGCAAAGATTCTCAAACGAATTATTGGCAGGGAATTATTGAATCTCTCACCGCTCTTCTCAGTACATTGAAAGAAAACTTCGTATGTACCTCATTCATTCCATTCATTAGCTCTTTCGGAATAAACAGAATGACTTAATACTCTAACTCAACAGAAACACTTATATGATAGTTTGATTTCAGGTGCCTCCAATTATTATTCAAAAGATATATACTCAAACTTTCTCATTTATTAATGTGCAACTCTTTAACAGGTAATCTATCCTTTCTCTTTTCTTGGTTCTAAGTCTTTGTTGACATGTTATGCTGAGAAACTCATTGATTCTACGATAACTTGTGTTGATTCTGCAGTCTTCTTCTACGTCGTGAGTGCTGCACATTCAGCAATGGAGAATATGTAAAAGCCGGGTTAGCAGAATTGGAGCAATGGTGCTGCCAAGCAAAAGAAGAGGTGATTTCCTCCATGAGTACCTTTTATTTAAATTATTTTTTTAGCTAGGTTGTGATTGATTTTCTCTCTCTCTCTCTCTCTCTCTCTCTCTCTCTCTCTCTCTGTTGTCATTTACTCGAAAATTACCTTTTTAGTATAAAGTCTTCTTGAATTACAGTATGCAGGCTCAGCTTGGGACGAACTTAAACATATAAGGCAATCTGTTGGGTTTTTGGTATGTTCATCTTATTTGGAATGCCATTTTACATTAAAGTCAAAGCTATTGTTAGTCAACTTATCTTAAAAAATGGGAGTGATTAACACGTTCGATCGCCAGGTCACATGTCAAGAGGTCTAACCTCCGGGCGGCTAGGCTGGCCTAGTCTAGTTTGGACTGATGAGAAAATTCTTTTTAAAATTCTGGAAGATATCAAACCTACAGCATTTCCCCCTGTGATTTAGATCCGTCATTAACTATTCAGCATTTTCCCCTGTGAGATGACTTTGTTATTAAATATTCTCCAACTTCTTTTAGCTTGTTGTTAGGTTTCGTGATCTGTACGACTAGCATCTAACTATTTAATAATTTTTTGCTTTTACCAGCAACTGACCAGAACTACATCCATCAATGTTCATACAAAATATTGTCATTGACCAAAAACAGAACTGAGACACACATCAAATACATGATGTGAATATTCGTGATTCGTTTTTGCCAATATATTTTCACAGTTCCTTCTATTGTGTGCAAATAACTTTTCCTTTCCGTTCATAGACTCTGAAAAACTTGATTGAATTGTTGAAGATTTCATCTCCAAAATATTTTCAGCTTTACACTGTACAAATTTGGAGCAATATAATTTCCTCCTTTTGAAGTAATAGATAGGTTGACGTGCTACTGTCTTTTAGGGAGACGGAGTGTGTCTTGTTAGTTATGAGTCTTTTTTTACTTTAACATAGTGATGGAAATGGGTTTCATATTAGGACATATTGGTCATTTTAGTATTTGTTATTAGTTTCCTTTTATTTTAGTTCTTTTATTTCCTTTTTAGTCCTTTAATTGGTCTCTAAGCATGCTTGAGACCAATTAGGTATATTTTTGTTAATGATTGTCCTTTTTAGTCATTTAAGTAATTACTTTGCTAGCAAGTAATTCCCACCTTATAAATACCCATGTACTCCTCATTTGGAGATAGCTTTGATCTTTGAATACAAGAAATTCTTAGTTTCTCTCTCTAGAAATTGGTGTTTGTTTAGTTTTTGGCCATTGAAATGTAGTTTACGTCAAATTGGTATCAGAGCGGGTGTCGCTCCAACAGTGGTGTATTGATGTGTATCGGTGTGTAGATTATCAAATTTGTACACCACTTTTTCAATGGCTCCGAAGAAAGCGAATCGATTTCAAGACGAGATTCAATAATTGAGAGAAGGCATTCAAGAATTAAAGTAGCAACAACAACAACAACAACAACAACAACAATAAACCCTAACCCTAGAAGTCAACAAGAAATTTGATGCCCTCCTCTTCCAACTTCTTTCTTCCAAAATTCAACCTCCCACCACCACAAATGACCCACTATAATCAATTCCCCGGAGACCCGGAAAGGAGGCCATTACCGAAAATTTGGCACACAATGATGGACAAATAATTGATGCCGACGCCATTCAGAAATTCGCTCCTCGACTCCGGCGCAATTCCCGCCTCTCTCGGCCAGCCAAGACCCCTTGGCCAAACTCCAGAAACCCTCGAGTCCCTCGGCAACGAAAGAAAATCAACCCCTTGCAATTCTTGCCTAATTTTTTAGGGTTTCTTGAAAGTAGGTACGTGAGTCGCGTACGACGACACTTTCCGTTTCAAATTGCAGAATTCTTGGAAGGAGGCCTAACCACGTTGACCGCTTACCCTTCAAGTTCAAGGATGAACTTTTTTGAAGCCGTGGAGAGTGATGGAAATGGGTTTCATATTAGGACATATTGGTCATTTTAGTATTTGTTATTCGTTTCCGTTTATTTTAGTTCTTTTATTTCCTTTTTTAGTCCTTTAATTGGTCTCTATGCATGTTTGGAACTAATTAGGTATATATTTGTTAATGATTGTCCGTCTTAGTCATTTAGGTAATCACATGGCTAGCAAGTAATTTTCACCTTATAAATACCCATGTACTCCTCATTTGGAGATAACTTTGATCTTCAATATAAGAAATTCTTAGTTTCTTTCTCAAGAAGTTGATATTTGTTTAGTTTTTGGCCATTGACGTGTAGTTTACGCAGTGTTCCAAAAGGAAGCTTGGGAGAAACGCCTCGCCTTAAGTCTTTTACGCCTTATTCATGATGACAGCCTTGAGACGCACTTTTTATTAAAACAACAATGCTTTAGTGAAACGATATCGTCTTTTAAAGACTTTTTTTACAAACCGGACCATTATCTTGTCCAAAATAATCAAATAGTATTTTAATTTGCAAATATTAAGACATATTTTAATAGTTTAGTATTTTTAATAGCCTTGTTATGGTTAACAAATATTAAAATGTATCAAAAAAAGGTTTAAACACCTTTTCATTCCTTTTTACGCCTAAGGCCCGCCTAGGCTTCTAAGGCTTAAGGCTTGGCCTCCACACCTCAATCACGCCCTGCGTTTTTTGGAACCTCGAGTTTACGTCATTGTTTGATTATAGTTGCACACACATTTGGGTTTCTCTTGTATATTATGTTATGATCGCCATCTTGGCAAATTCTGTTACTTGAATATGGAAAGAATTGTATTCAGTTATTTATTTATTTTTTATTTTTAATAGTTCTACCCCTGAATGGGTTTTGAGTTTAGAAGTTCATTGTTAGCTTAATTCACCCCTCCCTTGGCACACAGGTTATTCATCAGAAGTACAGAATTTCTTATGATGAGATTATCAATGATCTGTGCCCTGTAAGTCTCCCCTTCTCTCTCTCTGTCTCGGTGTGTCTGTCTCTATCTTTCTCTCTCTCATGGGAATTTTGGTTTCCTCAGATTCTAAGTGTCCAGCAGCTGTATAGAATATGTACTCTGTACTGGGATGACAAGTATAACACTCGAAGTGTATCTCCAGATGTGAGTGTTACATGCCAAAAGGCCTTCTGTTCTTGTTCTAGTAGTTCATATTCTCTCCAGGTCAGAAGTAAATACTTAGTAAAATTCTTATGTTACTGTTGTACAGGTTATTTCAAGCATGAAGATACTAATGACGGAGGATTCCAATAATGCCGTCAGCAATTCCTTTCTATTGGATGACAATTCCAGGTTGATGTTTGTTATCTTATCACACATAATTTGTTTTGTATCCAGAACTGGTCCCAAAATATTGTTATCAGACCTTTCCTTTGAAGCATTAAGTGTCAATGGTTAACCTGTACTTTAGTAAGGGCTTATATGCATGAAAATATCAAAATTCATTTTTTCTCCATTTTTTAGCGAGTGTGTTAGGGACGGGTTGTTCTAAATTGCGTATTACAGAAAATGCAGAAAGTTGAAAAAACAAAGAAGCCTCATTCTTCGTCCATTATGCTTTCATGTATACCCTACACATGGGGAAAAGACAACCAAACACTAAATCCTTCTGATGTAAACGCAGGAAATTTTAAACCAATACTCACAAATAACTCAAGCAAGAGTTATCATAAATAGGAAAAAGCGTCCTTAACTACCACCACCACTAAAAAAAAGCTAGATAAAAAGGAAAGTGCAATTTTTTTTATTAACTTTCAAGTTTGTGCAAATAGGCCCCTGAACTATGTATTTGGTTGCAAAGACCCCATTTGAATGACTTTTTAGCAACATATTAGCGATACACAGCAAAATGCAGTTTTGAGGGTCTCTTGCATTATATAGTTCAGGTGGTTTCTTGCAAAATCTGCGTAGTTCAGTTTTTATTTATGAATGTACCCCTAGATAAAATTATGAAAATCACCCAATGCACTCTCCAAAGACTAAAAGTTAAAAGATAATAATAATATCTACTTTTGAAAAAACAGAAAATAAATTAATAATTCTAAATATTCTTCTTCATTGCTTGCCAGCCCAAACATGAGTCCCCACCTAAACCTATGCAAGATAGTTCAGGTGGTTTCTTCCAAAATCTTTGTAGTTCCGTTTTTATTTATTAATGTACCCCTAGATAAAATTATAAAATCACCTTAACGCCCTCCCCAAAGATTAAAAATTAAAGAGAGTAATAATATCTACTTTTGAAAAAACAGAAATTTATTCTATAATTCTAAATATTCTTCTTCATTGCTTGCCAGCCCAAACGTTAGTTCCCACCTAAACCTATGCAAAATAGTTCAGGTGGTTTCTTGCAAAATCTGTGTAGTTCAGTTTTTATTAATTAATGTTACTCTAGATTAAATTATGAATCACCTAATGCACTCTCCAAAGATTAAAAATTAAAGATAGTAATAATATCTACTGTTGAAAACACAGAAATTTATTCTATAATTCTAAATATTCTTCTTCATTCCTTGCCAGCCCAAACGTGAGTCCCCACCTGAACCTATGCAAAATCCTGCTGTTGCACACCGACTCTTGTTCTTCATTGATTATTTAGGGACTAATAGCATAAAATGTTGAGTTCTTACTGATCCATTTCAAGTTAGAAAAAAAGAATACTAAGGTATTTCTCTGAACACAGCATTCCCTTCTCGGTTGATGACCTTTCTAATTCGCTACAAGTGAAGGATTTCTTGGATGTCAAACCCGCAGCAGAACTTTTTGAGAATCCAGGCTTCCAATTTTTGCACGACTGAAATGAAGGAACGTCGAAGTTGCTTTCCTCATGTTACCCAAGGTAAATTGACTTCAGGTATCCTGGATCGATAAGTTAAACCATGTAAATCCCATTTTTTTCGCAGTTCTTTATATGTTTCTCTATGCACTCTTGCCCACGCTGTAAATATATTCTTTGCGTTCGTGTCCGTAGAAATTTTTGTTTTGTATTTTTTTGTTCTTGGGGCAGCATTCTTTTTAGGGAGTTGTAATAGTCAATGGTCAAAGTTTTGTTCTTACCCCCACCCAAATTAGATTTGTAGTGGAACAGATGATAAAACACAAGCACATAATTATATGAAAAGCATTTTGTGTTTGGGTTCTCGATACTATTATCAACTTTGTTCTTATAATTTTACTTCAATTTCATTTATAGGTAAGAATTTGGTGTAGTTTCAAATGGAATTCTGGTTAACTTTTCTGAGAGGGTGTTATGCTTTGCTTCCTTTATTTCATTTTATTTTTTGAGTGAAGTGTGCAAGTAAAGGAAAAAGGTACAAAACGAGTATTCCTTTCCCTCTCCTCTGAGTGCCACCGAATTCATGATATCTCATTGGAACTTCTTGGGTCAAAATGGAGATTATAGTTGACGACATTGGCTTAATGTATTATTGGTGTGTAAAAGTAAATGCAAATTAGTTCTTCACATGTGTTAACTCTGTGAGTTTTGGCCAAAAATTATCTTTTGGAATGCTGTGGGTCCAGCGGTGGCAAATACCTAGGTAGCAAATCGTGTTTTTGAGTCATCTTATAAGACCCATTAAGACACGATCATGATAAACCACGAGTTTATGTTTTTCATTTTACTTGACATGGATACGACTCACGATTCATGATTTTCTGACCCTATTAAACCTGAAAAGTTACGGAAACACGATATGCATGAATAACAAGGCTAATGTGAGGCCTCATTTTGACATGAGTACTATACAGCACGACTTTGTGTAATAGACCCAACACGAACACAACATGAACATGATTTATTTTGTCAATTTTGGGCCGATTTTGATTCGTGTTTTTGTGTCATTTCCAAAAGTGCACCCATTGTTTACCTTGAGTTTCTATTGGCATTAGAGAGCCAACTTATTGAGGAGACAAGAAGTGACGGGAGTTTAGGGCCTTCAAAACTTGTTTTAAAGAGAGATCGAGTGTATTTGAGTTTGGGTGAGTGTGTACATCTCTAGTGATTTGAGATGGCTCAACAATATTACATTTGTCTACATTCACCCAAGAGAGAAAAAATCCAATATATGAGATTGATGCACAATAAATTGGTATAAGCGTTTTGATGAAGTGTGCTAAAAATTCAAAGTGAGATTGTGTAAAACCACTAGCGTTTAGAAGTTACATTAAACCATGTTCCAAAATATAGTTCACAATGGAGGGTGAATTGTTTTGATGTAAAACTTCACTTTATGATAAGGTAAAATGAAGGATCTTGTTCAACAAGATTGAACATGAGTGTTGGAAGGGATATATGGGAAGCTGGTGAAGTTGGAAGATGGTGATTGAGAAGAAATAGAGTTAAGGTGCTTGAGCACAATCAGAATATCTATCGCAGATAATATTATCAACAACGTCAAATGACGAGAGCTTGACGCAAAGATGCAAGAGAAGTTAGATCTAGCAAATTGCTTCACAATAAAGCTCAATCTTAAGCGGGAGCTTAACCATTTGAAGATGGAGGAGGGCAAGGACTTCATGAACCACATGAGTGTATTTCATGAGATTGTGGATCAACTCAAGAAAGATGATAGGGCTTTGTTGCTTTTGACATCTCTTTCGGATTCATATGACAACATAGTCACCACCATTTTGTATGGCAATGATATAGTGAATATGGATGGGGCGGAGTTACTCTATTGTCGAACGAGAAGAAGAAATCTTCCGGGGGGGATGATTGTGGTGAAACAATGAGAAGGAATTCAAACCGAGGATACAATGAAGGTAGTAGGTCGAGATTAAGTGGTGGTAGAAGAGGCATACAATGTGACAAACGTAAGGAGTGTGGTCACATAAAGAGGAATTCTCCTTTGAAGAAGGATGGAGGTGCATTCAATACTGAATCAGAGTTGTTGGGTGTTAGTAGTGAGTTGAGTCTTAAGAGTTAGATGAAGTTGTATGGTCTTGTAAAAGGATAGTAGAGTAAATATTGTATCGTTTGAAACAAACTTCAAGGCAATAAGAAAGACATGCACACGTTATCGAGCGATCGAGGTAGGTCTCGTTTTGGGATTGAACGGAGACATCAATCACAAGTTTCCTGACAACAAATTATAGTGGGAGGAAAAGTCCAACTAAAAGAGGTGATGTCTCGAAGTTTCTTCTTAAAGTCAAAGTCAATGGATAATTTCAACTTAGGATAGTTGCACACATGCATTGACCATTTTAAGTCAAGGGGTGTTAGTTACATGTTTGTTTCAGTTGTGTGAAGCTAGTTCAAGAAATGTGTAATATCCCAGAATTTTTAGAAGAATTAATGATTAATGTAATTGATTAATTGGGTTTCCGGACTAATTATATGAATTAAATAGTGAATTTAAAGTTATTTATGAGAGTTTAAAGTCAAAATGAATTTAATTTGAATTATAGAGTTGATTTGGTAAATAGTTAAAGTTGTATGGGAATTGTAATTACTTTGAAGTTTGGGGCAAAAGCAATAATCATGGTAAGTTATTTAATGGTTTGGACATATGGAGGATTTTGGGTTAAGTCTAAGAGTATAAAGGTCTTTAGAACATTTTTTGTAACTTATGTTTAGGGTTCTAGGAATCCTTGCGACAATTGGACCTTGGCAGCGCATTTTGAGTTTAGGGCCGCTATAGCGGGCCTGGCCAAGCGCTATAGGGACAAAAGTGAGTATGCGCGCAAGTTTTCATTTCTCTCTCAAAACCTTTTAACCTACTGTTTTCTCTCACAAAATCTTATTAGCTCTTAGTCCCTCACCCAAATTACTTCCCAAATACAAAACTAAAACCCAAGATTTTTATTGTACATTTCAAAGTAAGATTCAAGGGATATTTTAAAGCAATAAACAAGTTTTCAAAGTGATTCAATTGGGGGTTTTCAAGGCTGATTTTCAAGGACATTATCTCACTCAACTAAATGAAGATTTGGGTTACTTTTGAGGCAAGTCACTAGACTACTCTTCTCCTTTTATATATACATTTGTTAATTTTACCTGGACCCAAAATTTAGGATTTAAAAATTTGTTAGAAATCCTTGGGGTTTGAGATTTATATGATATGACCATAATTTAATGAGTTGAAATATGAAATATGTGTAAATTGTAATTTAGTCCAAATTTTAATTAAGAATCCGTGAGATTTAACCATAAATGAGTAAATTGCATATTAGGGTTTGAGGTTTAATATGATAATCATGGCTAATTTATTTGTATCTTGAATAAGTAAGATTTGATTAGGGGTTATTTAGTATTGTAAATGCATGTGCTAATTAGGGTTTTACCTTTGACTTTATGAGTGGTACCTTCGAGAATATATGTATAATAAAAGTAATTCAAGCATGATAAGTAATAGTTAGAGTTTAATTCATTATATGTTTGCATGAAAATTGAATAACCCCATGTTTATAATCTTGAATTATGATTAAAATCGTTTAATCAAATTGTGTTCTTGGAATTGGGATTTAACATAAGTGTATATGAAATTGATTTAAGCCTTTTATCACTTCCTTTATATTTTTGGAAATTAAATAATTGAGTAGATGTATTAGAAGGAGTACGGGATAAATGTTGTTGGCGTATTAATTTGTGGTTATTGGATTATGTTGTTTTGAATGCGATTAGATACGAAAGTTGCCTGTTTAATTTGCTTAAACCCTTAATTTAATTGACACCAATAAATCATTAACTAATTATAATGTTTTAACTATCCTATCTAAACGAAAGTGTATCAGGGGTTTCCTTTTTGTATTTCATTTATGAGACGTCCCATACATGGAGTTCAGAGACGGGTATTATTGATCCCTTTAGAATTTTTAATTAACTTACCACTTTTATTATAATGTTTTATTAACGAGTAGTTCCATATTTGATACATCATCACGAGCTCTTTGAGAATCCCTTTAGTCACAAATGAAATTTCGTAACATTTGGTTTACGGATTAATTAGGATGATCCGGAGGGTGGAGTTAATGGAAGTAATAATGTGATGTTAAGTGATGAGCTAAATGAAGCATGAAACTTTAATGAAGTAATAATGTCACGAACTTTTAAAAGATTTAAATAATGAACAAGCATATGAGTGTGTGCCGAGAGAGAATACTCTTATGTGGGTGTGCCCAAGGAGCACAGTTTTATGTGGGCATCATGTTTCTTGTCCCGACCAATGCTATAACGAGGTGATGTCCGGTCGGCGTGATGACATGCGGATTGGTTGGTATGTGGATTTGGTGTGTGACACGATTTTGTGGATATTTTTGGACATCCACATAGCGGGTGGGAATAATATATGTGACACTTTATGTGTGCATATCGCTCTTGTTCTTGAAACGGTCGCGGAGAAGGGCGCATGTCGGTCACGATTTAATTAATTAAGAAAATAATTAATTATTAAAACTAATGAGTTAATTAAAATGGACGGTGAAGATCCGTGGCACATGGTGGGTTATCTTTATACGTTAGATAATTGTGGATTTATCACTTGAGTTGTGTATTATGAACTCAGTTGCATATTTTTGGTGACTTGCTAGATTTTGACCCGTTTTATCGGTGGTACCCTTTGAAGTTCTAGGGATGGTCGTATGTGTAGGCTCTCTGTTTAGCTAGCATAAATATTCCATCCTATCCTCTCTCGTCATTATCATTATCAAGGATTGACGTAGGTTCATCTCCATGATAAAATATCTTTTATTCAGTTTTGTATTATGGACTCAGTTGGCATGTGTTATTAGGACATGCTTATGGCATGTATATTTCTTTTGAGATGAGTTTTAGATTTGGGAATTTGTATTGGCATACTTTGAGCCTGGTGGTGTAGTGTCACTAATCCATATATCGAGAATGGTCACGATTTTGGACCGTGACAAAGGCTTAGGGTCATGATTTTGATTCGGGACTATTTTGAGGGTGATCATTTTAGGGGTCACAGTTCGAATCCGTGACCATAATAGGTGGTCACGGTCCTTTTGATGAATTCAACATTAGGGGCTTGGTCATGACTGTGAACGTGCCCAAGTGGTCATAGCTCAGAGCCGTGCCTCCGTCCATGACAATTGGCCGTGTTGTTTTGATGGTCACAGTCCCTAACCGTGACCATCCTCGGTGGAATTTTGATGTTGGTCTCGGTCTCCAACCATGACGCTCAGTTGTGATCAAAATGGTCACAACTCAAAACTGAGACCAAAACTATGACCATTTCAATTGTATTAATATATGGTATCGATTTTGTCACGGTTTTGAGCTGTGACCAAAAATAAATTTAACTAAAAAATAAATTTTAATTTTCTGCCTCCCAAGAAAAACATGTACATGTTTTCAAAGCTGTATATATTTCCATGATAGAACTAACTAATCTATGTATCAAAAAATAATAATACAACACAAATTAACTATCTATTAAGCTATCAAATTGTTCAATATAAATAATAATACAACACAACCTGTATACATATCTATACTATTACTATAAAATGCTATACAAAGCATTTATAGTCCTAAGAAGGGAGGATACCCACGTAGGATGTGATTAAAAATGCTGAACCAAGATAATGTCCACGTTATCTGTTCTCTTCACCAATCCACGTGAGCTACCCTACTTCCATAGCCCCTTCATCTACAAACTCCATTCATTTGTGTCGATATAAATGCAAACGCCCCTTCATCCCCCAAATTTGTTCCTTTAAATGGCCACCCAATCTGTGGCAATAAAGAGTGACCCTTCATCTTCAAAACGACCCTTCTTACTACTTTTAATCCAGGTCGGAATAGCTGTTGTTTTTTTGGTTGAGTTCAGGGTTTTGTTTATCATAAAAGAAAACCAACCTACTGTAATACCCCGTAGTTTTGGCTATATTTATTTTTGGGATTAATTAATTAAATGCGTATTAATTGGAAATTAATCCGGGTAAAATACTAGCGAGTTGTGAGTTGGTATTTGACTATATTGAGCATATATGATGTTATATGAATATTGAATTATGAAATTTGTCGTGAGATTAATGTACGGCAATTTGATCATTTTATTGGGACGCGTGTGACAGTCGCGTCAGGATATAATTATTTTAATTATAAGAGTGATTTTAAATTCTATTAACCGTATGGTCGTTTTGAGTGCGCCAACGCGTCCGGAAGGGTCGAGATAGTCAGAAAACACTAGCCGGGGGTGTAGTTTGGGTTCCGGGGTATTTTTAGGCCATACCGGCAGTATAAAGGGTATTTTGGTAATTTCGTATTTTTAGGAATTAAAAATGACGAAAATTAGAGAAGTAAATCTGATTGGGAATAGACCCACTAAACCCACTAACCAACCCTTAATGACCCAATAAGCTACGGAGGTTATCATTTAGGTTTCCAACTTTCCCAAAGAAAACCCTAGCCACCATAGCCACCTTTGGAGAAGAAAGCTTGGAGAGGGAGAGAAAGAGAAGGAATTCTGCAAAAATCTTTACAAAAATCAACACCAAATTCATAGACAATCAAGGCAAGTGATTTAATTACATTTAAATTCAGAGAATGTTCTTCCCATGTTAGAAAATTGAAGAATTCCAATTGTTCTTGAAAGATGAATGAAACCCCATGTTAATTGGATTTAGAACTTGAATATTGAGGACAAATTGCATGTAGAACCATATAGAGATGATTATTCTGGTATTAGTATACGTGGGATGTAACAAAAACGGATCTAGAATGGACTAATTGATGATTACAAATTCTAGGGTTTATGTTCTTGAATAATTGGTGAAAAAGTGTAGAGATTTGTATATTGATTGATGTTAGGGTGATTTAATCCTTTAAAACGTGTTAGGAGGTGACTATAATATGTTTAGGATGGATTAGAGACCTTAAAACAATCATTGGGACTAATTTTAGAGGAGATTTGAGGAGTAAAATTGATGAAAAACGAAGAAGGAAAAATCTGGGCTCGAACTGGTCGTTCGTTAGAAGAGCCTCCCCAGGTCGTTCGAACGAGCCTCGTTCGAACGAGCTTCTAACGAGTTGACCAGTCGCTTCTAACGAAAAGGAATTTCGTTCGATACTTCGTTCGAACGAGATCTCGTTAGAAGGTACAGTTCGTTCGAACGAACTGGATCTCGTTCGAACAGTCTCGTTCGAACGAGACTTCTAACGAGCTGACAGTTTGATCTCGTTCGAACAGCCTCGTTCGAACGAGACTTCTAACGAGCTGGCAGTTTGGGCCTTTTTGGCCTGTTTTGATTTTGGGAGTCCCGTAAACTTGTTCGAGGGTAGAGTTAACATTCCGTTGATGATGTATTGAAAGATTTGGGACTTGTGAGTTATTATGAGGAGTAAATTATATACGAGTGATTTAAATCAATGAACCGTTTGGGTGAGACGTGAGTGTCTACTACGACGTGAGAATAGATTATGGCGCGTGTAATTATGGATCGGGATTATATAAGTTATATATATATATTAAGGTTGGTACGAGAATGAGAATAGTACTACAATTAAACTACGAAATTACTGAGACGTGTGTTTACTTAGTATTGGTATATGAATTGTGTGTATGACATACCTACCATACTTGCTATCACGGGAGGTTTGCGTTCGCTTAGGGCCCTCTAATCCTTGTGTTGCCCGGATTTAGACTGGTTAACTTGATGAACATAGGTCATAGAAAGACTTATTGGGATATTAATAAGTCCGCTGATCGTGGGAGCGTAGGTATGTGCGTGACCCATGTGATGTCACTGTGTTCGCCTCCATTATTTGTGATGTTGTTATTTGTGAACTATTCCTGAGAGATTCGGAATATGTAATCCTTATGTACGTGATGTACCGGGATGGATAGCAGAGTATGTGTGCACCGCAGCTTAGTTCTCGGGGTGCTTGTATTGTATATTTATGATGTGAATAATATACACTTAATTAATGGGAACCTTCATGTTAATGTTGTGAAAATAATTACGGTATTGTTTCGAGAAACATAACGGGTTAGCTGATAGTGAAATGTATTGCATATTGAGCATCTGAGTTTACGTTAAACCCCTATTTAATTACGAGCGTTATAATGTTAATAGAACCGAGTAATAAGGGTAGGACCTATGACAGTCTAGCTAGATATGATGTCACTTAGCTAGTGGTTTGTGTCGTTGTAGATGGGTACTTACGTTAGGAGTGCACAGTTAGACGAGAGGTGAGAATTTCATGTGAGTGCACGTCCTAACATGTACTTTGCATTTAATGTTTTAAATGTTCTTAAAGCACTTGCAGGTTTTTAAAATATCTCCACATTCGGGCTCTGACCCGTTTGTTTTCAAATCTATTTTTCTTGTAAAACCATTTTAGGTGCCCAGCCACAAGGACACCATGCATAGGATACTCATTCAGGTGACGAGCTGTAGCTGTTTGTGGAAGCTACAGGGATTTGCTTGTAGACGCTTCTATCATTTGGATTCTAGATTCGTTATCTATCAGTTGTAGGGCATGTTGCCCATTTCTATTAGAGACATCTTTCCATTTCAGTTTTTCAGATTTTGGCATGTATTGTTTCAGTATCCATTTTAGTTATTCCAGTTGTGGTTTTGTAGTGAGGAGTTTTCCTCCAGACTTTACTTACATTATGTGATGGTTATTCTATTTACTTCGTTATGGTGAATGGTGTTATGATTCTTCATTACACTTGTTACATGTTAATCAGACTTAAATTAAAATTTGGCAACTTACTTTTTAAATACTAGGTGGTTAGTAATCATTAAAATGTTTTCGACAGTGATGCTATTAACTGGACCAACTTGGCATTTTGAATTAATTTAATAAAGGAGTAGCTACCCGGTATTTAATTAGTCGGGGTGTCACACCTACAACATATATGATCACAACCAGGTTGCAGGGCCTCAACCTCATATTTGTTGGTCTTCTTTGGCTCATAAAGGCAAACACCTTGAGTAATCGGAGTAAGTAACAACTTTCGTAATCCCCTAACATTGATTACACACCATCGACCAATGTTTCCACCTAAAAATGTGATTCAAGACCGGGGCATCATCGCTCCATCTGATAATCATAAACCCAACACCATTCATAACCCTCTCCCAGCACATGGATCCGGGGTGGACACCATCTTCCTATAAGGAAACCCAAAATTTGACCCCTCTACCCAAATTAGGGCTGTGTTTTTTTTCCGAACATTCCGATTTTTCCGATGTCCGATCCGATATTTTCCGATTTTGGAACATATATAATGTTTCCGATTTTCCGATTTCCGATTTTTCCGAATTAAATTGGATAGGAAATTGGAACTATGTTTTAAATTCCGATTTTCCGATTTTTCCGATATAATTTCCGAATCTTTTTTCCGATTAATATTCCGAATATATCTTCCGATTAATATTTCGAATATTTTTTCCGAATATTTTCTATATATATTTTTTTTACCTTATAAGTTATATCCTTATGTAATAAGAATGTGTACAATTTAGATTTCCTTTATTTTTCTACCTTACCCCATATATTTATATATGCTGTTAGTAGAGAGCAACAAGGGTTGTATGATATTCTTATTAAAATATCTCTCACATCTTTCTTTCTCTCTCGTCTCGCCCCTTTCTCCTCGGCGGTGCATATCTCTCACCTCTCTCTCTCGACCCAATCTCTATACGGTCGTCCAACCCCTTTCTTCTACTTTCGGTGGCGCATATTTGTTTACATCTTCCGACCCTTATAGTCTCGAACATAGGTAAGCCTTTTCTAGTTTATTTTTATCTGTTTTTTTTTTATTTCTACTTATTTACAGATCTGTTTACATCGGTTTATAGGCTTTGTTTACATCTTGTTTACTTCTGTTTATAAGATCGGTTTACATCTTATTTACATCTGTTTACATCTTTTTTATTTAATCTAATACATCTGTTGGGATCGATTTATAGGTTTAATAGGTTTGTTATATTGATCGGTTTATAGGTTTACAGATTTGTTTACATCGGCTTGTTATATTGATGGTGCGGCAGAACAGAAAAAAACTAATTTCTAATTTCTCATACTGTCTTCATGTGGCAGAACAGAAAAATTACCATATTTCTAATTTCCGAATTTTTCCGATTTTTTTCCGATTTTCCTATATTTCCGAATTCGGAAACTTTTTTGATTTTTCGAAAAAATTGGATAGGAAATTGGAACAAATATTTTATTTTCGAAAAAATTGGAATTTTTTCCGAAAGGTCATTTTCCGATCCGATCCGGCCGAAACACAACCCTAACCCAAATCATTCCAGTCAAAACACCCACTATACCTACAATCTCACCCAAACCCCTCAAGGGTTGCCCATACTTTCTCCTACATTCTATGAGCTTCGTCGATCAAGATTTATCACTCCTTGCTATGGCTTGCATTGCCATCCGCACCTGATCAGAGGACGGAGGCATGGAATTACCAGCAGTTCTGGACCAAATCCGGAGGTTTGGAATAATATTTCCCACAAAGATGACAATAGACTACGAAAGGTTCAACGACTTATTTATGGAAGCCCGAAAGTGGATTCGAGAATCAGATGAATGGGTTGTGCTCGTAGAAGAGATCAGCTTGGACGACATCGTACATACCGGGTCAGATTTGTTCCTCCAGAATGGGGAGATATGTAGCATTCCTGAATTTCTCACAGTCTTGAAGCTTCAAGGGTGTCTGATCCCTTCAATTCTCCACTTTCCCGCTGGGTGGGAAGATTTGTATGATGAAGTTGTGGAAGTTATTGAATGCATCGACTACTCTTGGCAGGATGATATCATCGCCATGGGTTGGGGTGATGATTTTGAGAGATCAAACGGCGAATTAGAAGGCGAGGATTTTTCCTTCTGTGGATTCCCTGAACCATGGTATGAACCTACTGACAAAAAAATGAAGTCGCGGATGGAGACTTCTTTAACATGACAATATCTGGGATGAGGAGCAGAAACATGAGGTGGAAACTCTGACTGACAAAGCCACGAAAAGCACTAAAAAACTTGAGGACAACAACATTAAGGAGTCATTCAACCTTCATACACTGGGGCTAAGCCTCTGCATGATCCGCCAAGAGGCCGTGATATCTGATCCGCGCGCAAAGAACATCACTGCTGAAACACCACTCCTTAATTGGCATGCCATTCCAGTCCAGCCTGCTCAAGACCGAACCCTACTATCCACTCTCGTCAAGATATCCTTGAGCCTGTTACTGCTTTTTCTGTTTCTAATATCATTGTAAACGAGGCCTCTTTGATGAGGTTCTTAATACTGTATTTCCTGAAAATAAAATAAATGAGGATTTTGATTATCTTGCCGTGCATTACATTAATTGACTTGATTCTAATCAAACTCTTGATGATGATGATTTAGTAAATGAATAATTATTAATTGATCTAGATAAGGAAAAAAATAAACAACATAACTGCGTTCAAACTAATGATGATGAGACTGTTGTTATTAATCTCAGTTATACTAGCCATCTACATGAGATTAGGATACGGTCTACCCTCAATAAGCATGAGAGGTCACAATTCGAATAGCTTCTGAAAAAGTTCGTGGATGTCTTTGCATGGTACTACGATGATATGCCCGACATTGATCCAAAGATAGCTCAGCACAAGATCCCCACATTCCCAGAAAGAAAATCCGTCAAGTAGAAGCTGAGAAACTCCAAACAGAATAGTACCCTAAGATCAAAGAAGAAGTGGTGAAATAGTTCAATGTAGGCTTCATTCGCATAGTCGAATACCTTACATGGCTTGAAAACATTGTCCCTATGCCTAAATAGGGAGGGAATGTCCGCATGTGCATTGACTATCAAGATCTAAACAAAGGATTCCCAAAAGATGATTACCCCCGCCCAATATTGATATGATCGTAGAATCACAGTCAATCACACCATCAAATCTTTTATCGATGGTTTTTCCAGCTACAACCAGATTAAAATGCACCCTGACCACTAGGAGAAGACCGTCTTCATCACCCCATGGGGAACCTTCTATTACGTAGTCATTCCATTCGGGATCAAGAATGCTGGGGCTACCTACTCAGGGGCCGCCACAACCATCATGCATGACCTTATCCATAAAGAAGTCAAGGTTTGTGTCGATGACATGATAATCAAGCCCAAGATTCCGGAAGGTCACATTCTACCCTGAGAAAATTCTTCGAGCGAATACAACAGTACCAGACGCGGTTCAACCCACAGAAGTGTGTCTTCGACATCAATAAAGGAAAACTCCTTGTGTTCATGGTAAGTGAGAAAGGGATTGAAGCAGACCCCGTAAATTATAAGCCATACTCGAGATGCGACCACCCCGGACAGAGAAAGAAGTGCATGGATTTTTGGGTAAGATACAATACATCAGTCGGTTCATCAGCCAACTGACCTCTATCTGCGAACCCATTTTCAAACTTCTCTAAAAGGACTCAACTAAAATTTATAATGAGGCATGCTAAAAGCTCTTTGATCAAATCAAACAATACCTCACTCGACCTTCGGTGCTCATGCCTTCGTAACCAGGTTTCCCCCCTCCTTCACTTGACTATCACCGATGCTATAACATGGTCTTTGCTAGCCCAATACATTGAGGAATCTTGAAAGGAGAGAGCAATCTACTATGCTAGTCGAAAGCTAACTGGGTATGAAATAAACTACACTGCCTTGCAGAAGGCATAAGTCACCTTGTTATGGGTCACGCAGAAACTACGGCTCTATATGATGGCATCCTCATCAGACTAGTATCCCAAATGGATTCCATAAAATACCTGCTGGAGAATCCCCATCTGTCAAGATGAATTGCCTGATGGATAATGGTACTAGCCGAGTTCAACATTGTATACATCACACATAAATCTATAGAGGGGAAGGCCATCTCCGATTATTTTCTGATCACCCTATAGAAGGAATCGCAATTTGGGTCTTCGAATTCCTAGAAGAGACATCCTCTGCACCACTAAAGAGGATCTCAGGTGGCAGATGTTCTTCCATGGAGCTGCCGACAAGAAAGGATATGGTATTGGGATATTCTGATCGCTCTCGATGACTCTCACACCCCTATTTCCATTAAACTTGGCTTCCCTTAAACTAAAAATATGATAGAATACGAGGCATGCACTATAGGACTTAAGATATCCCTCGAGAAAGGAATTAAGCACATGGTCATCTATAGGAACTCTGCCCTCATTATCGGGCAAATTCTCAGGAAATGGAAAGTCAAGGATGAGAAGATCCAACCCTTCCATGCCCATCTAGAAGATCTTGCCTCTCAGTTCAAAGATATCACTTTCCATTACCTTCGTCTCTCGAAGAAAAGACTAGCCTATGCATTAGTAACCTTGGCCTCAATAGTTGACATGTTTGAGGTAATAACAATGGCCCCCTTCCTGGTTCAGAAGCATGCTGAACCCACCCACTCTTGTCACATCAAGCTCGTCACAGAGGAAGATGCAGACATGGCAGGTTTATGGTAATACAACATTTGTTGCCTTCTCAAACATGGTAGGTATCCCTGAGACGTGAATAAGAAAGATCATGCGACTCTTCGCAAGTTGGATGCCCAATAAATTATCTGCGATAAAGCCCATTTTATGAGAAATTTCGATGGAATCCACTTGCATTGCATAAAACGGGCTAAAATTCAAGAAATGATGCAAAAAATCCACAGTGGGAAATGGGGGCTCCACATGAACGGTCACATGCTTGCCGATAAAATCCTACGATAAGGGTACTACTAAACCACCATGGTTCAAGATTGCACTGCTTATGTTTGAAGATGACTCAAATGCCAACTATTTGCCAACCTTCAACACTTGCCTCCCCAAGAATTGTACAACATGACCTCTCGTTGGCCTTACTCTACTTGAGGCATAAATATCATAAGGAAGGTCACTCCTAAAGCTTCAAATGGGAATGAATTCATCTTGGTTGCCATTGACTACTTCACAAAATGGGTTGAAACTGAGTCCTATGCGGTATTGAATGCTAAGAAAGTGGCCAAGTTTATCAGAAAGAATATCATTTACTGATGTGGAGTTCCCCATGAGTTGGTATCAGGCAATGGAATCCACTTTGAGGCTGAAGTCACTGAATTAGTTGACGAGTATGGAATTCAAAGACACAAGTCTTCTCCCTACCGACCCCAAACTAATGGCGTTGTCAAAGTTGCCAATAAGAGCCTCAAGACCATCATCAGTAAGATGACTGAAAGCTGCAGAGACTGGGCCAACCGGATCCCATATGCCCTCTGAGGCTACCGCTCCTCCATCAGAACACCTATTGGGGCTACCCCATATTCTTTGGTATATGGCATGGAGGCAGTTCTACCCATTGAACTAGAAATGACTTCTCTAAGGGTTATGCTTGAAGGAAAGTTCAGTGAGGAAGACTAGCGTCAGAGCCTCTACGACAAACTCTCGCTCCTAGATGAAAAGAGATTAAAAGCTCCATACCACATATAAGGGTACCATCGTTGGATCGCGCAATTATCCAATAGGAAAGTCAAGGATCGCGATGTCCAAGAAGGATAACTTTCCCTAAAAGAAATTATAGAACCCATTTGGGATTCAAGAGGAAAGTTGAAACTTAATTGGAGTGGCCCCTACATTGTGAAAAAAATCATGTCAGCTGTCGCCGCTATGCTCATATATCTCGATGGAGAGCAAATGGTACGTCTAGTTAACCTGAACTGTCTTAAAATGTTCTACCCTTAATCCTAAATCTCGTCACACTATAACTCTTCTCACCCCCCTTCTATTCTAAAAAAACTCTTTTCATTTCCCTCTACTTTGAATACATGGGACCTGATCCTCTAAATTCACCCCTTTTAAATGAAGCTCACAAAATCCAAAACTCATACAGGTATGTAGGCAGCCCATAAAACACATATGGGAAAGGTCTTTTCATTCCACAAGAAGGGCAGTCTCTCTCATGATTTAAACGAACAAAAGGGTTATGGATTCCTTAGTGATTAATATAGACAATTCAAATACAAAATTCATTATAAGGCACAATAAAATATGTCAAAATCACTTTTCTTTTATTTCAATCAGGAATATGTCTATTAGATGAAGTATCAGTGACAAGAGTCAAACAAACCACCCCCTCCCAAACCTCATAAAACCTACAAATTCCTACATTAAACCAGCTTCACAAAAAGATCCAAAAATTTACCCAAACACATACCTAAAACCGAAACACAATTTTCCTCAAACAAAAACCGACACCGAAATCTCAAACATTATCCTCAGGGGCCGCCTCATCTTCATTACTTGCCCCAGGTACCCCACTCTTGATTATTGGTCCGGATGCGCTATGCGACGGTAGGCCTTAATGAGCTTTGATGAAGCCACGACACCTTCTTCCAAGGTGTCGAACATGACAGCTAGTCTCCTCCACCAGAATCTTCTCAACCACTCGCTTCTATAACCACTTTAAATAATCTCCATATATAAATCCATCCTCTCCAACAAATTATGACGGTTGGGTAGACGATCTACGACGTTGCCATAAAAGCCCCAGTATCATCCTCAAGGACTCAGTCAAATCCTCCACTGAAAAGAAGTTAGTTATGCGGGGAGGAACAATCTACTCCCATCTTCCTTGGCACAAAAGCTGCCAGGGAAAGTAAAAAGTAGTCTGGTGAAGACTAACCAACCACACATATTGGTATTCCCCTAACTGCAAAATGGGCTGCAAGCCCCTTCCAGGGTACAGACTAACAAAGGCATTGGGCCCTGTGCTCCACAATCCAGTTAACCCAGTTCTCTGTCGACGGGTTAAAAATAGGAGAAAGGCATAGAAAAGAAATTGGAAACTTCCAACAGAGGGTACGCAAGAGGGGCCGTTAAGCGCGTTCTCTTAAAAAGCCACATGAACAACGTAACAGAGGTCCCTCGCTGAAAGCCAACCCAACCCGACCTTCCTTCCAGGCATCTAAGCAGTTCAAATTCTTCGCTAATACCACGAACGCGGGACTACAGTGGTAGGACGACCACAATGCTATCGTGGCTACCTGAGGGTCAGCCGTCAGATCGCCCGTCACCAACAAAAGTCTGGCAGTCAAACTTAGGGTCACAACATAGGAAACTCCATTGTCTAAAAAATCCCTCTGACATATTGAATTCGTGACTACCAGGAGAACGATGTTTCCTCCATAAACTAGCGACCGAGCAGCTAAAAGGGAGATGTGAATCAACTACTCTAAAGACACCGCACAGAGAATTCCTTATAGGTGGGACACACCTCATCTAGGCTAAACAAGAAAAAATGGTCTTCAGGGTACCAGAACTGTACCGCTGCTTCCAAAAGGTTCTACTCTATGGGACGATTACGCGACAAAGAGACCTAGCACAAACCAAAGGCTTCGTAGTTGACGTTGCCTCTAAATCCTTGAGATAGGCGAAAAAGGCCTCGGACACTGGAAGAGCCCTTTACAAAACTAAAAAAAAGAAAGATATAAAGAAGAGAAAGTGGAATGTGGTGATGAAAACACTTCCAAAACCCCCCTTTTATATTAAAAAAATTCCACATAAAATAAAATAAATAAATCATTCAAAACTCCACAAGTTTCCTTGCTCCAAAAGTACTCAGAATACGCAGAAAGTGCAATCAAAGCTAAGGGACTGATATGGAATTGACCTTTATGCCGATAGGCAAGCTAAGGGGTATGCCGATCGACAACCCCCTTTTTTGGAAAAATCCTTATTACCCTTTTTATACATAAAATAAACATTTGCTTTGAAAATAATAATCTTCGAGTTGTTCCTTTTTGAAAAAATTCCTCGTTTTCTCCTTTATACAAAATTTCTAAAATAAACATTTTTTTTTTGTGAAAAATCAATCTTCGAGTTTTTTATTTCATTTTGTCTCTATATTTGCAAATAATGAAAACAACTCAACAACAAATTAAAGAGAATATAGAGTAAGTCATTAAATCAAGATAATGCCAAAAAATGCATTTCTCGTATATATCTTGTTTGGAATCATTACATTTCTTGCAGGTATAATCAAGAAAAGAAAAGAAAATAGAAAAAGAGATACATCGGGGGGCAGTCTAGATCCCATCCTAAAAACTTCTCTCAAAAACCCAACCTTCAACCATCACGACATACATGTTTTCCCAGACGACGAGCGGTGTACCCTTTACTCCCAGAACCAGAATTCTTATTAGATGTGGCCGACATCACTTACTGAGTTTCTCACATAGGCCGACATCGACGCCATCCAATCCTTGATGTCCCTCAGAGAGGTGGTCGACACACATACAATATACAAAGAAAAAGGAACAAAACACCAGAATTGAAGCAAGTCAGTATAGAGAAAATAGAATAGAAAATGAAAAAGAAAGAAATGATTTTATCTCATTCTGGAGGGCCTCCTCGAAAAGATCCGCCAACCCTTCCACCATCGCATAAGGGTGATGACGCACCAATACCACATCCACACTACTCAACCGAAGATGATAAGATGGAATAGAGATATGAAGAAGTGGAACCTCCACCGTTGCCATCGTCGCGCCTTCTTCGAAACTATGGGCCGATGCTGTTGATATGCTGGTACCTCTCCCCAATCCTATCATAGGTGGAGGCCTATTCTCCACGACATATATGCATGATGACATCAACCATTTGGTCGCAAAGTCTAAACAGTCGTAGCCCGCCGTCATATAAGTGTAATACATATAGGTCTCTCCTTCTATCGCCGTCACCCCAGCCTCGCCAGTCATCTCCCTCACCCTCATATACTCATGGGGTGACGATAGTGGGACCTCCACCTCTCCTTCCATGATGTGTCTAACCACCTCTCGCCCAGTGCACATAACATCTTCGTAGAGCGTGGCATCTCTTCCAATGCCCCTACCAACGTACTAAACCCGTTAGACCCTACCATCCACCATAATAACGCAGGAAGGTTGTCCTAAACCTCCTTCATCACGATCTTCCCTGGGACCGGATGCTCAAAGGGGCTATGTCAACCTGCGCAAAAATCAAGAAAACCCTTCATTATCCAAAAAATAAGAAGGAAAAGAAACAGGTGAAAAATCAAAAGATAAATACTCACATATCCATTAGGGTTCTTCACCTTCACAGAACGATGTTGTGTAAGATCCTGCAGCAGAATCCTCTTGTCAGCCACTGACTCAAAGTTATCATACGCATTCTTGTTGCCTAACGCCAGCGGCACCATAGCCCGCCATTCTAGGCCTTCCCAATCATCAACAGTCGCCCAGTTGTTGTTATTATTGCTAGAAGTACCCGCCAATAATATATTGCAAAGGAAATATACTCGAAAATGACTTTTAGAGACAGGAAACAAGAGATTCAATCACTTGAAGGTGTAGAAAAATGAAGAGGGCTGCCCCCTTTTTATAGGTGGCTAATGGGTATGCCGATCGGAAGTTCCCTGACCCTGTCTATCGGCAATGACCTTTCCTCTTCCCTGAGAAGTCTAGGAGTTCATGCCCTATTCCGATAGACACCTCCCCAGAGCTGCCTATCGGGAGTTCCCTCAAAATTTCATTACAAAAAATCCAGAAAGATAAAAAAATTGCCTGAAAAATTCGTGAAAAATCCCCACCAAATCAAGAACATCGTTTCTTCGAAAAGACTCATTTTTAAGCACCAAACCAATTACAAGCCCTCGTAAATCCCCCCCAGGATCATTGGCACTCACTCTCATCGTCAACATACTCCACAACAGAACCAAAAATACAAATTACGCCGACACTAAAATACTCTACGCTTCCCCAACGAAGCCGCAATCTAAAAACATTCCCATAAACATCTTTAGGTCTGTAAAATCGACCTTAACCCACTAAATTGGTCATCTCAACTCCTTAGGTCCAAAAAATTGAACTCGACCCATTGAATTGGTGATTTTACTTCTTAGGTATGTAGAATCGACCTTGACCCTTTGAATTGGTCATTTTAATACTTAGGTCTGTAGGATCGACCTTGACCTTCTGAATCGGTCATTTTAATTTGACCTGTTGAATTGGTCACCTCAATCCTTGGGTTCGTAGAATCAACCTCGACCCTCTGAATCGGTCATTTCAATCCAATGCACTGAATCGGTCATCTCAAATCTTTAAGTCTGCAGAATCGACCTCGACCCGCTGAATTGGTTAGCTCAGCTCTTTAGGTCCACGAAATTGACCTTGACCCGCTGAAGTGGTCACCTTAATACCTAGGTCCGTGGAATCGAACTCGACCCTATGAATTGGTCACTTTAATCCAACCCGCTGAATCGGCCGTCTCAACTCTTTAGGTTCACAAAATACCCCTCGACCCTCTGAATTGGTCACTTTAATCCGACTCGCTGAATTAGTCGTCTCAACTGTTTAGATCCACAAAATCAGCCTTGACCTACTGAATTGGTCATCTCAACTCCTTAGGTCCGCAAAATCGACCTTGACCCTTTGAATCGGTCACTTTAATCTGACCCGCTGGGTCACCTCAATCCTTAGGTCTGTAGAATCGACCTCGACCCTCTAAATCAGTCACTTCAATTCGGCCCACTGAATCGGTCTTCTCAACTCTCTGAATTGTTCATCTTAACTCCTTAGGTCGGTAGGCTCGACCTCAACCCTCTGAATCGATCACTTCAATTTGACTCGGTGAATTGGTCACCTCAATCTTAGGTCCTCAAAATTGATCTCAAACCTTGAAATCGATCATTTCCATCTTTAGGTCCACAGAATTGACCTTGACCCTACGAATTGATCATCTCCATCTTTAGATCACCAAAATCAACCTCGCCCCTCTGAATTGGTCACCTCCGTCCCCTAGGTCTACAGAATCAAGCTCAATCCTCTTCCTAAACATCGATGAGGTGTCTATCTTTTGACGACCTTTGCTTGTTTCAAGCTCACCCATCGAGGGTCTCTGTAGACACCCCATCCTAGTACCCCCTAGATACTTTCTTAGGTTCCTAACACTTTTCCTCCCTACGTAAACCTTAGGTCATACTCCGGGTATCGATCTAAAAGCCATCGAGCCTTATTTTGACTTTGGTCAACTCTCTGACCTGAGCGAAGTTCAATGAAACCTCGAAGGACTCTGAATCTCCTATTCATCGATCCATACTGTGCGCGAATTGGCCTCACATTTTTCACGAACGATCCTTTCTACTCTGAGTACGAATCTAAAGGCTACTGGGCGCTCCCAGGCGCTATTTGACTCCAGTCAAGTCTCCAACCTGCGAATTGGCCTCACGTTAAGCACGGACGATCATTTTCTTCGAAAGGCCACCAAGCACTTTCGGGCCCCCAATTTGAGCGAAGCTCAATGAAATCTCGAATGACACTTAATTCCCTTTCCAATGGTCCGTGCCATGTGCGAATCGGCCTCATGGTTCGGACAAACGAACCATTTTACTTCGAAACTCCCCGTCTAGAGACCATCGGGCGCTTCTGAGACCCATTTGACTTTGGTTAATTTTCGAACCCAAGAGTGGCTCAATGGTTTATTGAAGGGCTCTAAATTCCCTTTCCAATGGTCATGTCAGTGTGTGATTCAGACTTATGATTTATATTTTATTCTCGTTTTTCTAAAAAAATCCGTTATGGACTGCCTATAGGCAGCCCAGACCTCCTGCCTATTGACAGGGTGTACTTTCCTTGCCTAGGAAGGTAGTCACTATGCTGATAGGCAGGCTAGGGTCCATGACGATCGACACCCCAACCCTAAAATGACATTATTTAAGGAGCTAATGACCTCACTCCCACGGGACCCCTTTTCAGACTAAGAAAACACTCTCTCGAAATTAGGGCGCCATCATTCCTAAAAAAACCTGTTTTCAACATTATCACAATTTCTCTTAGCTCACTTTCCTGCAACCTTTTATCACTTACCTCATCCTACTTTTCCACCCTTATACCACCATAAAATCACCCTACATACCTTCCAAATTAAATAGCAAAAGTCTTCTAAAAGGTCTATTCCTAATTCTTTTCTAGTTTACTCATTTAGTGTCATTTCTTCACTTTATTCCCATTTTGTGATATCTTTTATTCTTGTTTCACTATCTCACATCAAGTATCCATTTTTATTATTAGTATCCACATAACTTATTTTCATAAAAATCCAAAAAGATAAAAAATAGGGTTTACTTGTAAACTCCAAAAGTAAGGTCTCCTCACTTTTTAACTTAGACACATTTTATTCAAAAATATTAAAAGGTGTCTTAAATTTAGGTTTATGTTAAACCCCACCCCTATGATGTATCAAACTACGTGGACTTTGATGCCCCGTGGGCTACGTATGCTTTTCGGCCCAATCTTGGGCTTCAAGTCCTCTCTTTCTACTATGCTTTTATACTATATTAAATCTATTTTGTGAGTCATGAACTCTTATATATATATTATTATCTCGTCCGACATGCATATTCGCTTTTCGATAGCGACTCGTGATTCGGAAAACACTCACATCATATGTTTATGCTATTTTTGAGTACACTCCTATGGATGATTTCACTCTATCTTTCCCATGACGTGTGTCAGATGACTCCCTTCTCCCGTTATTTACAATATACACATGTATAAACATGTACACACATATCACACTTTGGAGAAAAGGAGAATATTAACATAGTCCATGAGAGATCGAAAGGGCGAAATGAGTGCCTAACACCTTCCCATTCCATAACTTAGTCCCCGAACCGTCGATTCACTTGGTTTCGCATGCATCAGTATGACCTTAATGTTGTTCTCTCGAGGCAACAACATTTTATTTTACCAATATTGAGAAAAATAGGTTGGCGAATCCATTTCTTCATGGCATCCCTTCTTGATGACGATTGGTTTTATATCCGAGGAAGCTCGTAAAAACACCCATGCCAGTGGCGAAAAAAGGACCCCAATATCCTCGAATCCCCCGTATGTGCATGGAGGGGAAGAGAGGGAGTCTCCTCCAAGGTCCTACCTCTCATCCTCATTTCAAGGCCGGTCCACGCCGGAGGAATCCGATTTGGATGGCCACTTGTATAATTACTGAAATTGAAGAACCCAATGGGCTTCTCATCATTTTTTTGGGATTCCTGGGTAGCGAAAGGTGGGGTTTTTGGATTAATAGGGTTTTATTGAGTTTGATGATTCGAAGATGGAATAGTAGACTGAACCTGTGACAGAGTAGAGTATTATCAACCCATAGATGATAAGAACTGAGGTTGGGGTGTAGGAGAGGATTGAGTTGGAGGCGTTCCATTATTTGGGTTATTATCTTTGTTCCTGTTCGACATTTCCTACAAATTAATACAAAAATTTAGAAAATACTATATGACAATCATGTTTACGACTATATATACATACCTTTTCAACAACTTTGAAAACATGGTCGATGTGTCTGATTTCCATCCAATCAATATTAGTTTTTAAAAATTTATGTAATTTTGCATGCGACCAGCTGACCAGAAGTGTATCTATTATAGACGTATAAAGGTTCGTGACAGAAACTCGAAATTTTTCTTCTTCAATATGAAAATAATGTACGACAATCTTGTTTACAACTATAAATATATCTATATACCTTTTCAATAGCTTTGAAAACATGTATTTGATTTTCATACAATTGGTATTAGTTTTTGAAGATTTATGAAAATTTTCACGTGGCCAGCTGGGTGGAATTGTATCTATTATTGATGTATAAAGGTCCGTGATAGGAACTCTGAATCTTTTCTTCTTTAATTTATTTTCAAGATGATTTTTAATGTGCTCATGTTGCAAGACATCACAATCTACGTGAATTCTCTATTTACGGAGTTGTATCCACAATGCATGTATTTTATTTTGTCTTTTCTAATAGTGTCACAAATTTCAGCGCCCTATTGGGATTATGATGGCAAAATATATTCTCTACTGCCTCATCCCAACATTCTGGCAAGGAAAACAGAATACGATCGAACATGAACATTTGTGAGAGATCAACTCCGCGATTTGTAAGGTAATTAAACTGTCCAATTTTTCTATTTCCATACTTGTAAATATGAGTTCCCTCTATATGGCGTGCATTAATAAAAGATATTTTAATGCGGTATAATTGCAACCTCTTGTACTATTGTTGAAAGTAATTATTATCATGACTCATTTTCCATGAGATAATATATAGAAGGAGGGTGTGAATATGAATCATAGAGGTAATGACTCTAATTAATCCTAAACTAAATATTATTTTCCAACTCATTAATCGTACTCAACAAGTCTAATTTAAGATAGTTTTAATTTAATTAATCCTAAAATTACCATGTATCCACCAAATCTGCTAACCCTTCCACCAATTTGTGTTCACCCAAACAATAATCACTTAAGGAAGGGATAAATACGACCATAACAGTTAATCAAACATATGTATGCATTAATATTCATTCACACAATATCAATATGTCCAATTTAAGTTCATTTTAATTCAATTAATCCAAATTTACTATGTGTCAACCAAATGTAAAAGCCCTTCTATCAAATTGTATTCACCCAAACAACAACCACTTAAGGAAGAGGTAGACATGAGCACAACAGTTAACCAAATAGATATACGTATTAATATTTATTCGTACAGTATCAACAACTCCAATTTAAGTTTAGTTTAATTGAATTGATACTAAAATTACTGTGTGTCCATCAAATGTGCAAGCGCTTTCACCAATTTTTGTTCACCCAAACAATGAACACGGCTACAACAGTTAACTAAACACATGTATGAATTAATATTCATCTGCACAGTATCAACAAGTCCAATTTAAGTTCATTTTAATTAAATTAATTCTAAAATTACTATGTGTCCACCAAATGTACGAGCCCTTCCACCAATTTTCGTTCACCCAAAACACAACCACTTAAGGAAGGGGTGAACACGGTCGGAACAATTAACCAATAAGTTATAACTATATATAAGACTACTTTACATACAAGAAAAAATAATTAAAATTAACTTAATAAAGAAAGCACCTAGAATCAACCAAGCTTCAATAATTGTTCTCCAATTGCATGCGCATATGAACCGAGCAGAAAACGTATTGACATAATATTTAATCTAAAATGTTACCAAATTACTTTATTCTAAACATGTAATTTATGTATCTCATGTTACTCAAAACTTTCATTAGGTAAAAAGTGTGTATATATATATATATATATATATATATATATATATATATATATATATATGTGTGTGTGTGTGTGTGTGTGTGTGTGTGTGTGTGTGTTTGTGTATATATATCTGTCGTGTGAGTATATGTGTATATATGTTCATGAGTGTGTGTATATATGTGTGAAATTGTGTGTATATAAATATGCGATTGTGTAAAAGTATATATATGTGTGTGTGTGTGTGTGTGAGTACATGAGGGACTTCATGTATGTATAGAAATTCATGTATTTAAATATTCATTTGTCATAAGTAATTTTGTTTTAATTTTAGTATTGATTTGTGTGAGTGTAAATGTGTGTACATATATGTGCAATTATGTTAAAATATATATATATATATATGTGTGTGTGTGTGTGTGTGTGTGTGTGTGTGTGTGTGTGTGTATGTGTTGTACGTGTGTGCGCATGTGTATATATATGTGCGCGTGTGTGTATATGTATATATATGTGCATGAGTGTGTGTATATATGTATATATATGTATATATATGTGAAATTGTGTGTATATATATGTGAGATTGTGTAAAAGTATATATATGCGTGTGTGAGTATGTATGTGTGTACGTGTGAGTATATGAGGGACTTCATGTATGTATCGAAATTCATGTATTCATATATTCATTTTATCACTAGTCATTTCCTTTTTATTTTTAGTATTGATTTGTGCAAGTGTAAATGAATGCCTATATATGTACGATTGTGTTAAAGTACACATATATGCCTGTATGTATTTTTCGTGTGTGTGTATATATATATATATATATATATATATATATATATATATATATATATATATATATATATATATATATATATATATATATATACGCACACACGAAAAATACATACAGGCATATATGTGTACTTTAACACAATCGCACACACGTGTGAGTATATGTGTATATATGTGCATGAGCGTGTATATATGTATATATGTGTGAAATTGTGCGTATATATGTGCGATTGTGTAAAAGTATATATGTGTGTGTGGGTGTGTATGTATGCATGTGCGAATATGTGTGCCTATGTGAGTTTATTTGGGACTTCATGTACATATAGGAATTCATGTATTTATATATTCATTTTATCACGAATTATTTGATTTATTAGTTTTAGTATTGATTTGTGCGAGTGTAAGTGTGTGTATATATATATATATGTGCGATTGTGTTAAAGTACATATACATACGTGTATATGTTAAACGTGCGTGCGTATGTGCATATCTGCACATGTGAGTACGAGTGTGTGTTTATATGTATATATGTGCATGAGTATATGTGTATTCCTAATCTTTCGATTCCATCCCGCAAATCTAAAATAACTCATCAAGAGTATAATGATTTAAAAGTTACTATTCTAATGTGTATGAAATAACTAAATATGTGAAACTATACTAGCGTATCAAATTACTCCAATAATGCGTGATTATAAACTCATCCCAATCACATATATGATTTTAGATTTCAATATACCCAATTGGGTATAAATAAAAAAAATGTACAAAAATTAAACAACATTATACCCAGTTTTAGATTTATGCAACATTATACCCAATTTCAATTTTAATTTCAGATTCACAGAACTTTTTATCAAATTTTCGATTTATACCTAATTTCAATTTCATTTTTACACAACAAAATGGGTCCAGTTTCAGATTTATACCCAATTTTTATAAGCACTAAATTAATCTAACACCGCCCCACACAAACACCCCCACCCACCCATATATATATATATATATATATATATATATATATATATATATATATATATATATATATATAGTATTACTGGGAGTGGAGAGAGAGAGAGAGAGAAGGGCGCCAATGAGAGAAAGAGAGAGATGATCTCCAGCAAGTGGGGAGTGAGAAATATGCGCCGATGAGATAAAAGGAGTGAGTAGAAAGTAAGAGAGAGATAAAACGATCAGTGAAATGAAATCAAAACCATAGGAGGTTTAATTTATAGACGACACTTTTTCAAGTTTCTAGACCAAGACCATTCCTTTAACTAATTATATTTGTCATGACTCCCAATGTATGGTCACGGTTCCCAACCGTGACCCCCCTTGTGTCACCCTCTTCTGGTCACGGTCACAAATCGTAACCATTGGGCGGTGACCAATTCGAATTAAAATGTTGTCACAATTTTGGGTCACCGTTCAAAAATGTGACCATGGTTCACTATGGTTTGTCACGGTTCAAAACCGTGACCCTCAACTTGACAAAATTGATGCCAAAATTCCTGTCATATGAGTTACATTTGGGTCACGGTCTGAAGCCATGACCATGGCAATCACGGTCTGGAACCGTCACTATTGTCCAGTCTAGGTCACCATTAGAATGGGTTATAACCTTGGTCATGGTATTTTTACTCTGGTCATGGATTTGGACTGTGACTATGGTGGTCACAGATTTGGTCCTTGACCTACCTTCCGTGACCATTCCCGGTATATAGTGTAGTGTGTAGAGATATATGTTACTCTATCTTAGTTGATGATACATCTATGAGTTTTATGTTTGAGGTTTCTCATATCGCATTTCTATTTTGTCACATGTTTTAATTTTTTCCTTTTATGTTGAGAATGATAGTTAAATAGTTTTTACAAGTTGTATATTTTAAGGTTAGGAAGTGATCAACCATACTGCTAAAATATCCGAATTGTTACAGAACGCCAATTGTGGAACGTTTGAAGATTTGCATGCAGGGAAGTCAAGAAATTTCTTGCTAAGGTGGAGATTTGTGAGTTTTGAAATGCTAAGGTGGAGATTTGTAATAACTTAAATATGCTAAGATTTTTGAGTGAGCAGTTTTAAAACTATTAATGTAAGTAGAAAATTTTGTGTAATTTACTCTAAGTTTTTATTATCATCGATAGAGCTCATTCATTAGAAGAGGAAATAACATAAAGAAATTTAGGTTCTTCTAAACTTATTTTCAAGGAGAGATTAAGTATACTTTGTGTTTTGTGAGAGTGTGTATATCTTTTATGTATTCAAACCCTTGTTACCAATATGCTCATGAATGGGAGATTTTTCCTTCGGGAGATATATGCAAATGTAATTTTTAAGCAATGATTGTTGATACCAAAATTAATATGCTGATATGGACGAATAATACGAAGACACGTGTCAATCTACGTGGCACAATAGCAACGAGGAAGTTCATTTCCCCGACCAACTCATGTTCTCTCCGAGCAACGAGGATACACCGAGGAACTTTAGCACTCCGAGGTACTCTAGCGCTCCGAGGAACTCCTGAGCAATGAGCAACTAAGGTGGTCCGAGCTGCATCTCGGCCGTAGCATTAATTGCAAGATAATCAACAGTTCAACTATTCATTGAATGTTTATCATCTTGACGCACACGCTGCATTAAATGTATTACCCTTTCATACGTATATCATTTAATGTATCAACCCTTTCATGTACAGCCTAAGGGCTATAAATACCTTGTATCACCCTCATTCAAAGGGACCGAAATTTCTAGAGAGAAATTGTACTCGAGAATTCCCAAACACTCAGCAATAACATAACAGTGGATGTAGGCCATTCATATAAGGCTGAACCACTTTAAAAATCTTTGTCTCATTTTATTTATCTGTGATTGAATAATTAGAGCGATCTAATTTTTTACATCAACAGATTGGCGCCGTATGTGGGAAACGATTGTTACTATCGTTTTCACCCAAAATCGTTCATCATCAATGGCGGATAATCCAGAATCTAGCAATCGAAACGCTGAAAATACTGGAAATCCTCCGAATCCCTCTGCACCTCCAGATCTAGCCGGGATTATGATGAATCTGGCTCAAGGACAAGCCGCCATGCAAGAAATAATGAGGCAACTCATACAAACCCTTCATGGCGGTGCACCTGCACGTTCAGGACAACAAAGTGGTCAGAGGCAAACTTATTTACTTTCTTCACGATCCAGGCGTACTGAGTCACGTCGTAATGAGGAGTCTGATGATTTCTTTTATCAACCTGGGCGAACTTCATCAATAAGGGCTACAGATACTGATCAACATATCACCCTCTCTCCAGAAAGACCCAGTGCTTTAGAAAGACTGAGTAGGGTGTCTCCTTTCAGTCGATTAGGCCCTAGGAGGAATAGGAGTCCACCTAAGACCATGTCGAGGAGTTTTCGACAACCATCAGATCTAAGAGAAGGATCAGCACAATCACGACCAGTTGCTCGTCAAGATAAATCTCAGGAGGCTACTTCAGAACGATCTATTGCTCGAACTAACAAGCTCGATGAAGGAAATGATGCGTGGAAAGGTTCCATCCAACAGTTGGAGGATAGATTGGGAGAAATGACCAAGGCAAAGAACCCCCTACAACGAACTTTTGTTCGAGGAACACCTTTTGTACAGGCCATTGTGAATTTTCCTACACCGTCAAAGTTCAAAGCACCTGTAGTGACCCCCAAATATGATGGAAAGACAGATCCTGTTCTTCACATAGAGCAATATCAGGCTGCTGCCGACATCTATGTCATCCCCGACGAGATGAGATGCAGAGCGTTCTCAGGAAATCTTACTGGAGCTGCCCAGATATGGTACACCAATCTTCCTCGGGGTAAGATTTCAACTTTCTTTCAGTTGGCCGAGTTGTTTATTGGCAATTTCTGTTTTGGAGCAAAGCCAGTAAAACGAGTAGCACACTTGTTAAGTGTTAGACAAAAATCTGGTGAGAGTACTAGAGATTACATAACTCGTTTCAATAACGAGAAGCTGGAAGTCATAGATTACGAAGAAAAGACAGCAATCACCGCCTTGATGAGTGGGTTATTGCCTAATAAATTGTATTACACCTTGGCGAAAGATCCACCTAAAACTATGTCAGAGTTGATGGCAAAAGCGGCCAAAATCATGAATGCCGAGGAAGCTATGACTGCAAAGAAGAATATGGATAAAGACACCAAGGTGGACGTCGACAAGTCTAAAAATAAAGAGCATAAGAGCAATGGCGGTGATAAACGTTCCAGAAATAATAAATCATCATGGGAAGTCCTGAAGAAATACGACAATTATACTCCTATGAAAATGGGTATTCATCATGTCTTGGAAGAAATCAAGAACAACAAGGAGGTAAAATGGCTAAAGAAACTGAGGTCAGACCCTGATTCGAGGAGTAAGGATAAATATTGCGAGTTTCATAAAGATCATGGTCACATGACCAAAAATTGCATAACTCTTCAGAACGAGATTGAAACACTCATCCGAAGAGGAAAGCTAGCAAAATATGTTGATCGGGGAGGTGAAAGAAAAAATAACGACCGAGCTAGAGAGAGGTCTAGATCTCCTCGTCGAGCAGAAGAGAAAAAGAAGAGAAACCATGAAGATGATCCAGATGATGACCCCGACCTTCCCAAGAAACCAAGACAGCCAGAACGAGAGGTATTTTCTATACGTTTTGGGTCATTTGATTGTAATGTCATTACAGGAGGAGATGCAGGAGGAGGAGACCTTACTGCAGAAAGAAAGGCTTACCTTGGAGAGGCTCAAGCTTGTTCATATATTCAGCGAATAAATCTGGCTGAGGACGATCGTCCGAGGAAGGTAAACAAAGAGAAGCTAGTCATTGGCTTTTCAAAAAATGACCTAACAGGTGTTCTTTATCCTCACGACGATCCTCTGGTGATCAAAATGAGGATGAAGGAAGTAGTGATTTCAAGGGTGTTGGTAGACAATGGAAGTTCGACAGACATCATGTACTATTCATGCTTTGACAGCTTGAATCTGAAATTATCTCAATTGGAACCGTATCACAGACCCCTCCTGGGTTTTGCTGGCGAGAAAGTTTTTCCACTTGGGACGATCAAGTTGGATATATTCATTGGAACTTGGCCTGCTTGTCAAACAGAAAGAATACGCTTCTTTATGATGGATAAGAATGTGCAGTCAGCCTACAACATCATCATGGGAAGAGTTGGTTTGAAGAAGTTTGAAGCAGTTCCATTTACAGTGCATCAATGCTTAAAATTCCCAACAAACTTTGGAGTAGGAGTTGTGAAAGGTGATAAAAAAGGAGCTCGGGAATGCTATTATTCATCTGCCGAGCAAGAGGAGCTTGAGGAATCAAGGAAAAAGACTACTACCTACCAGGTGGAAGAAGATACAGATATTGAAACTCTCGATCCCAGAGATGAATCCCAACTTGTAAAAGGACAGGTGGTGGAATCTACAGAAAATGTTATTCTGGACGACGAGCACCCTGAACGAGTAACCCAGATAGGTTCATCGTTGGATGCTTCAATAAAACAGGAGTTGATAACTTTCTTGAGAAATAGGAAGAAAACTTTTGCATGGAGTCATGAAGACATGCCAGGAATAGATCCAAACTTCCTATGTCATGAGCTCAATGTGAATAAAGAGATCAAGCCTGTAAAGCAGAGAAGAAGGGTATTTAGCCCCGAGAACAATCAAGCTATTCAAGAGGAGGTCGACAAGCTCCAGAAAGATCAATTCATTAAAGATGTGAAATACCCGGACTGGTTGGCGAATGTGGTGATGGTAAAGAAGAAAAACAACAAATGGAGAATGTGTGTTGATTTCACTGATCTCAACAAGGCCTGCCCAAAGGATCACTTTCCATTACCCAGAATTGATCAGTTAGTAGATGCTACCTCTGGGCATGAGCTGCTCAGCTTCATGGACGCTTATTCAGGCTACAACCAGATCAAGATGAAACCTGAAGACAGGGAGAGTACTTCTTTTATTACCCCTAGGGGTACTTATTGTTATAATGTTATGCCTTTTGGTTTAAAAAATGCAGGAGAGACATACCAGCGGCTGATGAATAAGGTTTTTGCCGAACAAATCAGTTGCAATATGGAAGTCTATGTCGATGATATGCTGACAAAAAGCAAGAAAGCTGCTGATCATCTAGTTGATTTAAGTCAGACTTTTGATCAACTGGATAAATACCAGATGAATCTCAACCCGACGAAGTGCACATTTGGAGTACAAGAAGAAATGTTTCTCGGGTACATTGTCAACCAGCAAGGCATTGAGGCAAATCCAGAAAAGATCAAAAATCTTTTAGGGTTGCGATCTCCAACAACAAAGAAAGAAGTGCAGAGTCTTACAGGACGAGTTGCAACGCTCAACAGATTTGTATCTCAAGCAACAGATAGATGCTTACCATTCTTCAAAACACTTCGAAAAACTTTCGAGTGGAATGATGAATGTGAAAAAGCCTTTCAAGACTTGAAAAAATATCTGGGAACACCTCCACTGTTGTCAAGGCCAATAACGGGAAAAAAGTTGTACTTATACCTGGCAGTATCAGAGCATGCAGTCAGCTCGGCATTGATCAGATTGGAGAATGGAGTCCAGAAGCCAATTTATTACACAAGTAAGGCTTTCCGAGGTGCAGAGATTAGGTACCCAAAGTTAGAAAAATTGGCATTGGCATTAATTGAAGCAAGTAGAAGAATGAGGCCATATTTCCAGGCCCATACCATCATCGTGTATACCGACATGCCATTAAGACAAGCCCTTCATAAGCCAGAAAAGTCAGGGAGACTGATGTACTGGGTAATAGAGCTCGGTGAATATGATATTGTGTATGAACCCAGATCATCATTGAAAGGGCAAACTGTAGCAGACTTTATAGCAGAATTTACATATCCTGATACCCCCGAGGAACAAAAGTTGCTCACTGACCAACCTGTGGATGTTACAGGATCAACAGACATAATTCCAGACCAACTCCGGTAGGTAAAAGGGCTTGTGGATGTAGAAAGATCATCAAATTCAAACCCAGACCAACTCCGGTTGGTAAAAGGGCGAGAAGAAATGGTCGACGAGGAGCGAAAATCACCAGGCGAGGATGAAAGAAAACAACAGATATTTCACCAAGGAACTCTGTCAGATAAGAAATTTGAAGACGAGTTGCCTACATGGAGATTGTATGTGGTTGGATCATCTTGCACAGCAGGTTGTGGAGCATGGATTGTTTTGAAAACCCCAGACGAGATTGACATAGAATATGCCTTGCGATTTCAATTCAAAACATCCAACAATGAGGCTGAGTATGAGGCCATGATAGCAGGTCTTAATTTAGCAAAGATTATGGAAGCACAACAAGTGATAGTATTCAGTGATTCTCAATTAATTGTGAATCAGATGATGGGAACATATGCGGTTAAAGGAGAATTAATGATCAAGTATCATGCAAAGGTGATGGAATTATTGACAGAATTTAAGGCCATTCAGTTAATCAGAATACCTAGAATAGAAAATGCACAAGCAGACGCACTGGCCCGATTAGCATCAGCTACTCGTACCGAGCTGCGAAGAACAATACCAATTAAAGTACTAGAAAGTCGGAGCATAGATGAGGACCTGATGATGAATGTTATTACTCTTGATTTAGGACCATCTTAGATGGATCCAATCAGGATATACATTGAAGAGGGAGAATTGCCGGAGGATAAACTCGCTGCAAAGAAATTGAAGTTTAAAGCTGCTCGGTATGTACTAACTAATGGCGTTTTGTATAGACGAGGAATTATGGTAGGTTTGCAGAGATGTGTACATCCTTCCGAGGTAAAAGAATTGATTGAAGAGATCCATGAAGGGTCCTGTGGAGCCCATGTAGCAGGACGAACACTTTTGCAAAGGGTGATGACTCAAGGATACTACTGGCCGACGATGAGGGCTGATTGTATAGCCTATGCTAAGAAATGTGACAAGTGCCAACGTTTTTCCTCCATTCGACGAACTCCACAAGCATTGTTGACACGCATAACTTCCCCTTGGCCATTTGCCATGTGGGGAATTGATTTGGTTGGACCATTGCCGACCACTCGAGGAAGATTCAAGTACCTCGTCGTCGCAGTAGATTATTTTACTAAGTGGGTAGAGGCTGAACCCCTTATCGATATGACGTACGAGAAGGTATACCAGTTTGTTTGGAAGAATATCATCTGTAGATATGGTCTCCCTCATACCTTCATCACAGACCATGGAACACAATTCGACAACGAGGAGTTTGCTGCCTATTGTCAACAATCAAACATCCTGAAGACCCATTCAGCACCAGGTCATCCTCAAAGCAATGGGCAGAATGAGGTGACAAACAGAACACTACTAAATGGTTTGAAGAAGAGGCTAAGTGAGGTTAAAGCTAATTGGATTAATGAGCTACAGTCAGTATTGTGGGCTTACCGAACAACTCCCCGAGCAGCAACTGGAGAATCACCATACATGCTGGCATTTGGAAGTGAGGCTGTAATACCTGTTGAGTTGGGTCTCCCAACACACAGAGTGCTAAATTTCAATTCCCCAGTCAGTGACTTGATGAGAAGATTAGATTTGGACATGCTCGAGGAGGTTAGAGAAGAGGCAGCCATTAGGAATGGTGCTTACCAACAACGCACAACTCTGTTCTACAACAAAAGGGTGAAGAAATGCGACTTAAAAGAAGGGGATTATGTGCTAAAGAAGGTCGTTCATAAGCACAATAAGCTTGAAGCCAACTGGCATGGACCTTACCGAGTTACAGAAGTTGTTCGACCAGGAACTTACAGAATAGCAACTCTAGAAGGAGAGGAATTTAAGAATGCATGGAATGCTGAACACCTACGCAAGTATTATCAGTAATGTAAAATGTAAAACAATTCCTTCATTATGAATAAAACGATGATGTTTCACCATCCTCTTCCTTTTATTACAAGTTTTTGGGGAATACTAGTGTGATACACTACACTGATAGTTCGAGCGTGATCAACTTCGATTGGTAAAATAGCGAGAACAAATTATACTCCTTTGATTAGGAGGCGTACACTTGCGTGATCAACTTTGGTTGGTAAAAGAGCTTGTGGACAAGATAGTTCGAAAGAACCTGATAGTTCGAGCGTGATCAACTTCGGTTGGTAAAATAGCGAGAACAAATTATACTCCTTTGGTTAGGAGGCGTACACTTGCGTGATCAACTTTGGTTGGTAAAAGAGCTTGTGGACAAGATAGTTCGAAAGAACCTAATAGTTCAAACCCACAACCAACTTTGGATGGTAAAAGGGCAAGAACAACATTCTTAAAAATGCCAATTTTGGCTGGTTAAGAAACAAAATATGCCAACAAGTTGGTCGGAAGGTAAAACCATTCCAGAAAATACAAAAATTCCAAACTGAACCAAGTATAGTTGGCCGGTGATCAAATCCCACGAACTGTAGTTGGTCAACGAGGATAAATTATCGACCTTGGTTGGTCGGACACATTTTAAACATTTTAACAACCTTGGTTGGTCGGGGATAAAAACCCATCAATTGTAGTTGGTCGACAAACACAATTTAACAACCTTGGTTGGTTGGAAACATTTTAAACATTTTATACTCGTTACTTTATTATTAAGTGACTGAGCAACGTTGATACTTGTAAACTTTTTTGAATGATGAACAACACAATATTATCTTTTTAACAGATACATATGCACAGATGTAAAAGTGTTAGACAAGTACAAAAGAATAGCAATGCAGATTTGCAAACAAAAAATGAAAGTCTTTCATTAAAATTCAAAATAAATTACAAGTTACATATATATGCTAACTATTACATTGAAAATCCTATTCTATTGGTTTTTTTCCTTCAGCCTTCGATACAGGTTCCTCGCCAGCAGGAGGATCATTTAATGTCTGGGGAGAATTGATAAAATTCAAGTCCTTCAACATTTTGACATTCATTACTGAAGGAGTATCCAAGAGATGCTCGGGACGAGATAATTCAATCTGAGAATGAAGACTATAGTCACCAAGGTATTTTGAAATTAAGCTCCGAGGAATGGCACGAGCTGGGATCCATTCCATGTCTAGTTTATAAGGCGGTACAGGCAAGTCTAGTAGCCCAGGAGCATGATAATCCCATAAATAATGGCCCTGCTCTAGCTTTAACACACCCAGGGCGTTCAACCATCCTTGTTTATAACCTTCATTATTGGCATTTTCAAGACGAGCATCCAAGTGACAAAGGGCTTCATTGTAGCCTGCCATCCAAAACTCACGAGGTTGTTTGTGGAATTGGAAAGTTATTCTCTCTAGTTGCTCGTGAAGGCTCCTGGCAAAAACATCTTTATTATTCAAAGCAGACTTCGTCGCAGTAAGTTGATCTTCCAAAGATAGGTTTTTCTTGGACATTTCAGACAAAGCCCAATCTTTGGCGTTCAGTTGGTACGCTTGGGTTTCCAATGTTGACAGAGTACGAGCTTCTTCAATACTACGAGGAGTTCTTGATCGACCCTGAGCAGCTGAAGTATTTCGTTCCTCGTTAACATCCTGGGCAGCTCTTCCTCGCCCACGAGAACCTCTTCCTCGTCCCCGAGCAGTAGCAGAAACACCAAACTTTCTTAAAGTATCCAATTCTTGCCTTAATTTGGCGTTTTCAACCTCTAAGAATGAGAATCCTTCATCAGTGACCGGTACCAAGGCAGTAGAGGATGAAGCTGCAGACTCATATTGTGCCAACTTTTTCTGCAAATTGTTGTTCTCTTGTTCCAGCAGCTCGGCGATCTGTCTGCAGGCCTCAACTTCACCTTTTAGGGTTCTCTCCCTAACATCGTACCCAGCAATGATCTTTTTGTGACCTGTCTCAGAGGAAAGCTGTTGATACCTATTCTCATATTCCTTGTGCAACAAGGCAGTTGATTCATTGTGCTGATTCTGAAGATCTTCTAAGGTACAATGAAGCTCCTCGATCAAGTCATAGTAGGCCACATTGTTGGCCACAACTCGGTCAAGTAAATCCTTCAGGTACTGATAAGCCTCAATTGCTTGTTTTGAAGCATCATGGCCAAGGATGTCAGCAATTTCTGATACACTCAAATTTGTATGACCAGCCTTATAATATTCATGGCATTGCTGCATCAGCTTTGTATCATGTGCAGATATCAGTTCCATTCTAGCCACAAACTAATAAAGAAGAGAGGGCAAGAGTTAATAAATAAAAACAGACAGAGCATCAACAATGAAGAGGAATAAAAAGATGTGGTTTTATTACATCATCAACAAGATTACATCGTTTAGAATACAGAGGATAAGTAAAAGAAGAACAGGAAAAGAGTATCGAACAACTTCACACCTTTTCCTTGTCTCCCAAGACTTTCTCGGGAGGCTGGGACGAGGAGCTTGGTTGCTCGGTAGGAACAATGGTCTGATTAGTAGAAGCTGGGATTTGTTCTGGAGGAGCAGGCAGTGACGAAATCTCCTCGGTGGCTGTCTGGTTGGATGGTGGAACAAGGACTTGATCACCCACTGTCATTGAAGATTCTTCAGATGCAGCTTCGTCTGAAGACTCATCTTCAATAACTGGAGGAGGACCAGGGAGATGTTGTTGAAATAGCTCTGAGTCCTCACTCACCTTCAACTCCTGCAGTGCTGTAACCCAACCATCATGAAAATATTTCAGACTTCCATATTTCACCTGGGTCGTCATAGCTGCCACCCCCCTGTCCCATCCTTTGTCCCAACCAGTTTTAAAGGACGTCTTCACAGCTGTTTTTCTCTTCATTTTTTCCGAGGATAGCTTCTCGGACATAAGATTCTCGGTGGCCTTCAATTTGGTCTCCACCTCATCCTTCTGGCGATTTACTTCTCGCAGGAGGATCAGCTCTTCTTCAGCCGATTTCAATTTATTCTCAAGCTCCCCAAAGCCTGAAAGTTTCTCGGCATAATCTTTATTTTCTCTCTCCAAGTCCTTCACCTTATTACCCAGTTGTACCTTCTCTGCATCAGACGCAGCCAATTTTTTCTCCCATTCAGTTTTATCATCGTCATACTTCTGACGGGACTCACTCACAGATTTAATAGCTTTCTCCAGTGCTCCCTCCACAGTGGACGAGGAACAAGAAGCTTTGATTGCTTCATCCTTTTTAAGGATTAAATTGAAACAGCTCGTCAACTGCAATCAAAAGAGGAAAATGAAATCAGAAACAAACATGGGAAACAACCAAGGAAAATATAAAAAACTTGGAGTAGAGATACTTACTGAAGCCAAATGACGAGCAGCCAGAGCAGTAACCACATCCCGAGTAAGGTCTTCTTCAGTACCTTGCACCTCGGGGATGGGTGAAAATTTTGCCAAACTCATTGTAGAGCTCGGAGGAACAATAATTGGAACACCATCTCCACCAGCTGGGAGCTGGGGAATGGCTCCAAAAATACTGACCGAGGAGGATTTCCTCAATCTCCTCGGAGCCTTTTCAGCAACCTCAACCAAAGAGAAACTTTTGGTTGGTGAGAAAGTGATTATCTCAACAGGTGCATCCTTCTGCACAGGAGCCACTGAGGGCTTCTCGGCAACCTTCTGAACAGCAACAGAAGGAGCATCATCAATTTTCTTTGTCCCCTTTGGGACATTAACCTTGGTTTTCTTCCCATCGCCAGCAGAGGAACTCTCCTCGAAGAGAGTAGGAACTCTTCTCTTGCCCATTTTCTGGCTCAAATGAATATGAGATTCCGGATCAGAGTCTTCAGGAATTTGCATTGGATCACTGGAGCTGACCACAGGGCGAGCAGTAAAAGATGACGTATAACTCCTGTACTGCAACAAGTATGAGGCAGACCTGATGTGCTCGTCTGCAATCTTCTGATGCAAGCTCCAGATATATTTCAATTTCCTTATATTAACTTCTGATTCTTTAGGAGTTTTTCTCTTGCTGTTAACTACAAATAAAAACCATTTGAAATGTCAATCATGCATTTATTCAAACATGATGAAGTCACAATTTCGAGAATAAAATAAAATGAAAATAACCTATCCCATTGCCGTATGGGGGGCATTTGGGACCTTCATACGCTCCGTCTCCGACTAAAGGAGCATGTTGCCAATTTTTGAAAACTAACCCATGTTTAAAATAATCCCTGTTGGCATCAGGGAGGTTAACTACTAAAGCTCTATTCAAAAATCTGGTTTTTAAATAATAAACGTTGTCTAAAACAGCCCATCTATAGCAATACATAATCTCAGGAATTCCTATGCGAGTTCCATGAGTTTGATTTAATTTATGCACCCCATTAACTATTCTCCATGTATTGGGGGCTACTTTTGCAGGAACAACATCGAAATGTTGGCAGAATTCTAAGCATAAAGAGTTGGGTGGAAAAGAAAATCCACACTCAGCAATAAAGAGGCTGGGGAACCAGTGTCCCTCAGCCAAATGAAAATAATCAAAGGGCTCAGGAAGATTCTCCAGAGTAACCCAAGATGGAATGGAATAATCAGAACGGAATTTTTCAATAGATTCAATAATATAAACCATGGTGAATAAAAGAAGACGGAAGAAGATCTTACAGGAAGAAAGGAGATCTGTTGACAACGAACGAAAACAAGGATGAACGCACAAAAGAAAGAAAGACTATGGAGAATTCGAAAGTAAGAAAATTGGAAAAGGTAGAGGACGGTATGATTGCTTGGGAAGTTTAAATACTGTGCCTTGGGAAATGGCGAAAGAAATGATTACAAAAAGAAGCTATCGAACTTCCGGCGGCTAAAAGGACAAAAAGGGCACGAAGACCGAAGCAAAATGGCGGATTCTGCGAATTTGGAAGGAAATTCAAATATGAAGAAAAGGCTCCTAAAACCCAGGAAAGTCATTTAATATCGCCATATACCGAGAAAGAATGTTCCATACTCCTCAAAGTTCGAAATATGAAACATTGGGGGCTTCTGTTGATACCAAAATTAATATGCTGATATGGACGAATAATACGAAGACACGTGTCAATATACGCGGCACAATAGCAACGAGGAAGTTCATTTCCCCGACCAACTCATGTTCTCTCCGAGCAGCGAGGATACACCGAGGAACTTTAGCACTCTGAGGTACTCTAGCGCTCCGAGGAACTCCTGAGCAACGAGCAACTAAGGCGGTCCGAGCTGCATCTCGGCCGTAGCATTAATTGCCAGATAATCAACAGTTTAACTATTCATTGAATGTTTATCATCTTGACGCACACGCTACATTAAATGTATTACCCTTTCATATGTATATCATTTAATGTATCAACCCTTTCATGTACAGCCTAAGGGCTATAAATACCTTGTATCACCCTCATTCAAAGGGACCAGAATTTCTAGAGAGAACTTGTACTCGAAAATTCCCAAACACTCAGCAATAACATAACAGTGGACGTAGGCCATTCATATAAGGCTGAACCACTTTAAAAATCTCTGTCTCATTTTATTTATCTGTGATTGAATAATTAGAGCGATCTAATTTTTTACATCAACAATGATACTACTTCATCGGTTCCAATTTAAGAGTTTAAAAAAACAATTTTGGGATGCCACATAATTATTTTGAAAAGAAGGTACCGAATCAGATGATAATAACGAGTTTTATTATTAGAGTTGATCATAATAAAGTTAATTTTTTGTAAATTTTCATTCCTTCGTATGTTAGCTCTATTTTAGGGAGAGTATTCAAAATAATTGTAAGGCCATGATTTTATAAATGTCCATTATCAATTAGTATGTCATATATTGCTACAAATGTCGGCATCAAGAAGGATCCGAATATCATGTTTCTTCAACAATCAAGCCTCCGCGAGTTGAATTTGGTAAAGGTTGTGTTTTTATTCCTTAACATTTCACTTAGAATATTGGGATATTTTTCATCAAAAAATTTCTAAGTGTTGGAGTGGAGTTTTTAAGTTTTTCGTCAAAATTAATTTTTTGATGTTTTAAGGCACTGCATTTTCTGGGAAAAGAAAAATATTTTTATTTATTTAAAGGCTCGTTCGAGTGACAACCCCTATCGTTCAAATGACATGCCATCTCGCGCGAAGTTCGTTCGAACGACGCATGTCATGGTTTAAACGAGATGTGATCTGTCGCCTTAAGGTTTTGTATAAATACACGTTAAACGAGGCCTATTTTGTCAAGAAGTTTTTTTATTTTTCATTATGCAAATGGTGTAAATCGGCAGAATGAACTTTGCGCGATGTATTATGACGAGCACCACGTCTAAAGAAGCGTGGAATGTTTTACAACTCACCCACGAAGGCACTAACATGGTCAAAGAGTCTAAAATTCAAAATTTAACTACTCAATTTGAAACGATTACCATGATTGAGACTGAGTGTTTTGATAATTTTTTGGCACGTTTGTTTGACATTGTCAACACTATTTTAATCTTGGTGAGCCTATTGTAAGGACATAAATTTCCAATTGAGTCCCTGTATTGTTTTGACTTAATTTCGTGAATAAAACTGTGTTTGTAATATGTCATAAGGAGATTTTATTTTATCACGATTCCATTTGGTCTATGATGTATTGAAGAAATTGAAGAAGTTGCGGCAAAGCTTCAAAGAATTAATCATGCCAAAGTTTAATTGGTGCAAGTTTATTCGTCTTCAAGTTAATTGCATTCTGAGATCCCACAGGTTTGAATGCATATTGTTAATGAGATTCGAAATTGTTTTTATAAAAGATAAGGATGTAATTTTATAAGAAAAATATATTAAAAGTGTTTTAAATATTTTACACTACGTTTTATTCTGATAAGCCCGAAATAGAGTTTGACTTAATTGGATCTCTTTTGAAGAAACGTTTTAAAGAAAAAGTCAAACTGACACGCGCGTCGTTCGAACGACAGCTCGTCTCGTTCGAGCGAAATAGCCATGTCGCGGGAACGACCTGTCAATCTCAATCGAGCGACACAATTTTCGAGGCGGTTAAGTTTTCCTATTTAAAGCGTGGTTTTGTCAGAATTAAAATAAGGTGCAATCTGGAAAACTGTTTTCAATCCAGTACAAGTTTTGCACATGTTTTTCTAAGGTTTCAAAGCTTAAACACATCCTTAGAATTTGCAAAGATCCGAGTTATCATTACTATATGTTTATGTGATCTTGTTGCACCAAGAAGGTTTGTTCTATACTTGAACATCTGGGTTTTGCGGTGAAGAAAAAAGGACTTCTTGTTCGACATCGTAGACGTATCAGAGCCATTCGGTGGACACCGAGACATACATGGACGCGTGTGTTGTGGACAGGTATCGTGGAAGAAGACTTTCTGCGTGGGCATTGTGAGAGGTGTGGTTGAAGATCAGAAGAGCGTCAAGACCCGTGGAGAACGAGTCGTTGAGTGAGTCTTTTGTCTGTTCGTTGTAATTCGACATTCATAGTGATTGTCTGGCTTGGGGCATCCGAGATTTTTTTTCCCGACTTGAGTTTTTCGTCTTACATCATACGTTGTGAGTATTCTCTACTTTACTTTAATTGCTTTAATCACTAGATGCATGCTTAGGATTAATCAAGATAGAATTGGTTTAAAGTAAGAATTATTTTTTCACAACTTGGTTTGGTGCTAATTAAAAGTTGGATAATTTTTTAGTGAAAATTGGTTTGATTTGAAATACTCGTGTAGGGACACTCTTCAGCTATACCCGATGCTTGAATGGTTAAATTTTTTTTAAGATCGCTACCAAAATATTTTACCCCTAAAGTGACCGTTTTAAATACCTTAGGTAATTTGGGCAATTTAAAATTAGGAGAGCTGGTAGGAGACCTCCAGACATATGAGATTCCATGTTTCATGACACTGTCAAGCCTAAGGATAAAGGGATAGCACTTAAAGCTCAGTCTAAGAAAAAACGAAAGTGAGTTTTTGTGAGTCAGAGTCTGAGGACGAGTCTGATTTTGATATGGTCATGCTTGCAAAGAACTTTTAAAAAATTTCTTAAGTTTTCAAAACGAAATTCTTCCAATAAAAAGTTTTTTGAGAAAAAGAAAGACAAGACCAAAGAAAGCGGTGAGAAAGAGAAAGAGGGTGAGGGAAATTTAGAAAATGTAACATGTTTTGAGTGTGAGGGCAAAGGGAATAAGTCGTTTGAGTGTTCCACTAGACTTAGGAGAGAGGGGAAGAAAGTTTCCATGCTAGTCACCCTTAGTGATAGTGAGGATGATGTGAAAGATTACGGGGATGAGTCTTCACAAGGAAAGTTTGCAGCCTTTTCTGCTAGTGACGTGAGCACACCCAGTTTGTCCCATGGCGATGAGGATACTTGTGCACGTGAGACCCCCGAGGAGGATTTGAGTGTTCCTAACGAGTCTGAGAGTGAGTGATCTAGTGAGGGTGATAGTGAGCTCCAAATCGCATTTAGAGATTTGTATGCCGTGACCTTGAAAACAAAGAAATTGAATAAGGAATTGGGTCTCAGGGTGAGATATTTAGAGAGAGAGAGTTAGAAAGTTTGAAGGACAATTTTAAGATTCATTCGATAGGAGTACATGTATGCATCGTGCACATATGTTATGTTTGATTGCGTTGATTTGTCTATTGAATATGTTCACACCCATTTATTCCATATCCACGATTTGGTTGTCTTAGTGTAAATTCATGGTATGTGATTTTTGTAAAAGTATTTTTGTGCATTTTTGTTTGAAAAATTGAAACAATAAAAAATAGTTGGTGAAGTATGTTTGAGTATCTCTTTAATCGTGACAACTCCATGCTTAATTTATTTATTCGTTTCCATGTCTATTTTGGTCAAATGAAAAGGGAGAGAACGAATTATGGGAGTTTTTGCATTATGGGGGAGATTTGATTATGATGATTGATGTATTTTTATATCATTTCAAACTCGACGATTGATGTATTTTTATATCATTTCAAACACGATGCATCACAAGGTATTTGCTTTGTCTCATGTGTGTATGTACAATAATGAAAGATCATATGTTACACACCCTGATGAGAAAATCTTGAAAATTTGAAGATTTGATGTTGAATATTTTGAAGAAAAGTTTTGAGACCTATATGTTTAGTACCTTTTCATTCTTGGGTTCATGAAGGTATAAGATTTGTATAAGCATTTATGTTTTTATAATTCGGATATTTTTATTTTGTATTGGCATAGACATAGGGGGAGATTTATAAGGACATGATTTTATAAATGTCCGTTATCAATTAGTATGTCGTATACCGCTACAAATGTCTACAACAAGACGAATCCAAATATCAAGTTTCTTTAACAATCAAGCCTCTGTGAGTTGAATTTGGTAAAGGTTACATTTTTATTCCTTAGCATTCCACTTAGAATATTGAGATATTTTTCATCAAAAATTTTCTAAGTGTTGGACCGGAGTTTTTAAGTTTTTCATCAAAATTAATTTTTCAAATATTTAAGGCGATGCATTTTTCTGGAAAAGAAAAAGATTTTTTTTTATTTAAAGGCTCGTTCGAGCGATAGCCCCTGTCGTTCAAATGATCTGCCTTCTCGCGCGAAGCTCGTTTGAGCGATGCATGTTATCGTTCAAACAAGATGTGATATTGTTCGAGCAACTTGCCGCCGTAAGGTTTTGTATAAAAACATGTTAAACGAGGCGTATTTCTTAAAGAAGTCTTTTCATTTTTAATTTCGCAAAGAGTGCAAATCGGCAGAACACTTTTGGCTTCTTCATTTAGGGATTTAAACCGTTGTTTTTCAATTCACAAAAATTCCAATGTTTAGGTGAATTATTTTGGAACCCGAGAACATATTTTACTATTGTTCAACCTTTGTGGATTGCGTCTCTACATCTGAAGATTGAGGTCATTGAGGTTCGCTGCGTGTGTATCTTTACTGAAAACTGGACTGCGATTCGTGTGTGTTCGCTGCATGGAATCCATTGCTGACTCTAGACTGTGTGTCTATGTAGGTTTGCTGAGGTAAGCTTATTGCCAATTTCATTGTAATCCATATAAAATGTTATTTACAAATTATAGTGAAATAAAAGGCTTTGCTCCAAGGGAATTTTTTTTCTGAAATCTGTGAGTTAGCATATTTTTGTTTATGTTGGTTTGACACATGCATACACGTAGTTGCATGTTTAAGGAATGATTTTATTTGGGTTAAAATCGACTCTAATTAAATAACTATGTAATTGAAATTTTTGAATTTGTTTTAAATCTTTATCACACATAGTTTCTTACTTTTTACAATAATTAATCAACTTGAATGCAACGTTTTCCAGATATATGTCAATGAATAATAAGTGGAAATAAACTACTGTGCTTACGTGTGCATATTTTAACAGTATATTTGCATTTTGTGAAAAATACTATGCATAGAGGATACCACGTATTCATGCTCAACACTAGTAAGTACACGTCACTGGTGTCACACGAGTCCCACATATTACCCACTATAAAGATATTTTTTTTTATATGTTCAAACATCTCGTGTCTTCATTGGTTTTGAGTTTGAACACTTGGTATTCTCAACACATGATACTATTTATCATGTTGTTCACATGCCTTGACATATTTATTTTAAGAGTAAAGTGTAAGGAATCATTTGGATCAACACAATACTAAGGTATATTTATTTTTTTGCAAAAAAAGCATTAAATTATTTGTTGTGTTGACAATTTACCTTTTATATGTTGCTAAAAATATTTTTATTTTCAAACCATTTAGGGGTTTTTCGAAACACGTGGGAGTAATTCTAATTAGAGTAATAGCTTAGGAGACTTTTTGCATGTTATCCATGTTTAAAAGTTTAGTTATAGTTAGTAGTCAGTCGGCTCGTCAATTATGCCAAGCAAGACCAAAGCCAATATGTTTAATACTAGGGTAAAGTCCAAATGTAATTAAGATGGTCTTGAGATTTAGATGGCTCAACTAGTTTTCGTCCAATTAAGTTATGTTTAAATTATCCTTACTTTCCATATGATAAATATATAAATACACAATTCTACATATTTTTTTTGTTTAAAAACTTCACTGTGAGATTTTGGTGATGAGGTAACTGATTCGTATCGAATATTGTATATTTCTACCTGTTATCCTTATGCATTCTAGCGCTTTTACGGTCCTAAATGCCTATAATTATGCTCATTAACCAGACAACCTTGGATTTGGATAGATACATGTTTTGCAGGGGTTATTTGTGCTTTTGTAGGTATTGGAACGCTAAAAGTGAGGATCCGTTGCATTTCGGAGAAGTTTCGTCGATGGACGCTACTTCAAGGGCTTTTTAGTCAATTCACATTCCTTATTCGGCTCTTGGGAATTCCACGGATGCGTAGTTCATTGAGTTAGCATCGCGTGGCCGCAAACGGTGCGTCGTTTGGAGTTCGGACGAAGAAGCTAGGCTCGTTTCCGTAATGGACCTTTTCCCCCTCATCATGGACCAAATGCAGCCTGAAAACAGAGTACCGGTCGACCGCGTACAAGGGACCGGTCTACCGCGGTTTCAAATTTTGCCGTAGGAAGGAGACAGTATGCTTTGGCTTAAGGGACCGGTCGACCGCGCCCCTGCGACCGGTCGACCGGTAGTGCCAGATATTTTGGGCTCTTTCCTCTTTCTTTCCTTTTTCCCTTATCTTTTCCCACTTACTATATAAACCCATTTTTTTGGTTTTAATAGGAGATATACACGATTTTAGGTTAGTTTAGCTTAGGGTTTGGGGTTTTTGCTTGGTTCTTCTTCATTTCTCTTTGGTTTGACACCCCATTTGGATTGTAAGTTGACTATTCATCTCCCCTACCATTTGAATATAGTTGTATTTCTTCATTTCTTGCTTTCTAGTTAATTTACAAGATTTCTAATTTAGGTTTTCTTGCTTTATTTACATGCTTTGATTTACACGCTTTCTAGTATAGATTTACTGCGTTTATTTACCGCTTTCCATTTATCGCGTTTTTAACATGCTTTCTAGGTAATTTAAATTAGGTTGTGTTTGAATTGAACTCACTCGGGTTGACGTGTTGCTTTGCTTTGGTGATGGTGTTTACGGGTCTATTTTGGGTGCGTTGTCCTAGTTATTACGCCTAGGAGATTTGACGGGGCATATCATGTATGTCCCGTGCTTACGACCTTTCGCGCGTAATTTTCGGGATATTTGTTGACGCCAAAATCTTATTAGGCTTTTATGATGATTTAGGGCGTAACAACCCTTGATTTAATTAACTGTCGAAACGAGATGCATTTGTAATAACTCGTCGACCCATGTAACCATTTTATACTAATTAACTCGGGTGAGGGATATTCGACGCAACCTATAGTCTTACTCGCTTTCATAACCTAGTTTCAATACCATTGCCTAGTTAATCATTTACCTTTATGCATCTTTTCTTTTAGTTTGTAATCATCTTTTACACTTTTATTTCGGAATATTAAACCACTTAAATTCTAACAACTCGTCTCTGTGGATTCTCGATACCCGACTTACCGCTCTACTTGCCCTGCAAGTGTAGTTGTAACTTAGGTTTTTGTATTGAGTTGGCGAAACGAAAACAATGATTAGCGTCTTTACACGCGCTACTTTTCGCACTCGATCAAAATGGCGCCGTTGCCGGGGACTTGATGCTTTAGAATTTATTTGATTTAGTATTTCATAGTATTTTCTTTCTATTTGTATTATTTGCTAATATTTTGCAGGACTTCCACATTTGAGCACTTAGAAACGCTCGAATTTTTCCCGCGTGCACCTACTTTCTGGAATCCGCCACTTCGAGCCATTTTTGGGGTAAGCATGTATTATTCCAATTCTTTCGGTAATCCTTGTCATAATTCTCAAAATTCTCGCAAACCTATGACTTTCGGTGAATACTTAGAATCCCAAAGTATAACAAATTCAAATATGAATTTGGGCGAGTATAACGAAAGTCAAAACTTAGGTTATTGGAATTTTGATGATGATGACAATGATTTTGGGCCTTTACCTCCTTATAATAGGAATTTTGAAACGAATTGCAATAGTTTTCAAAATTCCTATAATAATGAGTTTTCGTTTAAGTCCGATGGTAATTTTCAAAGTTCCCATTTTCATGTATCCGCACCTCGGCCTATGACTTTCGGTGAGGGTTTGCGTATGTATGAAAATGAGAAAATTGAAAATCGTTATCGGGAAGAAAATCGTTCGTGGGAAAATGAGTTGGATTTATTATTTGAGTCCGACGACGATTTTGCTTCCGAGACTTTCGAGGTCGACGAATGTTTTGAACCAAATGAGGTACTTGTGCCTACTTTGGAACAAGCCATTCTAGACTTTGCCCATTGCGTAATAGATATTGAAAGTGAGGATGATAATGAAGTAATATCTATTTGCAATGAAATGATTTCTTCTTTGGCCCCCAAAGAAGAACATTTCATTGAAAATGATATTATTTCCTTTGAAATTCCAACTTCATGCGATGATGATTCATCTCATGAGTTTGAATTTCTTTCATCCCCTTTTTCATTCTCTATTACCCCACCGGAATTAGTACCCGATGATTCGGTTTCGAACTTTAATGTTTTAAACCCTATCACCGATGAGGAGTACTTGCTCGAGTCGCCCTCCACGATCGCATCTTTGCCTTTGTGTGCGCCGCCTCCCATTCCAACTTCAAAATTCTTGGGAGGATTTTCAGCTTACCCATTCAATCCAAACCCCCCATCGTCCCACCAAAACTTTTAATTGGCGATGGTTCATTTCTTCCGCCTTACACATGCCTTCCGTTATTAAAACGGAATTCATATTTTTCGGAGGGCATGCTTGTATGTGAGGGTACACCGGTTATCCTCCAAAGTCAAATCGTTCTTATGGTGGACCCTCAGCTATTTAGACTTCTAGTGTACAGTTAGTGTGAAGTCTAAATAGTAGGTTGTATATAGTTAGCTTTTTATTCTTTCTTTCTTTTTATTTTTCTTTCCTTTTAAATTTAGTTTAGTGTAATTAGTTAACTTTTTATTATTTGTTTTTTCTATGCTCGGTACTAACTTGTTTTGTAGATTCTTTGGACTTGTTCTTATGGGGATCGCTCCACTTTTGGGTAATATCGCTCTTTTCCTCTCTTTGACTTGGTTCTTAATTTACATTGGGGACAATGTCAAGTTTTAAGTTAGGGGGTGTGGGATATTCTATCCATTTCTTATTTTAGTCCATGTTTTTGCTCACATGTTAGTTACTTAGTATGCTTTTCTTAGAAAAATTAAAAATTTCAAAAAGATTTTCTTTCTTTTTTCTCCTTTGTGGGCATTTTGCCTTTGTTTCCGATGATAAATTTCAATAATTGCCCGATCCAATAGACAACCCAATGATGCATGTTCTCGATTTTAGAAGTTATTAGACTTTAGTCTCGATTATTGATATTATGAATAACTTCATGAATTAAACTTTAATCCCATGAGCACATGCACTTTTATTGTTATATTGATTTGGTTTAAGATTTTTATAACTCGGTAATGTTTTGTTGCATTGTATATACTTACACCGAGTAAGCTTTGTACCTTTCGCCGTTTGTGAGTGTATACACTATTCATTTCTCATTGAAAACGTTGAATTCGTTGGTAATCTCTCTAGTCTTTCATTTCACCGTTCATTAATTGAGTTCATACTTGAAATGTGTTACTTGATCATGATTTTCATATACTATTTTGATTCGAGAATTGCGTAAACTTTGTGAAATGATCATAGGCCCTCTTTGTTATATCACCCATATGAGCTGTGACCTCACCCTTATATGTTTACCCTCGTTAACCCTTTTGAGCCTAAATATAGCCTTTCATTTCATACCCCATTCCCATAACCAACTCTACATTGGAGTTATAAACCATACATACACTTTCCATACCTTTGTTTGGAATGTTACTTGGGATTGAATGATGTTGTTATGATGTCGGTTGCAATTTAGGCATATGAGAGTTTGATAAGTAAAGAAAAGTGATGTGAAAAAAGTGAAGAAAAAGAGAAAGAAAAAAGCAAAAGAAAACAACAAAAGAAAAAGTAAGAAGAAAAGAAGAAAATAAAAAGAAAGAGAAGTTTGTATATGTTGTATATAGTTCAATAAGCTTTTATTACTCTCCCCGATGATATATCTAATGCCTTTTTGGAAGTTATTTTCCAATTTTAATATTGCCCGCATTTTCCCATTATCCCGAGTTTTCATCCCGAACACTTTGAATCCGTATATACATCCTTTCATTCCGTACCATAGCCTAGCCTACATTACAACCCTATTAAAGTCCTATGTGATCTTAGGTTGATGTAATTTAAAAGTTTAAATAGTTTTGATAATCTGTGAAAATGCATTTCGCCTATTTTAGTGAGTGGTATCCTTTCATTGAGATTACATTTTTCATTTTACATATAGCGTTCTTCTTTTGTGACATGTGCGCGGCCTAGTTTCCATTTACAATTACTCTTTAGCCCGCATGTTCCGTGTGTTACCTCCCTGTTTCGAGTGAATTCGCTTGATGAGTGTAATGCCCGTGAGGATTGAATATATGCTTGCTTTAATGTTTATCCGGTTTATATAAGTTTTTTCCAAATCACACTTTGCATGTGCTCGCTCCCCTCCCACATTTTCAGGTTTCAATTCTCTATAATGTTAATAATTTGGACTTTTGTTTGAATTCATTCACTTTGCTAATAATGCGTATGAAATCCTTTTCTCCGTTGTTGGGCTTGTCGCATGTTGGGTTGGGCATATTTTGAGGAAACCATATGATGTTTGTGGGTATCATCCCTGAAAACCCTCACGAGACGACACTCGTCCACTAGGGTAACCTAGGGGTTTAACGGCTTATTGCATATGCTAAATGCAATCGTGTTCCCTACGAAAGTGGCATTTATATTTCGATGCATATATACGTCTTGTACCGCCCTCTGTGGTATGGTTTTCTTTGTTTCATTACTAGGGACTAGCAATGTGTAAGTTAGGGGGTGTGATTCGTATCGAATATTGTATATTTCCACCTGTTATCCTTATGCATTCTAGCGCTTTTACGGTCCTAAATGCCTAAAATTATGCTCATTAACCAGACAACCTTGGAGTTGGATAGATACATGTTTTGCAGGGGTTATTTGTGCTTTTGTAGGTATTGGAACGCTAAAAGTGAGGATCCGTTGCATTTCGGAGAAGTTTCGTCGATGGACGCTACTTCAAGGGCTTTTTAGTCAATTCACATTCCTTATTCGGCTCTTGGGAATTCCACGGATGCGTAGTTCATTGAGTTAGCATCGCGAGGCCGCAAACGGTGCGTCGTTTGGAGTTCGGACGAAGAAGCTAGGCTCGTTTCCGTAATGGACCTTTTCCCCCTCATCATGGACCAAATGCAGCCTGAAAACAGAGTACCGGTTGACCGCGTACAAGGGACCGGTCGACCGCGGTTTCAACTTTTGCCGTAGGAAGGAGACAATATGCTTTGGCTTAAGGGACCGGTCGACCGCGCCCCTGCGACCGGTCGACCGGTAGTGCCAGATATTTTGGGCTCTTTCCTCTTTCTTTCCTTTTTCCCTTATCTTTTCCCACTTACTATATAAACCCATTTTTTTGGTTTTAATAGGAGATATACACGATTTTAGGTTAGTTTAGCTTAGGGTTTGGGGTTTTTGCTTGGTTCTTCTTCATTTCTCTTTGGTTTGACACCCCATTTGGATTGTAAGTTGACTATTCATCTCCCCTACCATTTGAATATAGTTGTATTTCTTCATTTCTTGCTTTCTAGTTAATTTACAAGCTTTCTAATTTAGGTTTTCTTGCTTTATTTACATGCTTTGATTTACACGCTTTCTAGTATAGATTTACTGCGTTTATTTACCGCTTTCCATTTATCGCGTTTTTAACATGCTTTCTAGGTAATTTAAATTAGGTTGTGTTTGAATTGAACTCACTCGGGTTGACGTGTTGCTTTGCTTTGGTGATGGTGTTTACGGGTCTATTTCGGGTGCGTTGTCCTAGTTATTACGCCTAGGAGATTTGACGGGGCATATCATGTACGTCCCGTGCTTACGACCTTTCGCTCGTAATTTCCGGGATATTTGTTGACGCCAAAATCTTATTAGGCTTTTATGATGATTTAGGGCGTAACAACCCTTGATTTAATTAACTGTCGAAACGAGATGCATTTGTAATAACTCGTCGACCCATGTAACCATTTTATACTAATTAACTCGGGTGAGGGATATTCGACGCAACCTATAGTCTTACTCGCTTTCATAATCTAGTTTCAATACCATTGCCTAGTTAATCATTTACCTTTATGCATCTTTTCTTTTAGTTTGTAATCATCTTTTACACTTTTATTTCGGAATATTAAACCACTTAAATTCTAACAACTCGTCTCTGTGGATTCTCGATACCCGACTTACCGCTCTACTTGCCCTGCAAGTGTAGTTGTAACTTAGGTTTTTGTATTGAGTTGGCGAAACGAAAACAACGATTAGCGTCTTTACACGCGCTACTTTTCGCACTCGATCAGTAACCTTCTCCCCTTGTGCTACTTTTGGTTCATCAAATATGTGAAAAACTTTATATATGTGGAGAGAGTTGTCTCATTCTCATTATCTTTGTAAAAAACTTTAGAAATAAAAAATATTTAGAAATTTTCTTAGGGTGAAGAAGAAATTTGATCAAGAGGATTTTTAAGAGAATATTTTCTAAGTTTAATAACTCTAGAGATTAAAACTAGAGTCTTCTTCACTTATCTCTTTTGTATTTTTGAAATGTTTGCTTTCGAATTTCGATCATAAATTCTCTTGGAGCTTAAAACACTTTTACCTTTATTCTTGAGCAAACATATTAATTTCTTTTTTCATGAGAGACTTTTGTGAATATTTCATAAATTGATTGTGAGGGTTGAGTAAGGCAAAGTTTATTTCAATACTTTCAAAACTATTTAAAACACTCACACCCTAGAAAGTGGTACCCAATTAATTGATGCATTCTCAACAAAAGTAATCTTCAACTTCAAAAGAAGATTTTGATTTCTTAGCAAAAATTTGTAGTTATTAATCGAGGTCAAAATCGGTCGCGATTGTGTAGCTTTCTTTAACTATTGGAACCTTCTACAAAAGATATGGTTCCATAGAGTGGATAAAGAGTTAGCATGTTATGTGATTATTAGTCATTAGTTTCTATTTGTAAAGCTCTACCACAATGCATTTTTCGTTCATTTTGGGTCGAGATTTTTTTCCCGTTCGTGAATTATTTCCTTATATGACTTCATGTTATGTAATTGTTTTACTTATTTTAATTTTAAATTAACCATCTGACGTTGAAAATAATTTTGATGTAATATACATTGTGAAACTTTTTGTCACATAGACATAGGTTGTTTTATTTGTGCTTAAAAAGAATTAAATTAATAATATTACCTTTATTATGACAATAATTTTAATTTGGGTACTTTTGCTCCGTCTCGAATTCGAGTAGATGCAATCTCTACTGGCATCAGAACTAAACCTCACTTTTGTAGTTTATTCGCCTTGAGGTAGATCTTATATGTGTAATATAGAGTTAAGCATGTGTGACTATAAAAGTAATTTACTTGGTTACCATAATAGTCATGATTTTAATGGATATGTGACCCCGTTCCATTTTTTAAATCAATCACTCAGATTAAAAAAAGGTTTATGTTAGTAGTAATATTTGTAATTCTTATGAGAAGCTAGTTTTAAAACAAAAAACGTTATTAAAAGAAATGCAAAACTTTTTACTAAAGTAAAGCTTTTGCAAAAAGAAAAAGTTTTGAAGAAAAATAAAGACCACGTCTCTCCCAAGTTTTCTATCGAAATAAATATTTTACTTGATAAATTAAAATCTTTGAAAATGAGAAAATATTTTTTTACGAGCTAATATATTTGAAGGAAGAAAATGATTTATTTCAAGTTATAGAAGCTCATGGACATTCTCTTTACCTTAGACTTAGAGCCCTTGATTTATGCTTTATTGATTTTTAAAAATTTCTTGATTAACTTGTCGAAGATAAGAAGTGACCTATGGTTGAATATGAATCATTGTCCACCTTGAAAATGGAGAGAGATGTTTGACCATATCCTTAGACAATTTGAAAAGGAATTTTCAAGTCTGTGAATAATCCAATGTCAAACTTGTAAAAAGAATTGAATTTTTTTTCTAGAGACTTGGATTGTAACAAACAAGAAAGTTCAAGAGGAGAAACTTTGCATGCCAAAGATTCATCATCAAATGGAACAATGTTTATTGAGTCGATATCCAAAAGTGTTTAAAATCCTAAGAGATTTGGCGGGGTAAAATATTTGAAGGAGAATTTTGTTGTTCCTCATACTTTTCTAAAAAAAAAATCAACCATTGTATATAAGGAGACCTAGAAATGATAATGTTTGTTCCCATTGTCATAAATGGGCCACCTTAAATATTTTTGTTTCAAGTTTAAGAAACTTCAACATTCTGAGAAGATTGTTCCTGTTAATCATGTGCATGTTTCTAAACGTAACATGTTTACATGTGATTATTGTCACAATGGAGGTTATTTAAGAAAGTTTTCTTATATGCTCAATCCGACCTTAAGTTTTTAAAATGCTCAGGGAAATAAGAGTTTTGTTGGGAATAATTGAAAGGAAATGCAAGGAAAACACATTCAACATGTTCACAATAAGAAGCGAAAAGATATTTAAAAAAATTCCCAATTTCCGACCTAACCCAAAATGTGTTAATTAGGAGGGATAATATGAAAAATGATAAATCTAGAGCTCAAATGGGATCTTAACTTGTTCCCTTAACCCCTACTAGATATAGTGATTTCCTGATAAACCTAGGAATCTTAGAACGCTTATCACATTCCTCGGATCATCCTATTTATTTTGTTGTGATTTGGTCAAATTTGCCTATTTTTTAACGATACAATTATTGATTATGTAATTATAGGTTTGTTGGATCATATGATAAATTAATGTATGATCCATTGAATGTAATATTGTATCGTGGTTTCATTTATACTTATATACTCTTAAAATTTAATTTAAGATTGAAAGTCCTCTTTAAACTTGATTGATTTAGAGTATATGTTATAACTCAATGCATTTTACACTACAAAGTGTTCTTAATAAATTATTTGATCAAAATATTAAAACAAATCAAATTAATTCATCATTTATAATGTCTCAAAATGATTGTAATAAGAAAAAACTGTGTCATTTCTACCTTGTGCATGTGAGAATTTTCCACAGGTTTTGAAAATCTTCGTGCAAATCTATTCCAAATCACGTGTGATAAAGTTCTTAGGACTACAAAATAAGTAAAGTGGTATGCATACATATGAAGTTAGAAATAATTTCCCCCCTTTTTGTTAAGTGTGAAAATATTTACTTGCAAAATTATTTAAAAAAGCAATGCCTAAAATATGTTTATCCATCCCAAAAGTGGGTAACACCCAGGATACGAGACAAAAAAGATTTTAATCACAAATTGTTTATTTTAGAAAGAAAAAAGTGTTATTAGAAGATTTTATATTTTCAAGGAAAATGTTTTTTTTCATGATAATCATCATTGTAGATTTTCTTAAAGAGTTTTTTTAATTATACTTTAGTTTAGAGTTTAGTGCTTAAACATGTTCACTTTTCTTCTTCATGCGATTTGTATTCTTTGCACCTCATGCTATTATCTTTAAAAATTCTTGCAGTCTTCATAAGCTTATTAAATTTTGTTTTGGCATTTGTGGTATGAAAAATACCACTTATGTTGTTTAATACAAGATTAAACTTTCTAAGTTGCTCCGAAATGTTTTTTGAGGAAACTCTTTTCTTTAAACCAAACTGTTTGAACACAAGATGTCTATTACCAATTTATGTACGAGATATCTTTAGGATTCTATAACTAGTTTTGAAAAACAAAACTAAAAACAGTTAAACTCAGCACACCAACTAGAATAGGATGAGAAGATGTAGAAAGATTAAGTGCACACAATTTTTAACGAGGTAAAACCTCACCCAATTGAAGAAACATCCACGGTGACTTCTAAGTCACAAACCAAAAATCCAAAAAAACAAAATATTCAAGTTACAAGCTATACAACACACATGCAAGTAAATAAGACCTATACAAGTTTAGAATATATACCAACTCCACTGGTTTGATTCCAACTTCTCTGCAGTTCTGATGTTGCTGTGGCTTTCCCAACTTCGTAACTTCTCTGATTTTGTTCCAGCTTTACGTCGGCTCTTGAAATTCAAGATCTTAAATCCAACACTTTTTATGATAATTGTTTTGTGACAGTGATCTAACAAATGCATGTACACACGCACATTATTTATACAAACAGATCCTATCAAATTACAAATCAGATCTAAATGAGTTAGTCTTTCTGTTTCTCTCTTCTTTAAAGAATAAAATACTTCTTGATCTTTAAATGTATCCCCAAATCCAAGGTTACCTTGCTCAGAAGACGACCTAGGTCTTAAACAATTTCAGAGGGTTTTAAAAATGAATTTTTGAAACTGTAAACCACCGATTGCGATTTGAACTAGACTAGAAGTCTTGTTTTGTAAGAACTAGAAACAGAAATAAGATTTGTTGATTCTGAAGCTTTTAAAAAAAAAAAAAATTTAAGATTCAAAATAATCAACAAATATGATTTCTCAAGATGAGAAACAAAATAATGCAGATCTAAATGAAATATGACATGGAATAGTTAGATCTACTGATTTTATATGAAGAAATGGAGTTCAAACCAAATATGACTAAGTTGGAATGAAGATCTCAAACAACAGAGGATCAAACCACAAACAGACTTTTAACCCAATCCACAACAACTCTTAAAACACTCAGGTTTTTGGTAGGGGTTAAAGAATATAGTGTTTGATCGAAACAGGTTAGGGTTTGAAAGGTGAGAAACAAAAGGTTTCTTCTCTCTATCAGTTTTTTTTCTCTCTCTCTCAAAAAATGAGGAAACCCTAAAAGAATGACGAAAAACTAAACTGAGTTAAAGGGTTATAAGACTTATATATGGATAGGTTTTCTCATGGATCACAAAAGGGTAACATGCAACTGTTGATTAACATAAATGAACGATCTAGATTAAGCTGTTGCTTAGACTATCGTAATTTATGTGACCCAATCTGTTATGCCATATCTCATTGTCATCCAATCTGGCAATGTTACAAACTTTAGTACTCGACTTGACAGTATAACATTTTTCTGGAGTACGAAGTCCTGTAATAATGCACTCACCATTTTCATTTATAATTTTGCAGTTATTCTTTGAAAAGGTGACAATATGATTTGAGTCACAAAATTACGAAATGCTGAGTAAGTTGGCTTTGAGACCCTTAATTAATAGAACATTTTCAAGAAAAGGAAGACCTTCTTAATGAAGTATTCATTTACCTATGATTTGGGCTGATATACCATCTCCGAACTTGACATTTCCACCGGGGAAATTAATTTTATTTGAAAGTTTGGTATTATCCCCAGTCATATGTTTGGAACAACCAGAATCTAAATACCAACCCGATGATGTGTGTTGGACTTTTAAAGCATTAATAGCAATATTACACTTCATCTGAGGTACAAGATCACCTTTCCTAATCCAAATTGCTTTTGTCTTCAAAAGCTTGTGCTTATTTGCTCTCATTTGATAAAACTTGCGAGCATTAGATTTTTGTTGAAAAATGTTTTGCGCATGCCTTTGAATTTTATGAAAAGGCTGATCATATTTAACAATGGGTTAAGAATCTAGAATTCCTATTTGATGATGTCCTTTTAGTATTGGATCTTCTCTTCCTATTACGATAGTTAGAATTCCTATCAGGCTGTCTAGGTTAGACATAGTGGCATCGATTCTTCCTAGAATAGTTGAAGTTCTGGTATATAGGAGAGGAGTAAACTGGTTTATAGAGACGTTTTGAAAAACATCCTTCAAGTGAATGTCCTTAGACATCACAATATGAACAACAAAGAATAGAGGTAGACAGATTTTCTTTAGGAAAATTACTAAACATAGGTATAGAACTAGTTTGAACTCTAGGTTTGTTTTTATTAACCACTAGCTGAAATGGAGGTACGAAATGCCTTATAGGAGGACAAACATATTTGGTCTTAGGTTCAACATTTTCTTTGGAGTTACTTGACTTAACCATGTCTAGGATTTCCTATTTTGTTGCAAAATTATCCTTTAAAGACTGAAAATCTGGACAAACTTCCATAGGTCTTTTTCCCTAGATACAAAATTAATGGTTTCAAACATTTTGGATTGTTTATCATCTTTGGGACAAAACCCTATTCCAGTATGATCATCAGAATTTGTTTTTCTATCAACAATAAATTCGTCAAAACATTTTGAATTGTTTTCAAATTTAGTAAATTTTTTTGAAAACAGTTGAGGTCTTTTCCTTAGTTTGTTCTAATTCCAACAAAGTATCTTTGTATTTTTTCTCCAGAATTTCATTCTTTTCGGACAATTCCTTGAATTTTTCCCCAAAAGTTTTTGCTTGATTTTCATAAAATTGGGTAGTGTACTCTTCAGTATTAAGTTTACCCATTTGGCTCATGTCATATAGTTTCCTAGTGAGGTCTTTGACTACTTTGTCAAGTTTGGAGCTTTTCTTTAGGGTCATAACATACAATGTGTGTATATCAGGGAGGTCTTCATTAACTGAATCACTACGTGCATAGTGTGTAGTGTCCCTTAGATATTCAGATTTAGGACTCACACACTCATTGGCATCGACATTATCGCTTTCCATTTGACTCACACACTCCGCATTGGCATCAACTGTATTCTCAAGTATTAAAGCATCCAATCTAGTAATATGGTTATTGACTATAGCATGAGGAGAACTAACAGTATCAAGTTCATTCAGAGACACAGGTAGATCATCATTGCATATGATTTTAGCAAATAATGACATACAGGGGTCAATAGTGTTGGGTGACTCAGGCTCATCATTTTTAGAGTCACTTGAGTCATTCCATGTCTTACATAGGTTAGCCCTAGTATGTTTATGGTTTTTGTTCAAATTTACTCTACAGTCTTGTGCCATATGTCCTAACTTTCCACATCTATAGCATTTAATATTCTTGAGATCTCTTTCAGGTCTCTTAGGATTATGGGTATTATGGTTTTCATATCTCTTCTCATAAGGTCTACTACTGAAAGGATTTTGATAATTTGGCTTGCCTTGTCCATTTGCCATGTTATTTCTAAACCTTACCAGTTTCTTAAATTTTTTGGACATCAAGGCAATCTGATTATCAAGACTATCCAGGTTACATTCCTCATCAGATTCTAAGTCAACATTAGATATAGACAATTCAGGTTTTATCAACTTAGAGGAGAAGTTTAAATTAGAACTGGACTGTTTACTATGGGACTGAGTTAATTGCTTCTTGAATTCTAGTTCCATTTCCACAGTTCTCAATTTGCTACTGAGGAATTCAGGGGTAAGATTTTGATCACTCATCTCCTCAATTGCATATCTTTTGTTGTCAAATTTCTGTGGTAATGATCTTATAATTTTAGATACAATTTCACTCCTATCATAAGTAATACCATTGGCATGTAACTTGGTCATAATATCAGTTAATTTGATATAGAAGTCACCGAATGACTCAGAGTCTGTCATAATCAAAGAGTTTTATTTCTATATAAGCATCTGTGTTTTAGCCGCCTTAACTCTGGTGTCACATTCATGAGCAGTCACAAGTGTATCCCAAACTTCCTTAGAGGTGGTAGAAAATGAGATCCTTTTGAACTCATGTTCATTTATTGACATAAAAATGGCATTCTTGCCTTTGTTATTATTGAGAGAATCTTGTTTCTCTTCTTTAGTGAATTCACTTAAAATTTTCTTAATCCTCTCAGTGCTTCCAACAGTGGCTAGTTTTGTAGGATGAGTATATCCATTTTCAACAATGTCCCACACATCATCTCCCAAGGTTTCTTGTATGAAATAAACAATCCTTACCTTCCAGTAAGGAAAATTATTTCCATAAAAGGGGGGGGGGGGGGTGAAATCTTTCAGATTTCTCGTCCATTGTTTAATTTTAAGAAAACAATTACAAAAACGCAGGATCTTTAAAAAAAATTTCCATCCTCTGGTACCAATTGAAAAATACAACTTATGTTGTTTAATACAAGATTAAACTTTCTAAGTAGCTCCGAAATATTTTTTGAGGAAACTCTTTTCTTTAAACCAAACTGTTTAAGCACAAGATGTGTATTACTAGTTTATGTATGAGATATCTTTAAGATTCTCTAACTAGTTTTGAAAAACAAAGATAAAAATAGTTAAACTCAACACACCAACTAGAATAGGATGAGAAGATGTAGAAAGATTAAGTGCACACAATTTTTAACGTGGTAAAACCTCACCCAATTGAAGAAACATCCACGGTGACTTCTAAGTCACAAACCAAAAATCCACAAAAACAAAATATTCAAGTTACAAGCTATACAACACACATGCAAGTAAATAAGATCTATACAAGTTTAGAATATATACCAACTCCACTGGTTTGATTCCAATTTCTCTGCAGTTCTGATGTTGCTCTGGCTTCCCAACTTCGTAACTTCTCAGATTTTGTTCCAGCTTTACGTCGACTCTTGAAATCCAAGATCTTAAATCCAACACTATTTGTGTAGTAGTGTGATAAGTGTTTTGTGACAGTGATCTAACACATGCATGAACACACGCAACCTTATATATACAAACATATCCTATCAAATTACAAATGAGATATAAATAAGTTAGACTTTCTGTTTCTCTCTTCTTTAAAAAACAAAAGACTTCTTGATCTTTAAATGCATCCCCAAATCCAAGGTTACCTTGACCAGAAGACGACCAAGGTCTTAAACAATTTCAGAGGGTTTTGAAAATGAATTTTTGAAATTGTAAACCACCGATTGTGATTTAAACTAGACTAGAAGTCTTGTTTTGTAAGAACTAGAAACATAAATAAGATTTGTTGATTCAAAAGCTTTAAAAAAAACTTTTACGATTCAAAATAATCAACAAATATGATTTCTCAAGATGAGAAACAAAATAATGAAGATCTAAGTGAAATATGACATGGAATAGTTTGATCTTCTGATTTTATAAGAAGAAATAGAGATCAAACCAAATATAACTAAGTTGGAATGAAGATCTCAAACAACAGAGGATCAAACCGTGAACATACTTTTAACCCAATCCACAACAACTCTTAAAACACTCAGGTTTTTGGTTGGGGTTAAAGAATATAGTGTTTGATCGAAACATGTTAGGGGTTTGAAAGGTAAGAAACAAAAGGTTTATTCTCTCTATCAGTTTCTCTCTCTCTCTCTCTCTCTCAAAAAAAAAAAAAAATGAGGAAACCTTAAAAAAAGGACAAAAAACTAAACTGAGTTAAAAGGTTATAAGCTTTATATGTGGATAGGTTTTCACATGGATCACAAAAGGGTAACATGCAATCGTTGATTAACATAAATGAACGATCTAGATTAAACTAAAGGATATGAGTCTGAGAAGAAGCACAAATCGGTTCGCTATAACGTTAACACGTGTATGGACAATTTAAAACGCGCGTGTTTTGAGTTTTAAAAAATACAAATTGATCCCATAAATATTTGTGCCGGTTTGGGTTCCTACCCAGAGAAATTTTATGGAGAAAAAAATAATTACAAATCACCCACAAAACTTTATTATGAAAAGGTTTTAAGAAAGAAAGTCATTTAAAATTCTTAGAATTTTTTTTAAATAATTGTCAAATATTATTTAAAAACATTTTAAAGGGATAAAACACACACATGATTATATCATGACAAAATGAAGATATCAATGCAGTCCTAGTGTGTGGTGTATGTGATATACCTTCTTGAATTTGTAGAGGAATACCAATGAAATAATGAAAGTCTTGAGGCTTTTTGGTTTAACTAGAAATAGACACAATTTTGTTCTCTATTTCGAAACTAGATAAGCTCTTATATAATGTAGACTCAAGTGAGTCAAAGATATAAGGTGCTTCATGGTATACCTTTGAACCTTGATTTTGATGTTAAATGAGAATATTCTTATCACTAATCATGTTTAGAATCAATGGAACTTATTGTCGTTGGCCACATCGCATTTTGGGTGTTTTTATCTTGTTTGGAAAACATAATTTTTTCTGAAAACATTCATTTCAGTGAACATGTGATTTAAAACTGTAAGGACATAAATTTCCAATTGAGTTATTGTTTTGACTTAATTCCGTGAACAAAACTTGTTTGTAATATGTCGTAGGGAGATTTTTATTTTGTCACGATCCCACTTGGTCGATGACGTATTGAAAAAAATTGAAGACGTTGCGGCAAAGCTTCAAAGAAATAATCATGCCGATGTTTAATTGGTGCAAGTTTAATCGTCTTCAAAGTTAATTGCATTCCGAGATCACTCAGGGATGAATGCGTATAATTAATGGTGCTCGAATTATTTTTATAAAAGATAAGGATGTATTTTTACAAAGAAAAATATTTTAAAATGTTTTTAAAAGTGTTTTAAGCGTTTACACTACGTTTTATTCTGATATACTCGAAATGGAGTTTGACTTATTTGGATCTCCTTTAAAAGAGACGTTTTGAACAAAAAGTCAAAAAGTCAAACTGCCACGTCAGCTCGTTCAAACGAGTTAGGGATCTCGCTCGAACGAGATGCCTATATCGCATGAACGACACGTATTTTGAGGCGGAGCTAAATTGTTATTTAAATCGTGTTTCTATCAGAGTTTCGTAAGTGTGCATCTAGAAAAAATAGAATACATTTCAGTACGTTGTTTGAACATGTTTTCTAAGGTTTACAAAGCATAAAAACATCCTTAGAGTTTGCTAATATCTGAGTTATCATTCTTATATGCTTACGTGATCTTGCGGCACTAAAGAAGTTTGTTCTACACTTGAACATCAAAGGGTTTTGTAGTGAAGAAAAGAGAAGGACTTCTTGTTCGACATCGTAGACGAATCAAAGCCATTCGGTGGACACCGAGACATACGTTGACACGTGTGTTGTGGACATGTATTGTCACGACCCCGACCCAAAAATAGTAGGGAGCGAGTGTCTTGACATGCCACCAAGGCATCCAATATTCTTGGCTTAAAATTTTTCTTTTAAAATATATATGGCAGAAGTATAATCACATGGTTATGAATCGTAAAATACTGAAAGTGAAGGAATTACATCATCAGAGCTTTCTAAAAGGGAACTTCATTTGTATTAAAATATCAACGAGTTACAACTTGACACAAAGAGCTAAACATGCTCTATCTAATTAAAAAAACTTCTACTTAAAGTAACAAAAAGAGATTTAAAAGATAAATCTTCAACATAGTCCTTTTTCGTTCCATCCACGAGCTTAATTATTTCCTGAAAAATGGTTATTTATACAACGTTAGCTAAAAGCTGAACGAGATTCAATCTCCAGACATTCCAGGGTTTTTTTAGAAAATTAATACCTATTCAATTTAGAACATAAGGTATATACATAGAGATAGGAATTTCAAGTAATATATACAAAGTAAATGACAATATATATATTTAGAATAAACAGTTCAGAATAGAGCAGATAAAATAATTGAGCATATGTCAATTATTCAGTTTTAGTGGCCATGTAAGCTCTAATACCCAGACAGATAGTGTTACCAAATGTTTCCACCTGGTAACATCACAGACAGATAATCATGATTTCTGGAACAATGCCTTGTTTAGGGCACACCAACGATAAACCAGCTGGGAAGGTACCACCCAAATATTTTCACCCGGTAGTCAAGGCCAACATAGTAAGAGAGTTTTCATAGGCCAAATCAATAATTTTAGAATTCAAATCAGATGTTTATATGGAGAGATATAAGCATATAACAAACGACGAAATCATCGGTATCAGATGTATTTTGAAAATAAAAGAATTTCACAAAATATACATAGTTCGCATAATATAATAAAAATGCGCAAGAAATTGCATAGAGTACTCACCTAAAATAGAGGTCGAAATGATAGATAATGAGTCTTCGATCGCACATTAATCTAACAAATACGATAAAAGTTTAAGTATACGTTCTAAACAAGGTCCAGTCTACATATTGTATTTTACTAATAACTTGTTTCAAAGGATTACTAAAAACCATTTTCTTAAATTTTAAAACTCATTGATCGTAATTAAATGATTCAATTCATAGTTCTTCCTAATAAGTCGGTTCCCAGTAGAGATGGAGGGTCACATGGGCACCGCTTAAATACCATCTCCTCTAGAAAGAACATTTTCAGATTCATTCCCAGTAGAGATGGAGGGTCATAGGGGCACCACTTAAATACCATCTCATCTAGACATAATTTCACCGGGCCTGATTTTGGAATTACTTAAATGGGATTCCATAATAACGAGTAATTACTTTTAAAAAATCATTTTTTTTAAAAGCATATATATAACTTCAAACAAGTTTACATAAAATCAACTTGGATTTCTTCTAAACTTTAAGTTTTGATTAGTGAAGTCCTTAGTGTATTTTACCAGCATAACTACTAAGTAAAGCTATAAAACACAAAATTAAAACTATAAAATACATTATAACATTTAAATAAAATCATACATATGAAATGAATTCTTTCTTCGAAATTATAGAACTTCTTCTTAAGATATTTACCAAGCTTTCTATCACTCTTTCTTACTATAATTCTCAAGGAATTGGTGTGAGTTTCAAATGAACCCTAAGGCCCTATTTATAGGTTTTCAAAAGTATTACGGTGTTGATACGTGTCTAATGACTAGGCTTTTTAGAGTGGTGATTCAACACCGATGTGTCACGATCCGGAGTGGTCTTGCAGTGTTAATATCATCAAATGATGACAAGTGTTTTAGCTTTCTCTCTAAAGACGACATGTGTAAGGTGGAAGTGACCAGCACGTGGTGGAAAGGTGATAAGGGTATAAGGGTCATTTCACACATGAAGGGTATTTTGGTAATTTCACACTATATATTTTGAATATTTCTTAGAGGTCCTTGAAAATATTTTATTTACAAAATGACCCATTATATATTTTTATTTTAGTCCTTAAAGTTTCATAAAATTATATTTTCTACCCCAAAACTTATTATTTACCTTAAGATATGTCATAAGACTTCGATTTGATCCAATTTACAGTTGATTCTTCGTAATTAAAAATGGGGTTTATTATATTGATAGCCAATAATACCACATATCTAATAATACAAAATTTATAAGATAATAAGTAACACAAGAGTGTAAAAACAAACTATATATATAAAAGTGGGGTCATTACAGGTATCGTAGAAGAAGGACTTTCTGTGTGGGCACTATGAGAGGAGTGGTTGAAGATCAGAAGAGTGTCAAGACTCGTGGTGATTGAGTCGTTGTGTGAGTCTTTGTCTGTTCATTGTAAATCCACATTCATAGTGATTGTTTGGCTTGTGACGTCCGAGGTTGTTTTCCCGTTTTGAATTTTTTCCTCGTATATCCGACGTTGTGAGTATTCTTACTTTATTTTACTTGCTTTAATCACTAGATGCATGTTTAGGATTAATCAAGATAAAATTGGTTTAAAGTAAGAATTGAGTTTTTCACAACTTAGTTTGATGCATAATTAAAAGTTGAATAATTTTCGAAGAAAAATTTGATTTTGTTTAAAACACATATATTGGGCACTTTTCAAAAACGCAACTTGCCTTTTAAATTCACCCAATCACTTTAGATTCCCTCTCTATCATCGCCTTACAAACTCCAAAACCGCCATTGAAGCACCCTTGAGCTCCATCCAAGATCATTTTCACCAAAAGTTTTCCTTCAATCTTCATCTAAGAATCTTAGTAAGTCCACTTTTACCCATTGTTGATCTTCCTACTTAGTTTTTATTGAGATTTTGGAGATTTTCTTTGTTGATTTGAATTTTCGGCATTTTACTATGATAGAAACTTTATATTTCTTGAGATCAAGTGGATAAATTAGCGTAGTTCTCACGCTAATATGTTAAATTCATAGTTAAAACCATTTTCATTCCAATATTATAGTTGACTAGGTGGAAACCCGCGCGATGCGCGAGTTAGATACTTGTGCCACAACCTTCTTCCGCATCCCTTCGGTGGATAAAGAGATCTTATGTAAGTCCTTTGGGCAGAACTTGTGAAAGATAGAAAAGAAATTAATTGCAAGCAACATGAACTATAACTCTAAGAAAAAAATACAACATGATGTTTTGTACAATTGTCATTTATTTCCATTAATTTAATGAAAAAAAATAATTATAAATCAATAGTCAACACATCAATGTATAATCTTATCCCATAAAAGTGATTATAGTTTATCACTTTGCGTTATGAATGGATGTCAACCGAATTGACGCCAACACATTATGTAGTACATTGCAACAATAACTTGATATTCTCTCCATCTTCATTCACAACAATGATTACACATATCAAGGATTGAAGAGATGTTTGGCACAACCCAAAAATCCTCCTGTTTGTTAAACTTGTATCGTTCCTTCCTTTCTTCGATCGTTTACTGTATAGACGTGACCTATCAAGCTTGCAGTATCCTTCTTTATCAGTCATATACATTTCTTGAACATCAACTAAAAGTTTTACACCGTCCACTCCCATGACATTTCCATCCACAAAACAACCCCCAACAGAAAACCCAATGATCTTAAAAATCCTCCTGTTTGTCAAACTTGTAGTATCCTTCCTTTCTTTGATCGTTTACCGTTTAGACGTGACCTGGTCAAGCTTGTAGTATCCTTCTTTATCAGTCATATATCTTTCTTGAAAATCAACTAAAAGTTTTACAACGTCCACTCCCATGCCATTTCCATCCACAAAATGACCCCCAACAGAAAATCCAATGATCTTAAACGTTTGGGAGATTGTAGCATGATCATGGTGAACAGAGGCAGAAATGGAGTTGAAACATTAAAAAATGTGTTATCACCCTTATAATAAGGTTTAAGTTCATAAACCCCGAATGTTATCGATTTAAGTGTGAACACTCTGTGAGAAACTTCTGAAATCCTAAGGATATTTTACAATAATGATGAGAATCTTTCATTGTTGAGGAACAATTCCCTTTTTCAGAAACATGGAATACACTTTATCTACACTGATTGGATCAACATTGAACAATCCACGCGCATATGATTTCTTCGTAACATTTCCATTTAGAACCTCTACTGACATGGTTTGTAACATAAAGAGATAATGTGCTGGTAGAATCGTCATCTCTCCACACTGTTGTTTCTGTTGCACCAACATTATCAGAATAATAGGTTCAAGGTCATGACTTCATATCAAGCTGGTGTAAAATGGAAATGCACAAAAAAGAGTGAAAATTTATAATTTGGAGTATAACTTAGGATATTTGAAAAAGAAATCTTACAGCTTTGTATCAACCATTTCTATGACAATTATCAGTCGTTGATGTTCTGGCTACCATCCCTTTTTGTCCTAGAGAATTCATTTGACAATCATAAGCGTATACGAAAATTTCAAGTTCAAATGGTATCGTATTCTCCATCATGTTTATATGGAGATTTGATTGTTTGCGAATATAGTTCCCTGTTCAGAAATAGAAGAGTATGATTATGAATTGGATATATGCTAGACTATTTGTATTTTGGAATAAACTATACAAAAAAATGGGTACTTCTATAAAAACTTAATGAAACTGCACATGATTATATATGTGTTGCACGGGATTACTCATATTCTTTCTTGTTCCATTCATATTTCTTTATAATATAAATAAATCACTGCAGGATTTTGCCAATTCTTTCCTTCTCCATTTCATTGCTAGGAAAACAGATAAGAGGGAGGAAAAAAATTGAATCATAATTTATATGCTCTTATGCATTTTAAAACTAAAATGAGATGGTCTAATACATACGATGCATTTTGAACGGAGGCAACCTCTACCCATATACTCCGGCCTTATATCTCCAACCTAGTCCATCCAGCACAGCTCCAAAACCAGCAACACCCTTATAGTTGCGATCAGTAAACTGACCTGCTGAACCAATAATACCGTCAGTTATAATGAAGGCAGATTAAAATGATTGCCCCAAAACTTTCTACAGTTGCGAAACCATTGAACATATTTCGATTATGACAGAAAACCAGTTTTATGATCGGGATGGAAAATTACAAAACAAAATATCAGAGAAGTACGAAACTGAGAAATTCGCAATAAAAATTAAATATATCCATTAAAAGAATGAACCATTTTGAACTACTGAATTGAAATTAACATATTTCTTCAGTTATTAACTGTATAATATTATTAACTGAAACTAATTGCACTAAGATCTATTTAGTCGGGCATAAGAATAGTCGTACAAATATCAAAGATAAGTAAAGAAGAAAAATATCGAAGAAACTAAAAATTATCTCTTTTGTGGTTGTGGGGGATTATGTTGAAGTACCCCTGAAAATGATTGAAGAGATAGATTACTAAACAAAATCAACAACATAGAGAATGAATGGGATAAATGAATAGAGAAATTGGAATCAACTTCTCAAACTTAGGTTGTTTAAAGCGACTATTACTTTATATTAAGTAAAAACCTAACTAAAATTTATACACTTCTATTTCAAATGAATTTTTTTATGTTATTAATAGATATCAGTTGGTGCACTCCAAATTTAAAAAATATATATGCATGATAAATCTGTACTTAAATCCTGCAGAACTGAAGTAGATGTAATATGAATAACCAATATTCAAGATAAAATAACTCGAAAAAAATCAAAAAATACTTATGAGCGTGCCGAAAATTTGTCATCGACTTTACTCAAACATCACACCTGCTGTGATTCAAACAGTATATGAAATTATAACATTTTGATGGATACGTGCCATGTTGACGTCTACAAAAACTTCCCAAAGCACAAAAAAATTTCAGCTACTCAAGCTTAAAAAAGATAAAGTAATCAAATCAAATCAAATCCCAAGAATAATAATCAAATCAAATCCCAAGAACAATAATCAAATCAAATCCCATGAACAATAATCAAATCCCAAGCAAAAACACCTTTCACATTTTTTTGGTTCAAAATTTATATGCATAACTTATGTAGACACATGAATTTTTTATGTTATTAATATATATCAGTCGTTGTACTCCGAATTTAAAAAATATATGTGCATGACCAATCTGTACTGAAGTCCTGCAGAACTGAAGTAGATGTAGTATGAGTAACCAATATTCAAGATAAAATAACTCAAAAAAAAATCAAAAAATACTTATGAGCATGCCGATAATTTGTCATCGACTTTACTCAAACATCACACTTGTTGTGATTCAAACGGTATAAGAAATTATAACATTTTGATGGATACGTGCCATGTTGACATCACGGATCAAGCGATAGAAATTATAAAACATCACACTGTGTTTATCCCTTTTGATGTCACAGGTCAAGGGATAGAAATTGTAGTGAGAATTTCAACATGTAAAAGTTCAAATATTTTTATTATGATATGGACAAATCTAATGAAATCATTACATTACAATAGTTTTTTTTAATATTGGTGCATAAGATAGAAATATCTTTTAAAATAACATCATATACACTTCTTTTAAAAATATTAATATACTATTAAAAAATCACATAAAATTTTCTAAAAATAATTTTACATATAGTATAGAATGAAACCATCGGAGATGATGTCTTACTGTTACACAATATAAATTAACTAAAATGCTCATTAGGTGATAGACAAAAATTACCCAAAAATGCACAGTGAAAGAGAAACAAATAACATACATCTTGCATGGATTCAAGGAGGATTGTGAAAAAAAAATGGACATCTATATTGTTGGGTCAGTGTTCATCATCGATGATGGTAACCGGTGGTGTTGGGAAAAAATCGATCATAATCTTTTTTTTTTCAAAGAAAACTAAATGTAATGGGTATTAAAAAAAAACACAAAAAGACTTGGAAGACATACACTAAAAGATAATGAAAATATTTTTCTCCATAACAAAGTTCAAGGTGAAGTTTATTATTTAGTTCAAGTGATTGGATCATTTTAACAAACGCTCAATGTGCACAACTTACTACGTGGCTATCCTATACCCTATAATCATTTCCATATCATTCCTACATACGAAAAAAAATCTTACTTGTTTCAATCCCGCAACAGTTGACTTACTATGTGGCTATCATATACCCCATAATCATTTCTGTATCCAAATCCATATACTTGAAATTATACTTAAAGTCAATCAGATTTCATATCATTCCTACACATGAAAAAAATCTTATTTGTTTCAATGCTACAACAGTTGTTGCTACTTGAACATGCTTTGATATTACGGTCAGATATTGCTTATGAGAAATCCAAATTTGTACATGCAAATATACATTAATCCCAATAGACTCTATAAATTCCATTATGTCTCGATACCAACTCTATGTCGATTGGTTTCCCGGATAGAAACCGTAATCTTAATTAATCAATCGATTAGATAGTAGAAGGACGTCGATTATTAATCATCTGACGTGGCTCACGTATGTAATCCACCTAAAGATCGACCTTTGTGTAGGGACGAATCACACTTTGTGTGGCTAATGTGGAACGAATTAAGCTGATGTGGAAGATCACACTCTATGTGGCTGATGTGGGAGATCAAACTGATGTGGCTATAATCCGACGTGGGTATCTTCCCTACTTAGGGCACTAAATGCTTCGGAGATCAATTTAGGGTAATAATATAGATTGGGTAAGTGAAGGGAGGAAATTTTTTTTATTCTTGAACAAATTTCATAACTAAAGAAGTTGATGTTAATGCGTACTTAACAAAGATGCAAATCAATTTTTTTTGTAGGGAACGATTTAATGTGTACACAATTACAATATTTCACAGAACCTATTAAATATAATATTAGTCTATTTCCATATGGATGTAATTTTCCATTCAAGAATATTAGTGGTGAAAATGGAGCATACAAAATATGGAAGTGTATCAGTGCATAAGACATGAAGATTCTGCTCAAAGAAGCAGTTTAATAGTATCACTCAAACAGGTGCAAAACAGCAGGTGAAAAGGCTTATGCTATCACTATGATGAGACATATTGTTGGGGGCATAATTGCAAGTTTAAGAGCATATGAATATACAATATATATGAATGAGTAGGTGCAAATTTAAAATAGGCAGTTAACAGTAGTAACTTTATGCATTCGGTAAAATTACCTTACAATAAAGTAATGATAAACATGGAGGAAAAATAGATCGGGTGGTCAACGTTTGTATGTAAAGTGAACCATGGATTTTTGCCAAAAATAGTGACACAGAAGTGCCGATGTGAACTATGAAGGAACATAGGCCAAATAAGTTTGGGTAATTAAGCTAAAGATGGATTATGAAGATATAGATACATAAAAAAACTAAAGAACACCTTTATTCGGGGGAAATGGGCATATGTGTGAAATATATAGAATTGGGTAAGTGAAGAGAGCGATATTTTTTTAGCCTTGAACAAATTTCATAACAAATGAAACTAATGTTAAATGATTTAATTTCTACACAATTATAATATTTTACAAAACCTATTCACTATAATAGTATTAAATTTCCATAAGGATGTAATTTTCCATTCAAGATCTCAATAGTGAAAAAGGAGCATACAAAATATGGAATTTTATCATTGCATAGGACATGAAGGTTCTACTAAAAGGATAAGTTTAATAGGATCACTCATACTATTGAAAAACATGAGGTAAAAAGGCTTATGCTATCATTATGATGAAACATATTCTTGGGGACAGAAGTGAAGTTTATGATCATATATAGTAGAACGAATATAATGGAACGTGTGTAAGTGTGTATATACATGTAAAGGATTTCGCTTATCTCTATTTATGATATATATATATATATATATATACACACCCATGATTAAACATGTGATGTAATTTTATGTAGTTGCAATAGGTAAAGAAGTAATAGCAGTATAAAATTAGTTATGTATCAAGTTTTCATGATGAACTTATGTTTTGAGATTTATCTATTAATCGACATAAAATAAGTGTTAAAAAAATTGAGAATCAGTTCACTTTAAGAATAAAGTAATAACACATTGAAAACTGATTTAGGATATGAAACGGGGAAAAAATAAAATGACTACGCTGATAACTTAGTGGTAACACCTCTAATTACTAATAAATCTGATTCAATAAATAGAGACCATACAGAAATCAAAGTAAACAAACATTCATTTCATTTCGTAATTTCAAAAGAACACATAAATAGTATTTCAACCAAGGCATTATCAGTTGCAGAGTTAACATCCACAGCATTAGACGTCAAAGAATAAGTGGAGAACATAATATAAGAAGCTACCGAAAAATGGAGTAAAAGCAGCAAAATAAGAGATAAGTTTCGGGGGGTTAGAGTAGGTAGGGGTCATGGTCGGAGTCAAGGTTGTTGGGATTTTAGTTTCTACCTCTATTGTCAATTTTATCATAGAACCTGATGCTACAATAACATGACACATTCATGATTCCTCATTTTTTTTATTTGTGCTTTGTGGCGTTTTACCCACTTAATATGTAATTAACCTTGTACAGGTAGTCCATACGAACAACATAATCACTCGCTGCAATTATCTATTCATAATTATGGTGAAAACAATTATCTTAGGCTTTTCACTTCTTATTATATGAATTCTATTATGGCAACTATTTGTTCATAAGTATGGACAAATAATTTATTTCTTCGTTCCACTTCTCACTTATGAACTCATCACTCTGTACATTTGCATATATATATATATATATATATATATATATATTTTGGGGTTGTCTTAAAATCATTTTGATTGTTACTTTTTAAAAAGTTAATTGTCACTGAAACTACAACTAAGTCTTTCATAATTTATTCAAACACTACTTTGTTCTTTGAGATTTATAATGTCAAGTACGTGTTAGCAAATAACTGGAAATGATGTCCTCTATAAGGAATTGAACAAATAGTTAATGTGCTTAACTTACTATGTCACTATCCTATAACATATAATCAATTGTGTATCCAAATCCATAACTCCAAAAAAATAAAAATAAAAATGAAAAACTCACCAATATTCCTATTATTTTCATAGTATTACTTTGTTCTTAGAGATTTATAATGTCAAGTACGTGTTAGCAAACTAACTTGAAATGGAATCCTCTTTATAGAATTAAAACAAACAGTTAATGTGATTAACTTACTATGTCGCTATCCTATAACATATAATCCATTGTGTATTTGAATCCATAACTCCCCAAAAGTCAAAAGATGCAAAATTCACCAACATTCATATTATTTTCATTGTATTCTATAAATAACTTGGAATTATACTGAAACTAAATCAAATAATATATCATTGCTACAGAAAAAACCATACTTGTAAACTCAATCAAATGTTATATCAGTGCTACAGAGAAAAAAACATACTTGTATCGATGCTACAACACTTGTTTCTTTAACACACTTTGAGAATCCAAACGTAGGTAATTCCTCCGATGCTCCAAATGAGGTTGACTCAACAAACTTTGAGATTCCGAGTAGAGGTGGATTCTTAGAATACCAATGAACTACACGACCATATATATTAGAGCCAAATGACTTTAAAATTCCATTAATTCTGGATAACACCTGTCTATTGAAGGAATCGCTTAGAAGATGAAATAACATATAAAATTTGAAAAAAAAGGAACGTGTTTAAATTGACAAATATGTATTTCACGTATTATACTGAAGTGTTTCCTGGCAAATGGGAAAAACATGTATGGGTTTTGAGGGAGGGAAGCTCTAGAAGGCGCTGACATGCTTTTTGTGGCAGTGTCAATTGTGCAAAACTTGAAAAACTTCTAGCAAAGTGGCTTGAGATGTGGGTAAAGCATATAATATTCAAGATGTTGGAAAACCAAAGCCTATTCCAAATTGCTTAAATGCCAGAATAACTATTATAGCATGACAATTGGAGATAGTCTAACAGAACTTAATTTTATACGGTACTATGACATTTTAAATGATGATAGATAAATAATCTTACCCTTTTAGGAATTCATGTATATTTATGATTACGTGTCACATGACTCATAATTGTGTCATAGTGTATAGTAGAAAGCAAACAACTGAAACCAAATTTATGTTCTTGTGTATACTGTGTGTGTCTCGTTCAGTTCATGCTGTGGGATCTAATGGACTATCTAATGCACAATCTTTTATCAATATATAATGGTATTATTCAGTATCTCCCCTCCAGTGTGTGGATGAAAATTGGGTACATTTAAATATAAGATGACAAAACTCAAAAACACCAAAATAAATTAAATCTCCTATACCGGTGATGCTTGTGATTGGAAATTCACTTCTCACATGAACACCGAGACATCAGAGCATAAACAACACCATACAAAAACATAATAAATCCCCATTCATTCAATTTCATCCAGACAAATTCAAACATGTGAGTCAGCAAAAAAAAACTCAGCTCTACTGTTTTGAAATTCAGTAGGAGCTATATATGAAAAATGAAAACAATCAAACACACCAAGAATATGTTGCAACTCTGTGCGACATTTTCTCAAGCACCTCATGGGCATTTTTGGATTCAATAATTAAGATGCAGCGTCACTTGGCCTTGTCTTGCAAAATGATATGGACTTCTTCGCTTTGGTTAGAAAATATACAACAAAGTATGAATGTCCTCCAAATGAAAATGTAATTTTCAAGCACGAACACCTGTTTAACTATAAAACAAAAATAACAACATAACAAAATATGAATGACCTCTTATTTTATTATCTATGTTAGTATGTTGGTTAAATTGGAAGGAGTTAGGAGAACTAAATGTTGCTACAGTTACAATCAACAAACTTATCTTGGTAAAACATCCCAAAGATCACCTATAGAATCAAATTAAAGGGAAGTTTATATAAGAATCCAAGATTTAAATTGAATCCAACAACTCCCCAAAAGATCGTAATATTAGAAGAACAAAAAATGGATATAGTTGCTACAACAAACAAAAGTTTTAGTAAAAACTAAACACAAAGCCCCAAAATTCGTAAAAACTTACTCGTTCAGAATGAGTTACGGGGAGAGAGAGAAACCCTTTTCTGATCTCAACCCCAATCGGGTTGTCATATAGGGGAAAGAAAACAAAGAGACGTTATAGAAATATGTGAATCGTTTCTCAAAATAGGTGAGATAAAATGAAATATGAAGAGTCCAACAATGAGAGGCAGATGGAAACAACCGGTGGTCAAAAAGGGCAGATGGCCCATATGCCACGTGGATAAGCTTGGGTTTACCACTTTTAATTGTTTGTAAATCGAGGGAGAGAGAACATAGAGAATGGGTTCCACGTGGACCCCTTCAATAAAGAGGAGTATTTATGTGGTTTTGAGAGTCTTAAATGCTTTGCCTACGTGGATAGGCTGGTTGGAGAGGAGTTTTAATGCCTTGTTTTGCATTTTATAGTAATAAGAGATTTGAGATTTTTTCAGTGAGTGATACCATTTGGGGTTGTCTATTGGTTGAGATTCTTTTCATATTTTAGGATGTTGATTCTTATCGATCGGTAAACCTTTTAAATATTCTAACCTGATTATCATTATTTGGTTTTTGGTTGTGTTATGTTTTTTAGTGACATGGCTTCTCACCTGAAAATAATATGCACCGGCGCCGCTCCTTCCTCGTATTTTCCTCTATGATTTATTGACGATGATGCTGAAGAAAGGTTCAAAATCAATTTCAAGGATCATGTTGTGTTATCTGAGAGAATAATAGATTAGGACACTATCCAGGCCAATATGGCTAGCGTGTACGATGAATTCTTAAGAACGAGATGGTTCAGTACATGTCCATATGGAGAGTATAAGGAGGTGGTTTACCCCAACTTTGTGAGAGAGTTGTACGCAAATGTAGTGTTTACTGACTCTCACAACAATTAATTTACTACCATGATGGGGGAATAACTCTTGTGACGTCGAAGGAAGTCTTAAGGGTGCATTACTAGTTGCCCCACATAGCCCAAATGGGTTATCCATACAAGGGTAGAGAAGCACCCTCGGTGGAGCGATTTGACAAATGGTATATGAACCCGATATGATGAAAATCTCCTCCACCATAAGAACCTATCCAACACCTTCTACCTCCTCCGTATGATAATGGTGTAAAGAATTTTTCAAAGCTCCCATCGTACCACTATTCCCTCCAACTATGCTCGATAAATCTACTCTATAGATTTAGGTGTGCCAATGAATTTAATGAGTGGGATGTACAATGACATGAGAGAAACCGTCAGAAACAGGGCCTTCACTACCATATGAACGGTAGATTATTGACTACTAAAGAATCAAAATGTACCTTTGATCCTCGGAGAGCACTATAAGGAGGCGTCCATCAAATCGACATTCCAAATACTCAAGAGTGGACAGAGGTAGAGTGTTCCTCACCTCTACTAAAACAGGATGGTGTTAGGTTAGGTGGATGATATGATGATGACATTAGCCCACCCACTGATGACCTACCTAAGTTTTCTACCCCTAGCGTGGAAATCTCATGCACGCGGCTCTACATCGAAATAGACTTATCAAAAACGACCATTGTCTCATGTATCTTAACCACTCACCAGACATACTATCTATCATCTTGAGCCATTATTATTTTGCATCCAGATCTTATTGCTCTGACAGAGCTGAGTCGACATGTCACACAACACGTCGTCATATTTTTCAAAAACAACAAGGTTAATTCTCTAGCCTTAGAAGGAAAATGGACAACCTTAGTAGTGAGATGCGCTTACTTCGCATTATGTATAAAGGAGAGGAATGACGATGAGTATTGATGATAGGTGGTAGTAGCTTGGGAGGGTTATGAATCTTTTTATAGTTGTGGTTGTATTATTATTATTGATGATATCTTTTGGAGTATGTTTGGTTGGTTATTTATATTAGTTGTTTGTTTAGATAAATTTTGATTTGTTTTGTGGATTACATTGATATATTTTATAAAATCCTAAAACTCATTATATTGGTGTATTTTTGATTTGATACAATATGAGTAGTCTTTTTGTGACTATAATTTTGCCTATTATGATATTGTTGGTTGGCATAGTATTCATGGTTATCTTGATGACTCGTATCATTTTATCTTGTAAATTCATTTAGTTAAGTTGTATTTAGTCTTTATACATGTTTGATAAATTGAATTACATTTCTTTACGGTATATGGCACTTGAATAAACTTTACATATAATTTCTCATTTTATACTTGTTTAAATCTAATGCTTGACGTAATTTTCTTTCCTTTGTCAAAGGTTAAATTAAGAGGGAGGTTTAATCTAATGACCCTATGGAATATTTTATATGAAAATAATTTAGGGGAGTATATACACATAAGCAGTGAAGTAGTGTGTGCCATTGCGAGATTTTAGGGATGCATGCATCCTAGACTTCTTGACATACTTTATGCGACTAAATGATTTCATACTTTGATGTACATATATTCACCATTCATCTAATTGCATCATGTTTAAATGTATCTATATACGTTTTCTATTATGATCCTGTTTGCTGAGTGTATGACATGTTATCAGGATCAAGTGATCACTTTGGTTATTGGGTTCTTGTTATTGAGTTTATAAGTTGTTACGTTGGTATTTGCCTTAGGCCATACTTTCTCTTAAGTCATAGGATGCTAGATTTACTTTTTCTTGTCATCTTTATTTTTTATATTTTTCCACAAAAGAGACAAAGGGGGAGAGTATTTGCATACTCATGTGCCCCTAGGCAATTGGATTGTCATATTCTGTGTTACAAAATATGCTGAATCTGTTGTCCTTGAGGTCCTTCTGACAAAGCATCATGAAAATTCATACTCAACAAAAAGCTTCATCAAAACTCAATTAGGCATCATACATGATCACACTCAATAAAATGCCACTCATGATGAGGAAACAAACTTAATAGACTTACAGTCTGTCATACTTAAATTAAGTTTTTCATAATTATATTTATTTATGTGTGTTCTTAGATATGGAATTGCATTAGTGTTATAAGTATGCAATGATATATATATATATATATATATGCGACATTGCATAAGTACATGGTGTATTTTTTTATTAAGATTAAAAAATTGCACAACTTTTTTTAGATTTACCAAATTAGAGGGATCTTTCGCGATTTGGTTATTTCAGTGAAGAATTACTTCGCATTTGCGAAGTCTCTTATTTGATCAAAGACTCTTCCATAGATTTTTCAGCTTTGCAAATGTAACACTCGCCCTCGTGATTTTGACCATACATGTAATTTAGTGATTTGATGTGACTCACTTAGGCTTTAGACTTTGTAAGATGAATTATGTATCAAATTTTGGTAATATCATAGCTTGTTTCAACTAATTGGATTGAGAATGACATTATATTTATTTTGGAAGAAATAGTGTCATTCGAACGAGAATCTTGGTCGTTCGAACGATATGCCTCCTTCGTTAGAACGAAACTCAAATGACCTTTCAATGACATTCACCTATTTGAAGAACCTACCCTAGTGAAAACCTCGTTCGATGTATGTTCGAATGAGAGTGGTTCTTGATAGAACGAGAAAACATTGTCATGAAATAGACCATTAGATTTGACATCTGCCACACTCCCACATAACAGATCAACTCGGGCTAAACTTTGGGGCATTTTTGGAATTTAACCCCTAAGGGTTTTGGGGTATTTAAGTAAGACTTTGGACCATTCTAGAGAATTTCTCTCTCTTTAGCTCTTGGAGCCTCACCACTACCCAACCACCTTCCACTACCCTAGCACCACCACTCCTCATCCCTAAACCACATACTTTAACACTTTTTTACCACATTTAAGACTATAAAACACATCTACACTATTTTTTGGGGATTTTTGGAGAAAAAAAGAGAGAAATCATAGAGTTTGAAAGGGATTGTTTGAGCATTCAAGGAGACAATCTTAGTGGAGCTAGAAAAGCTCTTTAAGGCCACCTTAGGAGGTGGAGGTTGCCATCTTCTTCTATGTTCATCCATCCATTTTTGAAGCTTCTTTTGAGGTGAAAAACTTTACTCTTTATGTTTAAGAACTCTATTTCATTAGTATTTGGTCTTGTAAATAGGGTTTTAAGAGTAGAATGCATGTATTTTGTAGAAGGCTATTTTCTTATGTTTTATGTCAAATGATTTCATGGTTTTGAGAAAATGATATATTTTGAAGAAAACTTAATGTTAAACATTTCAATATAAAATATTTTAAAATAATATTTATCTTATTGAGATATTTTGTGAACAAAGTTTTGAAGTTTTCTTGAAAAAAATTAGATTTTTATGAAATTAGACATTTATTCAAGTTTGAAGAACAAAAATGTCTTTTAATCTTAAAAAGCATATTTTTGTAAGTATTATGAAATTTCGTGAGTAAATCATGTGTTAAACTTATTTTATTAGATTTTTGGACTTAAAATACCTCTTCCCATGTATATGAACTTGTAGCGGTTTGGCAATGAGCATATGCACAAGTTTAGTAAAGGTTTTAATGAGTTCTAACATGAAATAAAGAAAATAAAAATTTCAGCCCTTAAATTGTGTTATTAAGTGTGGAAAATGTAATAAGTGTATATTTTCAAGAATATATGTGATGATGATAAGGAAGAATGGTATTTTTCTTGTAAAGTAATCTTTAAAATGTCAAATGATTTCTTTGACAAAGAAAGTAATGAGATAAATGTATTTTCAACTTGAGAAGTGTGTTACTCCAAAGTTTTAAAGAAGTGTTAATGAGTTAAAAACATTTAAGAAGTTGGTATGCATAACGTAATGATGTTTTTGGAAAAATAATATTTTTTAAAAGGAGGAAAATGATAATTTTACATAAAGTGGAACATTTTTATGAAATAAAAATATTGAAAAAGGTGTTACACTAAATGGTTCTAAAAGAAAGGGATTTTCGGAATGAAATCAAAGTAAATGTGTAAAGGACAAGAAATGATGATTTTCAAGTGTAACTGTAAGGACAATTTGTCCATCTTTATGTACATATTATGTCATACGCCGTTACAAGAATGATAGTTTCAAAGATCACATCGTCATCAACAAAATCCGAAGATCAAAAGAAGAAGGAATCTGATTTCTGAGGACCGGACCGATCCGGATCAGATAAAAGAACCGATCCGGTTCACCGGACCGATCCGGCTAAAGGGACCGGACCGATCCGCCTGTTGAGCTAAGTCCAGTACACCCGGATCCATAGCGAACCGATGAAGGGAAAAGTTCCGGACCGATCCGATGCCAACCAAACCGATCCAGTTTCAGAAAAAGAACCGATCCGACTTAACCGGACCGATCCGCCTAATCGACCTGACCGATCCGACGAGGATAAACACTGCGAGATCGTGCAGCCGATTTTGTAGGGTTTCGATCCCTTATTTAAACCACGATCAGCAGTTGGTTTTATTAAGACTTATACACGATTTTCTGAGTTCCATAACTCTTAAGTCTTCATGGTATTTGAGTCCATTGATTCATACCCTTGATTCACACAAATTTCATACATTTGTGAGTCACTTTTGGTAACCCTAGAACACCATTGATGTTCAACCCTTTGTGAAGTGGACCGCTTCTTCCTCTTCATTGCAGCCCTACTGGACAGGGATAGTTCCAGCCGCCAACCCTACTGGAAAGGGATATTCCAGCCGCGACTACAGAATCCGATACCCGAGGGTAATTCTTAGTCAATCTGTATTTCATTGTAATCCGATTGTAAACCGTCTTTTACAAATTATAGTGAATATACAAATGGTTTTGCCCCTGTGGGGGATTTTTCCTTAAACTTTGTGTGTTGAATATCTTGTGCATGATTTCATATTGTTTCAATCACACCTAGTTGCATGCTTAGGGTTAATTTGGGTTAAAAATGGTATTTATAATATTATTTCTTAATTGAACGCAAGCGCCAACTCTTTCAAATTGGTATCAGAGCAGGTTACGCTAATCTATCGCGTATTCCTATTTTCCGCAAAATTTTTCTAAAGATATCAATTTTTTGAAATAAATTGATTTTTGAAAAAGAGCGTGTTCAAATGGAGAAATCATATTATAAAATGCCTATCTTTGACGGGACAAATTATGCATATTGGAAAGCCCGTATGAGGTCGGCTTTAAAAGCCATTGATGAACGTGTCTGGATTTTGGTTGAACGAGGGTGGACTCCTCCCACCGTGACTGTTGATAATGTGACCAACTTGAAACCTGACATTACTTGGACTGATGAAGAATTTAAATGGTCATCTTTTAATTCTAAGGGTCTAAGTGCTATTTCCGGGTTTGTCACACCTGATGAGTTCAAACGCATAATGACGTGCACCACGTCAAAAGAAGCATGGGATGTTTTGCAACTTACCCATGAAGGAACAAATGCTGTTAAAGAATCAAAATTGCAAAATTTAACAACTCAATTTGAAACCATCACCATGCATGAAAATGAATGTTTTGATGAATTTTATGCTAGGCTTTCTGACATTGTTAATACTAGCTATAATCTTGGTGAACATATTCCAAATGCTAGAGTTGTTAAAAAGATTCTTCGTTCCCTTCCTAAGCGTTTTATACCTAAAGTCACTGTGCTAAATTCCTTAGGTAATTTAAATACTCTAAAATTGGAAGAACTGGTAGGAGATTTACAAACTTATGAAATAGACATGTTTCCTAAATCTGCCAAGCCAAAAGATAAGGGAATTGCCCTTAAAGCCCAAGAGAGAAAAAGTGAGGGGTCGGCAAGAAAGAGAGTCGAGTCATCTAGAAAGTTAGAAAATTCTGATTCTGAATGTGAGTTTGACTTAGATGATTTGGCCTTATTTGCTAAAAACTTCAAGAAAATTATGAAATTTAAGAAAAGTGGGAACTTCAAAGATAAAAAGAATTTTCAGAAAAATAAGTTTGAAAAGAAAGATTTCAAAGAACCCCCTAAAGACAGTGAGAGGTGTTTTGAGTGCGACGGTAAGGGACACAGAGCGTTTGAGTGTGCCACTCGTCTGAATAGGGAAAAGGGTAAAGCTGTCCTAAATGCTACCCTTAGTGATGACAGTGAGGTCGAGTCGGTGGACTCGGGAGATGAGTCACCGCATGAGCGTAACTTCACCGCGTTCATGGCTAGTCATGTGAGTACTCCATGTGCATCTCACGACGATGAAGATGCTACCTCACAGAGACACCTCGGCAGTGAGTGTGAAGAGAGTGAGGGAGAGGAGGAAGGTAGTGAGGACGAGAGTAACCTTCAACGCGCCTATGCCGAGTTATATAATGAGTCTTTCAAAACTAAAAAACGTAACAAGGCGTTAGTTCTTAGAATCACCACGTTAGAAGAAGAGTTAGAAGAGACGAGAGAGAGAGAGTCCTCCACCTGCATCGCCATGAGAGAGAGAGAGTCTGCCTGGTTTTGTAAAGAGAATTTTCTTAAAGAGAGAGAGAGCAGTTTTGAGAAAGAGAAAGCGGACTTGACTAAACAAGTGGCTAGTCTTACGAGTGAGCTCCATTCCTCCCTGGAAACTCGAAAGAAACTTGAAGCCCTTGTTGCTCAGCTTACTCATGACCTTGAGAGAGCTAGGAAAGTCAAGGTACAAATCGAGGATAGATCTGGGAAGATAGGAAAGATGCTCCTCGGTCCCGCTTTAGGTTTTGGTGACAGGCAAGGAATAGGTTTTGATGGTGCCTCTACGTCCCAAATTGCACCCGGACCAATTCCTGAGTTCACTACGACTCCTTATGGCCGTCATAAAAAACCAAGAAGGAGAGTTCGACCAAGAAAAGCAAACCAAGGTCCTCCTAATACTGTGCTCTTTTGCTCCCATTGCAAAAGAAATGGACACCTTAGGGATGATTGCTATAAGTTGGGTTGGACACGACGTACGTTTGCTCCACCACATCAGACTGATGAGTTTGCCAGTCTGAGAGAGCGTGTTGAGTTTCTAGCCGCCACTTCACAGAGTTTGATGGAGGAATTTCGACGAATGACCTTACCATCAATGAATGCGCCCCGCATTCCGGCTAAAACCAACAACAACAAGGGAATACAAAAAGGTACCTACACTTGGGTTCCTAAGAAAGAGAAAAAGGCCCTTGTTGTCCATGTCGCTCTCAAAGCACATAATACCTCTTAGTGGTATTTTGACAGTGGATGCTCCAGACACATGACAGGTGATTCCTCATATTTTACCCATCTTGAGGATTATAATGATGGGAGAGTCACCTTTGGAGATGGTAGCAAATCTAGCATAGTTGGACGAGGTACAGTAGAGTTACCAGGATTTCCAAAGCTAGAGAACGTGCTGTACGTCAAAGGTTTGAAAGCAAACCTTCTTAGCATCAGCCAGCTGTGCGACGATGACTTTGCAGTAAAGTTTGACCGGGAAGCTTGTAAGGTCTATAATCAAGCCGGTAAACTTTTAGTGCAAGGGGTGAGGACAGAGGATAACTGCTATGGGACTGAGCCCACATCCTCACTTGTCTGCAACAGCGCCACGATCACTCCTATGGATCTGTGGCATCAACGTCTAGGTCATGTGAACGTTAGAGACTTATCTCGTTTAGTCAAAAAGGACCTAGTACGTGGCTTACCATCTCTTGGAAAGTCAACTTCGACCGTTTGTGGACCCTGTCAGTTGGGAAAACAAATTCGTAGTCCTCATAGGAAGTTGAATTCCATTACCACCTCCCGTGCTCTTGAGTTGATTCACATGGATCTTATGGGTCCTACTCGCACGGAGAGTCTAGGTGGTAAGAGATACATTCTCGTGATGGTAGACGATTTCTCTAGATACTCAATTGTAGGTTTTCTAAGAGAGAAATCTGATGCTGTAGAATTTTTAACGACCAAGTGCCGTGTCCTGCAAAATCAACACGGGGTCACTATTAACAGAATACGTAGTGACAACGACACTGAATTTAAGGAAGCAAAGGTGGATTTGTACTGTGATAGCCTTGGGATCAAACATGAGTTTTCTGCTGTGAGAACTCCTCAGCAAAATGGGATTGTTGAGAGGAAGAATAGAACGATCCAAGAGATGGCTAGATCTATGCTTCTAGGTCGTAAAGTTTCTAGGAGATTTTGGGCAGAGGCAGTGTCTACTGCATGCCACACGGTGAATAGGGTTTATCTACGTCCACACACTCTTAAGACGCCTTATGAATTGTGGACTGGCAAGAAACCCAACTTGGCATATTTCCGTGTTTTTGGGAGTAAATGCTACATTCTACGGGATAGAGAGCAATTAGGAAAGTTTGACTCCCGGAGCGACGAGGGAATATTGCTAGGATATTCATCGAACAGTAGAGCGTACCGGGTTTTTAACCTGAAGAGCTCTAAGGTTATGGAATCAATAAACGTCACTGTGCAAGATGACGAACCTCCGACGGTTATTGATCCCAACCTTCAGTGTGAGGATGAGGATTGTTCTGACAGTGATTTTCCTGTTCCTCTCCCACACTCTGTGGACCCTATTCCTGTGTTAGGGGACACACCTGCTTGGGTTCGCAAGAGTCATGACCCATCTGCCATTGTTGGTGATCCCACTCTAGGGGTCAAGACTCGTGCTCAGCTAGAGAACGTCGTTAGCCATCTTTACTACACGTCCAAAGTCGAGCCCAAGAACCACAAAGAAGCTCTCAAAGATGAACACTGGATATCTGCTATGCAGGATGAGTTGCTTCAGTTTAAGAAGAACAATGTCTGGGAACTTGTCCCCCGACCTAGTGATACTAATGTTATTGGTACCCGGTGGATTTTTAAGAACAAAATGGATGAAAATGGTACCATAATCAGAAATAAGGCTAGGTTGGTCGCTCAAGGCTACACACAGATAGAGGGTGTAGACTTTGGGGAGACATTTGCTCCTGTTGCGAGGCTTGAGTCCGTCCGTCTTCTACTCGCCATCGCATGTCATCTGCACTTCAAGGTTTATCAGATGGATGTCAAGAGTGCCTTTCTGAATGGCATTCTACAGGAAGAGGTTTATGTGGAACAACCAAAAGGGTTTGAAGACCCTAAGCACCCTGATCACGTCTACTATCTGAGGAAAGCCTTGTATGGTTTGAAGCAAGCACCCCGTGCTTGGTACGAGAGGCTTACTTCCTATCTCTTAGCTCGTGGCTTCAAGAGAGGGGGAGTAGATATGACGTTGTTCGTCAGGAGAGATGACGGTGCTATTTTGGTAGCCCAGGTCTATGTGGACGACATAGTCTTTGGATCCACATGCTCCCAGCATGCTCATCACTTTGAGGAGGAGATGAAAAGTGAGTTTGAGATGAGCATGGTTGGTGAGCTTACATTCTTCCTTGGTCTCCAGGTTCGTCAGCTAGAGGATGGGATGTTCATCTCCCAATCCAAGTATGCTAGAGACCTAGTGAAGAAATTTGGTTTAGACTCCGCTAAGCATGCACGTACACCTATGAGTACCACTACCAAGCTTAGTAAGGACACTACAGGCAAGGACGTAGAGCAAACCTTGTATCGGAGTATGATAGGTAGTCTTCTCTACTTGACTGCCAGTCGTCCCGACATAGCCTTTAGTGTTGGAGTCTGTGCGCGATATCAGGCATCCCCAAAAGAGTCACATTTACTTGCTCTAAAACGTATTATTAAATAAGTGAGTGGGACTCTCTCTTACGGGATTTGGTACTCCTTTAATACCGATGACCGTTTGTCCGCCTATTCGGATGCCGATTGGGCTGGGGATGTAGATGGATGTAGGAGCACTTCTGGTGGGTGTTTCTATTTTGGTTCTGCTCTTGTCTCCTGGCTGAGCAAGAAGCAAAATTCCATCTCTTTGTCCACTGCGGAGGCTGAGTACATCGCCGTCGGGAGTTGTTGCACGCAACTCATGTGGATGAAGCAAATGTTGGAGGATTATGGGATTTCACAGGACACCATGGTCATTTCCTGTGATAACACGAGCGCGATACACATATCCCGCAATCCTGTCCAACATTCGCGCACAAAGCACATCAGGTTACGCGAGCACTTTATACGTCAGTTAGTTGAGGAGAAGGTCGTAACCCTGAGTTTTGTTCCTACCGACCGTCAGTTAGCCGATATTTTCACGAAACCTTTAGATGCCCTTAGATTTGAGAGTCTTAGGAAGTCTTTGGGGATTTGCACAGTTGACTGAGGGGTTGGTCTATGTCTAGAATAGGATGCTTCTTCATGTTCATATCATATGCTTCCTATTTCTAGTCTATTTTATATGTACCATATATTTGTTGTACAACTTTTATGTATTTTTTATTATTCTTTGAAAAATACAAAAAGATTCTCTTTTTAGAAAATTTTTGAAAAACACAAAAAGATTTTATTTTGATAAAATTTTTGAAAAATTCAAAAAGAAATTTGCCTGTTATGGATGAGCATTTAAGATAGCCAAGTCACACCTTCAATTCATATATCCATGTGACTGTTTGGTAGAGATTTGAGACGCTACATCATTTCATCCATGTGCTTAACATTGATTGGAGTCCTTGAGATGTAATTAGTGATATCTTCCTACATGTTTGACTCCTATATCCTTTAATGCACACATGCACGGCTATATTTGCTTATTGCACTTGTCTATCACATATTGGCTTGAGTGTTTCTATCTCAATTCTGTCTACACAATGTACACTATGCGATAAAACTTGACAAGATTGGATTGCATGTAAAAACCGTTTTGGTGAGACTGTGTGATTATTTTCATAACGGGGAGGGGCTGCGAAAGTTGATTCTTATCCTTTGCGCAAAAGCCACCGTTACAAAGGACCTAAAAATGGAGGAATTTTAATATCCAAGGTCCTAAGAGGTTAAAAGAGCCCGGAAAAATTGAAAAGGCAATAAAAAGCAATTCATGCCAAATATGGGCCATTGTAGGTTTCACCATCAATTCTCCAAAGTTTGAGAATTTAGTATACCTCTATTCAAAATATAAATCTGAGGGAGTTTGGTTGGAGATTTTATAACGGGTTTGCACTTCCTTGAAAGTCCTGAAAAAGCATGAAAATCATTTTGGACGTTATTGGTGTAGAAATCACTTTGAGCTTTGATTTGTAGATTTGATATAGTCAATGTCTTATATTTCCAACTTTTACACCAAAGGAAGCATTTGAGTTCATTCGTTAGGAATATCCAATATTCATCGTGCACATATGTCATGTCTGTATGCTTTGATTTTCCTATCGAATTTTGATCACACCCATTCATTTACGCCATCACCGACTTGGTTGTTTTATGTTCATTCATGGTGTGATTTTATGCCTTGTGTCTCCCCGGCACTTGATTGCTTGATTTATTTCTCTCATTTGTCTATTTGGGGACATCATAAAAAGGGGGAGAATGAATTATCTGATTATGGGGGAGTTTTAGTTTTGAAATTCTGAGAATATCATCTTACATTGATATATATGCTTAGTATTATCTCATTTCAAACTCGATACGTCACTTGGTATTTGCTTTATCTCATGTGTGTAGGTGCATCCTTGATAATCCCATGATACACACCCTGATGAGAAAAGCGTGAAGATTCCTGAAGAATTGAAGAACAAACGATGCAGCCTTAGTCATATGTACCTCTTTCAGTTTTTGGGTTCATGGAAGGGTAGATTTGTATATGCATTGTTCATACTTGATAATTCGGATTTTTTATGTTTGTTCCGGCATAGACATAGGGGGAGATTTGTAAGGACAATTTGTCCATCTTTATGTACATATTATGTCATACGCCGTTACAAGAATGATAGTTTCAAAGATCACATCGTCATCAACAAAATCCGAAGATCAAAAGAAGAAGGAATCTGATTTCTGAGGACCGGACCGATCCTGATCAGATAAAAGAACCGATCCGGTTCACCGGACCGATCCGGCTAAAGGGACCGGACCGATCCGCCTGTTGAGCTAAGTCCAGTATACCCGGATCCATAGCGAACCGATGAAGGGAAAAGTTCCGGACCGATCCGATGCCAACCAAACCGATCCAGTTTCAGAAAAAGAACCGATCCGACTTAACCGGACCGATCCGCCTAATCGACCGGACCGATCCGGCGAGGATAAACACTGCCAGATCGTGCAGCCGATTTTGTAGGGTTTCGATCCCTTATTTAAACCACGATCAGCAGTTGGTTTTATTAAGACTTATACACGATTTTCTGAGTTCCATAACTCCTAAGTCTTCATGGTATTTGAGTCCATTGATTCATACCCTTGATTCACACAAATTTCATACATTTGTGAGTCACTTTTGGTAACCCTAGAACACCATTGATGTTCAACCCTTTGTGAAGTGGACCGCTTCTTCCTCTTCATTGCAGCCCTACTGGACAGGGATAGTTCCAGTCGCCAACCCTACTGGAAAGGGATATTCCAGCCGCGACTACAGAATCCGATACCCGAGGGTAATTCTTAGTCAATCTGTATTTCATTGTAATCCGATTGTAAACCGTCTTTTACAAATTATAGTGAATATACAAATGGTTTTGCCCCTGTGGGGGATTTTTCCTTAAACTTTGTGTGTTGAATATCTTGTGCATGATTTCATATTGTTTCAATCACACCTAGTTGCATGCTTAGGGTTAATTTGGGTTAAAAATGGTATTTATTATATTATTTCTTAATTGAACGCAAGCGCCAACTCTTTCAGTAACACAAATATGGGGAAGTAGTCCCCGGGTTTGGCCTTGGTCGGTAAAAGTGGAAGAATGTGGACACGAAAAAGTGTTAAAACGCATGATGAAAGGACTCAGATGTGATCAGGGATAATTAATAAAGGTCCGGAGCCCTGGGGTGAAAGATTCAAAATCACTTGCAAGAGTATCTAGTGACTTCACCGGTGTACTGGAGACCATTAAAGTACACGGTATTGGTGCGTTTCAAGCAATAGATAATGCGTAAAAGTGGAACGTAATAAAGAAATTGGGAAAAGACAACCTTTGTGAAATGAAATCGATAAATGTCCCTATTTCGAAAAGTTAATTTGGATAATAAATATGAAAATGACTATGTCCAAGTAAAGCGTGAGTTAATGACACAAGTGAAGTGGTTAATGGGTAACTGAGCAACCTAAGGTGGTTTTAACCTATAATTAACACAAGTGTGTTTTATGAAAGATTTTCAAAAGAAAATCAGTATTTTCTAACACCGAGCGTGAGTGTGTTGAAAGGTAATTTTCAAGGAAAATACTAAAAGGAATTTAGTGTGAGTAAGTGGGAAATTTTGGTAAATGAAGTGTTTTTCCTAAACAAACTCGATTTTGTTTAAGTATTTATTAGGTTGCATTAAATCAGAAAATAAATGTCAAGTCAAGTAAAATGGGTAAAAAAGGTCTTTTTACAAGATTATTATGATTTAATCAAATGAAGTAACATTTTGGAATAAACGGATTCATGAATTAGTAATGCATATGTATAGATATATGATATTTATATGTGCACATAAGTGGTACGTTATAGTCTCTTCTTTGTCATTCGATTCTATGTTGTATTGTTGTATTTTCCAGTAGGCATTCAGCTAATTCCTTTCCTTTATTACAACAGGTTGTGCGCGATTCCATACTTTGAGAGCGTTACATAGGTAAGTATTATTCTTATTTTACATAAGTAGCTCTGTATTCTTGGATTCCAAGGACTCTTCCCACGAGTCCCACACATAGCTTGATATAAATTAGAATCTCACGCTAAACAAGTGAAATATCACTTAAATAAAAATGGAGTAGCAACATTATTTAGGTTGTCTCAATGTACTTCACATCTAAAGTTTGGGTCGGATCGGATTGACCACAGGTAACTGATTCGTATCGAATTATGCATTTAATTACCCTCGAACTTAGGCATTTTAGCCGCCCCCTCGGGTACCGTAATTGCTATATTTACGCTTGTTAATCAGACAACCTCCGTTTTATACGGTAATACTTTATTTAAGGTATTATTGAACATTTATAGGTGTTACGGTGCTTAGTATGACGTTTGGGCGCGTTTCGGAAAAGTTCCGTCGCGATTCGCACGTTCAGAGACATTTTCGTAATTTCACACTTCGAGATTTTTACCCGAATAATTCATGAAAGTTTTAGCCCTCGGGCGAAGCTTCGTGTGGTCATGAACGGTGCTTGAATCGGAGTCATAACTAAGGAAACACGGAGCTTTAATCGAAAAAGAATTACAAGAAAAAAAATAACAATTTCATTAATGACCTCCATGTCCCTTAATTCCCTTTATGTCCTATAACGTTTTTTTGCAGCAAATTCAACCATGGGTGATTTTTAGCCAAGGTTGGGTATGTGCTCGGGTTTTGGGTTCGTCCCAAATTGAGAACTTTCGTCCGAAATTGAATCTTGGATCGCGTGCGGATATAGTTGCGGGTCAATTGACTCGAATTTTTGGAATACCCATTTTGGCCATTTTCAAGATTTGGCCAACAATGGTGGGTTTTGGTTTCTACAAGTGGGTCTTGATTTTTTATTGTTGGATGCGTTGGATTTGCAACAGATTGGGTCTTGCAAATGGTACTTGGGCCATCCATGGAGGTCATATCTCAGTTTGGGCATAATCGCACTTAGGTCTCGGCGATGGTGGATTTTTTGTACGAAATGGGTGCTGCAGAATTGTGTGTGGGCTGTCCAGCAACTCGCGGTCGATCGCTGTTTGGGTTTTTGCCGTGGAACCAGACCAGTGCGCCTCTCCCCATTTGAGCGGTCGACCGACTTGAATCCCCGGTCGACCGGTGCTCTGCTTTTGTCGAATCCTTTTGATGCTATCCTTTCTTTTCTATTTTTTTATTTTCTTTTTCATATTTCTTTTGTTGTTTAATTACAACTTAACCCTTTTTATTTTCATTTTCTTTTTATTTATTAGTTACTTGTAACTTAGTATAAATAACAAGTTTAGTTTATTTTTGTAACTCTCTTATTTTTTTAGTTCCTTTTCTCTCTTTAGACATAGGTTAGAGAAATATTGGGTTTATTTGTGGAGACACCCCTCTCCTCCATGTTTTTGTGTAACCACCATTAATGTAAGTTTACTATTCATTGTCAGTTTTGCCTATTTTTTTTTTTTTTTTTTTTTTTTATCTTTGTTCATTTTTATTCCATGCTTTATTTATTGTTTCTTGCCTAGATTAATTGTGTAGCTAATTTAATTAGTTACTTTAATTAATTAGTTAATTTATTTTATGTCATTTAATATGCTTAGGGGCTAATTTAAATTAGGTTGTGTCGGATTGAACTCACCTAGGGTTGATTTGGTTGCTTTGCTTTGGTGATGGAGTTTTACGAGTTTATTTCGAGTGGGTTGTCCTAATTATTACGCCTAGGAGATTTAACGGGGTATATCATGTATGATCCATATTTATGACCTTGCGTGCGTAATTTCTAGGGTATTTATTGATGCCAAAATCTTATTAGACTTTTATGCAAATTTAGGGGTGTGACAACTCTGGGTTTAACTAACTGTGGAAATGAGACTCAATCTTAATAAATCGTTGACCCATGTAACCATTTTATACTAATTAACTCGGGTGGGGGATATTCGACACAACCTATAGTTTTTATTCGCTTTGTTAATTTTAGTTTAAATACAGTCACCTAGTATAATATTTTTCTTTATTTATCTTTTATTTTGTTAGCAATTGAAAAACTGTTACTAAAGCCGTTTAATACAAGATTAAACTATTAAAGTAACTCCAAACTGTTTTTTGAAGAAACTATTTTCTAGAGATCAAATCAGTTTAATCACAAGATGTGTTTAAAATTATGCATGAGATCTATTCAAGAATTGTTAACAAGTTTTGAAAAACAAAAATAAAATAGTTTTAAATCAACACACTAAACAGAAACGGATGAGGAGATGTAGAAAGATTAATGACAAGATATTTTTAACGTGGTAAAATCTCAACCAATTGAGGAAACATCCACGACTCCCTCTACGGAGTAAAAAGAAAAATCCACTAAAACAAATATAACAGTTACAAACAATATAACACACATGCACACAAATCAGACCTATACAAGTTTAGGAATGTACCCACTGGTGTCCTTATAACTTTTCTGCAGTTCTGATTTTTGATGTTGTTCTCCCAGTTTGCTAACTTCACTTTGTTCCAGTCTTTACGTCGACTCTTGTATCAAGATCTTATTACCAACACTTTCAGTATTGTAGTGTGTAAGTGTTTGTGATGGTGATCTAACACATGCATGCACACATTCACGCTTATTTTCACAAACGGTCCTAGCAAATTACAAATCAGATCTATATGTGGAGATTTGCAGTTTCTCTCTTCTTAGGAAACTTTGAACCTTATTTGAGCTTTAATATTAACCCAGAATCCACGGCTATCTTGCTCAGAAGACTTATCAAGATCTTAATCAATTTCAGGTTTTGAAAATATTTTTGAGATTGAAAATCACCAAGTGCGATTCCAACTAGGTCGAAGGTTTTGTTTCAAAAGGACAAGACACAAAAAATATTATTGTTGATTTTGAGTATGAAAACATTTACAGAAAAGAATCAACAATAGATTTCTCAAGATGAGAAACTATAAATGCATATTTGGATGTAATGTAACATAAAATGATCAGATCTAGAATTTCTATGAAACAGAAATGCAGATCTAGCTTAATGCTTAAGTTGGAAACAAGATCTTAACACAAAGAGGTTATCGCATGAAATAGCTTAACAAAACAACTCTCAAACTCTCAAACACTCAAGGTTGTGTTTGGTATATAACTGGTTTTGAAGAGGTTAGGGTTTAAAAGATGTTTTAGACGATTTAGGGTTAGGGTTTTTAACTCCCTCTCTCTCTGGTTTCTCTCTCTCTTCTCTCTCTACTCTCTTCTCTATCTAGAAATGACGAAATGACAAAAGCTTAATGGCTGAGAGTAAGGCTCCTTATATAGGGGGCTGAGAAGATTCGAGAATGGGGTTCAAAATCAAGGGCTACGATTTAGTCTTTAGCTGTTGACTTTGATCCAACGGTATAAGAGAAACGGTGGATTAAAATTCTTTTGATTGGTTTAAGAGGGATTCACATGGATTAAGCCAGAACGCATGCAGATCGTTGATTACAACAATCCAAGGGCAGGAAATGAGCAAGGCTTATGTCTCACAAAAGAAACACAAATCAGACCGATATTAGGCTGACAGGTGTAAGGCTGAGATTGATGCAAAAACGCGTGTTGTGAAAAAAATTACTCAAACACCTTTAAGTCTTTAGCGCTTTCGGTTTCTACCCTAGTGAATTCTTAGAGATAAAATCATCAATTCAAAATTGCAGATTTACCCCAAAACTTTTAATTCCATTTTTAGATTAGAAAAAAATGGTTTTAAAAATTATTTAAAATTCCCAAAAAATCATTAAAATTTAATTTAAGGGAGATTAATATACACAACACACTTATAACCAATTATATGCAATATAGGAATGCAATACTAATGTGTGTGAGTGTTGGTAAATATACCTTAGATCAAGAGGAATAAAAATGAGAAGGATTTAGGCTATTTGGTTTCTCGGATGGGATTCAATTTTGTTTCTATTTCCAAACTAGATGAGCACTTATACAATATTGACTCAAGTGAGTCAAGAGTATAAGGTGCTTCAATCTCCCCCTTTGGAAATATGAGACAAAATATCCTTTGAGTCAACTTGGACTCGTAGGGAAACAAAAAAACAAGGAAAAACCTATTCTTATACAAAAATTTTATCTACCCATTTCCTAGAACCGAAAATTACATAACTCAACTAAATACAATTCAATACCCTATTACAACTTTGAACATAACAACGAATAACTGTTCAGAATCCTACAAAAAATCACTAAAAACAAGTTCTTTAGAATATGTACAAAATAAATGAATTCTTATAAGGATCAAATTTCTCCCCCATTTTGTCTCAGATGGACAAAGGGAAAAATTATGTAAATATAAGAAATCATTCAACACACACCATTCCTATTGATTTACACAAGGCAATAAACATATTATAATCCAGCGGTTTGGTAAAGATATCTGCGAGTTACAAATCAGTAAGAAGATAATTGATTTCTAATTCCTTAATTTCAACTAATTCGCGAATAAAGTGATGCCTTATTTTTATGTGTTTTGTTCGCGAGTTTTGAACAGGATTTTTAGAGATGTTGATCGCGCTTTGATTATCACAATAGAGATTTAATTGTTCTTCTTTAATACCATAATCACTTAACATTTGCTTAATCCAAAGTAATTGAGCACAGCAACTGCCAGCGGCTATGTATTCAGATTTAGCAGTGGATAATGAAGTGCAGTTTTGTTTCTTACTACTTCAACCTACCAAATTATTACCAATATAATAACATGCGCCTGATGTGCTCTTACTATCGTCAGTACACCCTGCCCAATCAACATCCGTGTATCCTATTATAGTCCTAGGAGTATCATTGGTGTACCAAAGTCCTAAATTTAGAGTGCCTTTAATGTACTTGATAATTCTTTTAACACAAGTTAAATGACTCTCTTTAGGATTGTTCTGGGAACGAGCACAAACGCAAACAACGTACACAATATCAGGACGCGAGGCAGTAAGATATAGTAAGGTTCCAATCATACTACGATAAAGGGTGGGATCTACGGATTTCCCTGTTTCATCCTTAGATAGTTTGACAATAGTACTCATGAGAGTTTTAGCATCTTTTGCACTTTCAAGACCAAATTTTTTAATAATCTCTAATGCGTATTTTGATTGCGAGACAAATAATCCTTCTGAATTTGGTTTGACTTGAAGACTTAGGAAAAATTGCAACTCCCCCATGAGAGACATTTAAAATTTTGTATGCATAATTTCAGAAAAGCATTTAACTTCTGAAGGGGAAGTTGATCCAAAGATGACATCGTCTACGTAAACTTGAGCTATAATGATATGTTTATCAAAATGTTTGACAAAAAGGGTTTGATCATTTCCACCTCTCTTAAAGCCTTTGTCTAAGAGAAAGTTGGAAAGGTGCTCATACCAGGCTCTTGGCGCTTGTTTTAGGCCATACAAAGCCTTCTTAAGACAAAAGACATAATTTTGTGATTTAGGGTCAATGAACCCTTTTGGTTGTTCTACATAGGTCTCCTCAGTCAATATTCCATTAAGGAAGGCAGATTTGACATCCGTTTGGTAAAGCGTAAAATGTAAGTAGCAGGCTATGGCAAAGAGAAGACGAACAGATTCTAATCAAGTAACGGGATCAAAAGTCTCGTTAAAATCTATTCCCTCTATTTGAGTGTATCCTTGAGCAACTAATCTGGCTTTGTTTCTAATGACTCTCCCACTTTCATAAAATTTATTTTTAAATATCCAACGTGCGCCAATAACCTTTTTATGATCAGGCCTAGGTACAAGATACCAAACATCATGAATGACAAATTGAAGAAGTTCATCCTGCATTGCAGAAATCCAATGAGGAGCATTCAATGCATCATTATCATTCTTTGGTTCCACAAGGGAAACAAATCATGCATAATGAGCATAGTTTCTTAATTGAGATCTTGTATGCACAGGTTCACTGGGATTACCAACAACGTTGTCTATGGGATGATCTTTAGAAACCCAGTTAGGTACTTCAGGTGTCTCAATTGGTAAAGAATCATCTATTTTTGGTGAGTCATTTTATAAAATATTTTCAGACTCTACCACAATAATTGGTTCTCCAGTCTTACTTTCTACAGTAGTGTCACTTACAATTACGTTTATGGATTCCATTATGGTCTTAGTGCGAAGGTTATAAACACGGTAAGCTCTACTGTTAGGAGAATATCCTAGAAAGATGGCTTTATCTCCCCGAGTCTCAAATTTGGATAAGTGTTATCTGTCTTTGCAGACATAACACGTACAACCAAAGGTTCTAAGGTACTTAAGATTGGGTTTCTTCCCATACCAAATTTCGTAAGGAGTTTGTTTAGAATTCTTTCTAAGATAGACCCTATTAATAATGTGACACACAGTACGAATGGCTTCTACCCAAAAATACTTAGGTAAAGTCTTAGCATTAATCATAACACGTGCCATATCTTGAAGGGTATGATTCTTTCTCTCAGCTATACCGTTCTGTTAAGGAGTCTTAGGAACACTAAATTGATGTTTGTAACCATTATAGTCATAATACTCTACAACACCTGTATCTAAGAACTCTCCACCTACCACTACGAATCCTATTTACCTGAGAGTCTTTCTCATTTTCAATTCGAAGTAAAATCTTCAAAAAGGTTTGAAATGTGTCAGACCTTTGTTTTAAGAAATCTACCCAAGTAAATCTGGTGAAGTCATCAACCATAACTAGAATGTAACTGTGTCCACAAAGACTAATAGTTCGAGAAGGACCCATTAGGTCCATATGGATGAGCTCCAAAGGTTTAGAGGTTAGGATATCTTTGACTTTCTTATGAGGGGCTTTAACAATTTTACCTTGCTGACATGAACCACAGACAATATTAGAAATAGGTTTGATCTTAGGAATACCTCGAACTATTTCTTGAGAAGACATTCTACTAAGGTTTTCATAATTTATGTGACCCATACGATTATGCCATATCTCATTTTCATCCATTCTAGCAATTTTACAGACCTCAACACTATTTTGAACAGTATAATAATTGTCCGGAGTCCTGAGTCCTGTAATAATGCACTCACATTTTTCATTTGAAATTTTGCAATTATTCTTTGAAAAGGTGACAGTATGATTTGAGTCACAAAATTGCGAAATACTAAGTAGGTTTGCCTTAAGACATTTTACTAGAAGAACATTTCAAGTAAAGGTAATCCTTCTTCTTGGAGTGTTCCTTTACCAATGATTTGAGATGATACACCATCACAAAAAATAACTTTTCCTCCAGCAAAGCTGGTTTTGTTTAAGAGTTTGGTATCATCCCCAGTCATGTGTTTTGAACATCCAGAGTCTAAATACCAACCTGATGGAGTGTGTTCAGCTTTTAAAGCAGTAATAATAATATTACACTTCATCTAGGGTAATAACTCATCTTTTCTAACCCAAACAACTCTTGTTTTTATTTTGCGCTTATTTGCTCTTAATTGATAAAATTTGCGAGCATTAGATTTTTGTTGAAAAATGTTTTGCGCATGAGGCTGAATTTTATGGAAAGTGAGAGCATTTGGTTTAGAGAAGTGTTTAGAAATCCTTCTTGGAAATGATCTTTTAGGTTTGGTCTTTCTCCTTCTATAGTTAGTTTTTTTGTCTGGTTGTCTAGGAAGAACATAATTGTTACGACTTCTCCTAGAATAGTTAAAGTTTTGATACACAGGAGAATTAAAGACATGGTTGACTATACGTCTAGAGTAGCATCCTTCAAAGGAATGACCATATAGATCACAGTAAGAGTAGTATAGATTGCTCGACGGTGGTATCTCCTTAGAAAAGTCTCTAAACAAGGGCTTGATAAGATTTTGATGTTGAACCTTATTCTTAGGGCGTACAGTTTGAAAGACCGAATCACTCTTCCTACAAGGGGGGCAGACATATTTAGTCTTAGATGGACTTTCACACTTAGAGTTACTTTTTTCGCTAAAATCAAACTTAGATTGGTTTTTGTCAAACTCATTTTTCAGAGAATGAAAGTCTGGACAAGTTTCTACAGGTCTTTTGCCTCCTGACACAAACTTAATTGGTTCAAAAGTTTTAGTTTGAGTCTTCAAATTGGGGCAAAATCCTATTCCAGTTCGATCATCAGAATTAGTTTTGGAATCAGCAACAAATCCATTAAAACAGTTCGAGTTATTTTCAAATTTAGCATTTTTTTTGAAAACTGTTGCTGTCTTTTCTTTAGATTGTTCCAATTCTAATAATGTCCCTTTATATTTTTTCTCCAGGGTTTCATTTTCTTTGATAAAATTCTTCAATTTTTGATCAAAAGTTTTAACTTCATTTTCATGAGTTAGACATTGGGTAGTACACTCTTCAGCGTTAAGTTTAACCATCAAACATAAGTCTTCTAATTTCTTAGTGAGATCTTTCACTATCTTTTCTAGTCTAGTGCTTTTCTTAAGCATTTTTGCATAAAGTGTGTGAATGTCAGGGAGGTCTTCAGTGTCTGAGTCACTAAGTGCAGTGTGTAAAGTGACCCCTAAGGATTCATTTCTTGAACTCACGCACCCATGGACATCGTCATTATCGTATTCCCTTTGACTCACACACCTCGTGGTTAAACTAACAATATTCCCAGAAAGTAAAGCATCTAAACCAGTAGCAGTATGATTTACAACAACAGGAGTAGAGTTACTATCATCATCCTCATACATAGGCATATCATCATTGTATATTATCTTAGCAAAGAAATACATGCAAGGATAAAAAAATCAAAAGATTCAGGTTCCTCATTCTCAGAATCACTTGAATCATCCCATGTTTTGCAAATGTTAGCCCTAGTATGTTTATTGACAGTGTTTAGTTTCACTCTACAGTCTTGTGCTATGTGTCCTAGTTTTCCACATCTAAAACACTCAATGTTCTTGAAGTCTTTGTTGGATCTCATGTCCTTGTGATGTTTGTCTTGACCTTTCTCATGAGGTTTGTAGTTAGACTGACTTGGATAATTTGGCTTGCCTTGTATGTTTGCCAATTTATTTCTAAATTTGATAATTTTCTTAAATTGTGTTGACATCAAGGCAATTTGATTATCCAGACTATCTATATCACATTCCTCATCAGAATCATCAGTGGGAATAGTAAACTCTGGTTTCATCAACTTAGAAGAAAAACTCAAGTTGGAACTAGTCTGTTTTCTATGCGACTGGGTCATTTATTTCGTAAATTCTAATTCCATTTCCACAGTTCGAAGTTTACTACTGAGTAATTCAGGAGTGAGATTTTGATCACACATTTCCTCAATGGCATATCTTTTATTATCAAACTTCTGTGGTAATGACCTTAGAATTTTAGATATAAGTTATCCCATTAGCATGCAGTTTGGTCACAATGTCAGTTAATTTCATGTAATCATCGAAAGTTTCAAAATCAGACATAATTAGTGAGTTATACTACTGAACAAGCATTTGAGTTTTAGCAGCCTTAACTCTAGTGTCACCTTCATGTGTAGTGATCAGTGTATCCCAAGCTTCCTTAGAAGTGGCACAAGATGAGATCCTTTTGAACTCATGTTCATTTATGGACATAAAGATATCATTCTTGCCTTTGTTATTATTACGAGAAGTCTGCTTCTCTTCTTGTGTGAACTCACTTAATGCTTTCTTAACCCTCTCATTACTTCCTTCATTGGATGGTTTAGTAGGATAAGAGTATCCATTTTCAACAATATCCCAGACATCATCTCCCAAGGTTCCTTATATTAAACCAACCATTCTTACCTTCCAGTAAGCAAAGTTATTTCCATTAAAGAGTGGGGGTCTGGTCAAGTTACCAAATCTTTCATTTTTCTCGTCCATTGTTATGATTTTAAGAAAACAATTTCAGAAACACAAGATCTTTTAAAAGATTTCCAATGCTCTGATACCAATTGAAAAACTATTACTAAATTCATTTAATACAAGATTAAACTATTTAAGTAACTCCGAACTGTTATTTGAAGAAACTCTTTTCTAGAAATCAAATAAGTTTAATCACAAGATGTGTTTAAAATTATGCACGAGATCTATTCAAGATTTGTTAACAAGTTTTGAAGAACAAAACTAAAAAAGTTTTTAATCAGCACACTAAACAAAAAGGGATGAGGAGATGTAGAAAGATTAATGACAAGATATTTTTAACGTGGTAAAATCTCAACCAATTGAGAAAACATCCACGACTCCCTCTACGGAGTAAAAAGAAAAATCCACTAAAATAAATATAACAGTTACAAACTATATAACACACATGCACACAAATCAGACCTATACAAGCTTAGGAATGTACCCACTGGTGTACTTATAACTTTTCTACAGTTCTGATAGTTGATGTTGTTCTCCCAGTTTGCTACCTTCACTTTGTTCCAGTCTTTACGTCGACTCTTGTATCAAGATCTTATTACCAACACTTTCAGTGTTGTAGTGTGTAAGTGTTTGTGATGGTGATCTAACACATGCATGCACACACTCACGCTTATTTTTACAAATAGTCCTAGCAAATTACAAATCAGATCTATATGTGGATATTTTCAGTTTCTCTCTTCTTAGGAAACTTTGAACCTTATTTGACTTTTAATATTAACCCAGAATCCACGGCTATCTTGCTCAGAAGACGTATCAAGATCTTAATCAATCTCAGGTTTTGAAAATATTTTTGAGATTGAAAATCACCAAGTGCGATTCCAACTAGGTCGAAGGTTTTGTTTCAAAAGGACTAGAAACAGAAAATATTATTATTGATTTTGAGTATGAAAACATTTACAGAAAAGAATCAACAATAGATTTCTCAAGATGAGAAACTATAAATGCAGATCTGGGTTTAATGTAACATAAAATGCTCATATATAGAATTTCTATGAAACAGAAATGCAGATCTAGCTTAATGCTTAAGTTGGAAACAAGATCTTAACATAAAGAGGTTACAGCACGAAACAACTTAACAAACTAACTCTCAAACTCTCAAACACTCAAGGTTGTGTTTGGTATATAATTGGTTTTGAAGAGGTTAGGGTTTGAAAGATGTTTTAGATGATTTAAGGTTAGGGTTTCTAACTCTCTCTCTCTCTGGTTTCTCTCTATCTACTCTCTTCTCTCTCTAGAAATGATGAAATGACAAAATCTTTTAAATGGCTGAGAGTAAGGCTCCTTATATAGGGGGTTGAGAATATTCGAGAATGGGGTTCAAAATCAAGGGCTACGATTTAGTCTTTAGCTGTTTACTTTGATCCAACGGTATAAGAGAAGTAGTGGATTAAAATGCTTTTGATTGGTTTAAGAGGGATTCACAGGGATTAAGCCAAAACACATGCAGATTAAGGGCAGGAAATGAGCAAGGCTTATGTCTCACAGAAGAAATACAAATCGGACCGATATCAGGCTGACAGGTGTAAGACTGAGATTGATGCTGAAATCCGTGTTTTGAAAAAAATACTCAAACACCTTTAAGTCTTTAACATTTTCGGTTTCTACCCTAGTGAATTTCCAGAGATAAAATCATCAATTCAAAATTGCAGATTTACCCCAAAACTTTTAATTCCATTTTTAAATTAGAAAAAAATTATTTTAATAATGATTTAAAATTCCCAAAAAATCATTAAAATTCAATTTAAGGGAGATTAATATACACAACACACTTATAACCAATTATATGCAATGTAGGAATGCAATACTAATGTGTCTTAGTGTTGGTAAATATACCTTAGATCAAGAAGAATAAAAAGGAGAAGGATTGAGGCTCTTTGGTTTCTTGGATGTGACTCAATTTTTTTTCTATTTCCAAACTAGATGAGCACTTATACAATATAGACTCAAGTGAGTCAAGAGTATAAGGTGCTTCAGTAATTATCTTTTTCACTTTTATTTTAGAAGTATTAAACTAATTAAATTCGAGCAACTTGTCTTTGCGGATTTGATACCCGAACTGGGTGCTGCACTCCCTTAAAAGAGTGTAGTCATAGTTTAAGTTTTTGTATAGAGTTGGTGAGCCGAATATAAAAAACGACCGATGTCGGTGACGCGACGCCGCGACAAAACCCTATCTATCAAATGGCGCAGTTGCCGAGAACTTGATGTTTTAGAATTTATTTGATTTAGTATTTCGTTGTATTTTTTTTCTATTTGTATTTTTTGCTAACCTTTTTGCAGGACTTTTACATTTGAGCTCTAAGAAACGCTTGAATTTTTCGCGCGCACATCACTTTGTGGAATTCTCCACTTCGAGCCATCTTTGGGTTAAGCATGTCTTATTCCAATCGTTTCGATAATCATTATGAGAATTCTGAAAATCCTCGCAAACCTATGACTTTTGATCAATACTTAGAGTCCCTAAAAATTGCAAATTCAAAAATGACTTTGGGCGAGTATTAAAAAGTCAAGCTTTGGAGTGCGTGTATTTTGAGGATGATGATAACGAATTTGGGCCTCTAATTCCTTATAATAGGAATTTTGAAACAAATTGCATTAGCTTTCAAAGTTCTTTTAATAATGAGTTTGAGTATAGTTCCGATAATAATTTTCAAACTTCTCATTTCCAAGAATCTGCACCCCGGCCTATGACTTTCAACTAGGGTTTGCTCATGCTTGAGAATGAGAGGTATGAAGACGGTTACCGGGAAGAAACTCATTTGTGGGAACATGAATTGGATTTATTATTTGAATCCGACGACGATTTTTCTTTTGAAACTTTTGAAGTTGAGGAATGTTTTGAACCAAATGAGGATTTTTCGCCTACTTTGGAACAAATCATTCTTGACTTGGCCCGTGGTTTAATAGAGAATGAAAGTGAGCGTGAAATGGATGTAGTATCCATTTGCAATGAAATTATTTCGTCTTTGGATCCCAAAGAAGAAAGTTTCATTAAAAATGATCTTATCTCCTTCGAAATTCCAACTTTGAGTGATGATAACTCATCTCTTGAGTTTGAATTTCTTTCCTCCCCCTTTTCATTCTCCATTATCACACCATCACAAGTACCCGATGAATCGGTGCCAACCTTTAAAACATTTAACCCATTCACCGACGAGGAGTACTTGCTCGAGTTTCTTTCCATGAAGGCATCTTTGCCTCCTTGTGCACCCCCTCCCTCCCATTCCAATTTCAAAATACTTGGGAGAAAATTCAGTTTTTTTTTGGAATCCATGTGTTTTTGTCACCCGTCTTATCCAAATCCCCAATCGTCCCCCCAAAACTTTTAATTGGCGATGGTTCACTTCTTCCGCCTTACACTTGCCTTCCGTTGTTCAAACGTAATTCCTATTTTTTGGGAGGTATGCATGAAAGGGAGGGTCCCCCATGGATCATTCAAAGTCAAATCGTGTTTTGGGTGGACCCTAAAATATTTTAACTTCTAGTGTATAGTTAGTGTGAAGCCTAAATAGTAGGTTGTATATAGTTAACTTTTTATTCTTTCTTTCTTTTTTATCTTTTCTTTCCTTTTTAATTTAGTCTAGTGTAATTAGTTAACTTTTTGTTATTTTTTTTTGTTATGCTTTGGTACTAACATGTTTTGTACAGTCTTTGGACTCGTACTTTCCGGAGATCGCTCCATTGTGGGTAATATCGCTCTTTTCCTCTCTTTAACTTGGTTCTTAATTTACATTGAGGACAATGTCAGGTTTTAAGTTAGGGGGTGTGGGATATTCTATCCATTCATTATTAGTTTCTTTGATTTTGATTACATGTTATTTCCAAGCATGCTTTTGTTGTAAACAATTAAAAATTTCAAAAATATTTTCTTTCTTTTTTCTCCTTTTTTGGTCATTTTGCCTTTGTTTTCGACGATAAATTTTAATAATTGTCTGATCCAATAGACAACTCAATGATGCATGCTCTAGATTTTGGAAGTTATTAGACTTTAGTCCTCAGTTATTGATATTGTGAATAACGTCAAGAATTAAACTTTAATCCCATGAGCACATGCACTTGTCTTGCTTTATTGATTTGGTTTAAGATTTTTATAACTCGATAATCTTTTGTTGCATTGTATATACTTACACCGAGTAAGCTTTGTACCTTTCGTCATTTTTGAGTGTATACACTTTTCTTTCCTCATTGAAAATGTTACATTCGTTGGTAATCTCATTAGTCTTTCATTGATCGTTCCTTAATTGAGTTTATATCTTGAAATGTATTACTTGACAATGATTTTCAAAGTTTTTTTTGACTCGAGAATTGCGTAAACTTTAGGAAATGATCATAGGCAATCTTTGTTATACCACCCATATTAGCTTTGACCTCACCTTATATGTTTTCCCTCGTCAACCCCTTTGAGGCTTAATATAGCCTTTCTTTTCATTAACCAAAAATCCCATAATCAACTCCAAATTGGAGTTAAAACCATACATACACCTTCTATACCTTTGTTTGGAGTGTTACTTGGGATTGAATGAGGTTGTTGTGTTGTAGTTGCAATTTAGGCATGTGAGAGTGTGAAAAGTAAAGAAAAGAAAAAGTGAAAAAAAAGTGAAAAAGAGAAAGAAAGAAAAAAAAAGAAAACATGAGAAAAAGAAGAAAAGAAAAAGAAAGAGAAATTTGTATATGTTTTGTATATAGTTCAATAAGCTTTTATTACTCTCCAATTGTTATATTTAATGCTTGTTTAGAACTTGTTTTCCAATTTTGATTTTGGCCGCATTTTCCCATTATCCCGAGTTTTCATCTCCGAACACTTTGAATCCGTACATATATCCTTTGTTTCGTACCCTAGCCTAACCTACATTACAACCCTATAAAGTCCAATTTGATCTTAAAGTGTATTTAATTTAAAAGTCATAATAGTTTTGATAATTTGTGAAAATACATTTCGCCTCCTTTAATGTGCGGTATCTTTCATTGAGATTACAATTTTTAATTTCTTATATAGCGTTCTTCATTTGTGACATGTGTGCGGCCTAGTTTCCACTTATATTTACTCTTTATGCCCGCATGTTTCCTGTGTTAACTCCCTGTTTCGAGTGAATTCACTTGGTGAGTGTAATGCCCACGAGGATTGATTATATGCTTGCCTTTATTCAGTATCCGATTTATTAAAGTTTTTTCCAAATCACACTTTGCATGTGCTCGCCCCCTCCCACATTTTAAGGTTTCAATTCTATGAGTGGTTTCTATAATGTCAATAATATGGATTTTCATTTGAATTCGTTCATTGTGCTATTAACATGTATGAAATATTTTTCACTATTGTTGGGTGTGTCGCATGTTGATTGGGCATATTTTGAGGAAATCATATGATGTTTGAGGGTTTCATCCCGAAAACCTGCACGAGACGACACTCGTCTATTAGGGTAACCTATGGGTTTAACGACTTATTGCATATACTAAATGCAATCGTGTTCCCTACGAAAGTGGCATTTATATTTTGATACATATATACATGTTGTGATTTTCTTACAGTTATTCTTGGGTTGAATTTCATTACTAGGGACTAGGAATGTGTAAGTCAAGGGGTGTGATTCGTATCGAATCATGCATTTAATTACCCTCGAACTTAGGCATTTTAGCCCCCTCGGGTACCGTAATTTCTATTTATGCTCATTAATTAGACAACCTCCATTTTAAATGCTAATACTTTATTTGTGGTATTATTGAGCATTTATAGGTGTTACGGTGCTTAGTATGAAGTTTGGGCGCATTCCGGTAAAGTTCCGTCGCGATTCGCACGTTCAGAGACATTTTCGTAATTTCACACTTCAGGATTTTTTTTCGAAGTATTCACGGAAGTTGTATCCCTCGGGCCAAGCTTCTCGTGGCCGCAAACGGTGCTCGAATCGGAGTCCGAACAAAGGAAACACGGAGCTTTAATCGGAAAAAAATTATAAGAAAAAAAATAACAATTTCATTAATGACCTCCATGTCCCTTTTCTCTTTTAAGAAGAAATCAAATAATTCCCTTTATGTCCTAAAACGTTTTTTGCAGCAAATTTAGCCGTGGTCGATTTTTGTCCAAGCTTGGGTTTGTGCTCGGGTTCTGGGTTCGTCCCAAATTGAGAGCTTTCATCCAAAATTGAAGCTTGGATTGCGTGCGGATATAGTTGCGGTTCAATTGGCTCGAATTTTTGGAGTACCCATTTTGGCCATTTCCAAGCTTTGGCCAACAATGGTGGATTTTTGTTTCTACAAGTGGGTCTTGATTTTTTTGTTGTTGGATGCATTGGATTTGCAACAGATTGGGTCTCAAACCATCCATGGAGGTCATATCTCGGTTTGGGCATAATCGGACTTAGGTCTCGGGGATGGTGGATTTTTTGTACGAAGTGGGTTCTGTAGAATTATGTGTGGGCTGTCCAGCAACTCGCGGTCGACCGCTGTTTGGGTTTTTGCCGTGGATCCAAACCAGTGAGCCTCTCCCCATTTGCGCGGTCGACTGGCCTGAATCCTTGGTCGACCGGTGCTCTGCTTTTGCCGAATCCTTTTGCTGCTATCCTTTCTTTTTTCTTTTTCTTATTTCTTTTGTTGTTTAATTACAACTTAACCCTTTTTATTTTCTTTTTCTTTTTTTTATTAGTTAATCGTAACTTAGTATAAATAGCAAGTTTAGTTTATATTTGTAACTCTCTTATTTTTTTAGTTCATTCTCTCTTTAGACCTAGGTTAGAGAAATATTAGGGTTTATTTGTGGAGACACCCCTCTCCTCCATGTTTGTATGTAACCACCATTAATGTAAGTTTACTATTCATTGTCAGTTTTAGCTACTTTTTTATTTTTTATTTTTATTCCATGCTTTATTTATTAGTTCTTGCCTAGATTAATTGTGTAGCTAATTCAATTAGTATTAATTTAATTCGTTGCTTTAATTAATTAGTTAATTTATTTCATGTCATTTAATACGCTTAGGGGCTAATTTAAATTAGGTTGTGTCGGATTGCACTCACCTAAGGTTGATTTGGTTTCTTTTCTTTGGTGATGGAGTTTTACGAGTTTATTTCGAGTGGGTTGTCTGATTTGGCATAAATTCTTCACATTTATCCCCTTAATTTCGATATTTTTATGATCTCGTGCGGTGTAAATAGATTGGATTTGACTTATATTTATTCTACTAACCCTTTTTGGCAACTATTTCGAATTTTGTGTATCTCTTATGTGTTCTACAGGTATTTCATACAAGTTAGTGCCAAAGAGAACTCAAAACAGTGAAAGAAAACCAAGAAACGGGGAGTAAAGGGCATTTTCGTAATTTTTCATCCTTATTCCGGAGGTGGGGCCAACTTGAAAGTTGGAGAGATTTCAACTACAAGAACACTGGAAAAAACGGCACCTCAATCGGAGTCCCTGTGTGAAAGTTATGAGCAGTCAAAGATAGAAGAAAAAGTCAAATAAAGAGAGGACCGGTCCGCCCAGAAATTAAAAGAACCTGTCCGCCAAGAAATTAAAAGAACCGGTCCGCCCATACCCCAGACCGGTCCGCTTTGCCAAACTCCAGAAGACCCCGGATCATAAGCAAACCGAAGAAGGCAAAAATAAAAAGAACCGGTCCGCCTTGGGACCGATCCGCCTCAAAATAAAAAGAACCGGTCCGCCCTGGGACTCGTCCGGGGGAGGAGGGGGACCGGTCTGACTGTCGCAGTTTTAATTTTCTAATTTTCCTCTAATAGAGAGTCCTAGTGCTGCTAAAACTCTTGGAGTCTTGTAGGGTATATAAACCCATTTATTATCATTCTTAGAACGAAGATTTTAGGGAGAATAATAGATTTTTCCTTTCTTTTCTAGCGAACCCTAGTTTAGATACAATTTCCAGTTTTAATTCCAAGATTGAAGCTTTATTTCAGAATTTGTTTGATTACCAGTTGTATTAATTGCTGCAATTAATACAATTTCCAGTTTTAATTACTGCTTGGGTGAGATTAGTGAGTTACTTCTTCTTTTCAATTCTATTCTACATCAATTTACAAGTATCCTTAGATTAATCATGAACTCCTGCACATTAAATACTGTTTTCATCACTTTCAACATGCTAGGCTAGATTTTCTAAGGCTGGGATACATGAACCCAGCCTGATGTGTTAGTTGCGTGTGTATAACATTAATCCTATGTAATACCCCGTATTTTTATGCTTTATAAATTTGTGGATTTATTAAATTTAATGTGAGTTATTAATTTAATATAAATCCGAAAATTAATTACTTTATAATTATTAACGTGATGTGAGTTAGTAATTATGGGAAACTTGTTGAATATTACTAATGAGTAAAGTAATATAATATTGGTTAATTTTATAATTATTAACGTGATGTGAGTTACTAATTATGGGAAACTTGTTGAATATTACAAATGAGTAATTATTTTATAATTATTAACGTGATGTGAGTTAGTAATTATGGGAAACTTTTTGAATATTACAAATGAGTAAAGTAATATAATATTGGTTCTATTAAATGTCAAGAGTGAATAAAATGACAATTTTGGAAATTTGAGTCGGGACACGCCCGTGTCGCGTCGGGACTAAATATTAATTAATAAAAGTGAATAAATTATAAGTTGCTCGTATGGTCATTTTGAGTGTGCCAAAGTGTCCGGAAGGGTCGAGATAGTCAAAAAAGTGTACCCGAGGGTTTAGTTTGGGTCTCGGGGCGTTTTTAGGCTTATTTAGTGCCCCGGGAGGGAATTTTGGACATTTTGTAATTTTGGGTAATTAAACCCACGAATTTTCAAGGGTTATATCAGATGTCTAAGGTTGCCTTCTAGGGTTAACACAACCAAAGACAAGCGACGGCCATAGGAGAGGGAAGGAGAGAGTTTACCAAGATGTTCTAGGCCGAAAATTTATCCGGTTGCACCGCCACCACCACCAACGCGTAGGTCGCGCGACGGGGAACGCAACCACACCAAATTTGTCCACAAATTAGAACTCTGAAATTTCCAGGCAAGTGTTTATCTTGCTTATTTTCGTTAATGCATCACTCATGTTAGTTTAGGGTTGATTAGGATGAGTTTCATGGAAGAAAAATCATGTTGGAGATAGGAAATTGCATGTAGTAATGATATAAATGGAAATCTGAAAATCCCCTTTCATATGTAGAGGTTGAACCACGGATTTATGATGTTTTGGAAGAAGAAATTCTGGAAAAAGATTGATTAGAACAAAGTTAAATAAATTTCTAGGGTTCATAAGGTTTATACAAGTCTTTCCCCTTTTAATCCATGGTTATTGATGAAAATTCACATGCTTTACGTAGAAGATTGTTACTTTGGGTTTATAATGTTTGTAGTATGAATTTCTAGGAGTTTGGGTGTTAAAAATCTGAATTTGGTTGAGGTTGGATGATAGAACCCGTAACTGTTAATCTGCAGAATTCACATACCTGTTTGATCGATCGATCGAACCAGGAGTGTCGATCGATCGACGCATCGATCGATCGAGCCCCTGCTATTGATCGATCGATCCCTTCTGGCAGACTCATATTTCCCCTTTGTAAATAGTTAAATTCAAATTAAATGAGTAAAAATATTTGGACATCCTTATTAAAATATTTTGGGAGATAAAGAAGACCAGTAGGACTTATTAACAATTATGAGACCTTTAATGTAAGACGAGATTTGCATTTTTGGGATGTTTTACATATAAGGGACGATAGAATTATGTATTAAAGGGAGAGACGTGTAAGATAGTTACGATGGAAAATAGATGAGTACCTACTGAATTCTACACTTGGGAGGATAGATTCCATGAGTGTTACATATTAAGTTGGAATAATCCCTCAAACTAAAAGTAAGGGACGAACCGTTATAAGTGATAACTAAATAATGAGAAATAAGGATAAATGTTATAATTATGGGTTATGAGATGAACCTAATTTTGATATAGAAAAAGTAGTATATTTACATATCTGTGTTTATGCATATACTATATACGTGAGAAAATCATGCCCGCACTACTTGCTATCCCTGAGGTTATCGTGCTGGGACAGTCTTATCTCAATGTGACCTTTACGGGGGATATTGACTTGTACCCAAGAAGATAAGAATCCTAGGTACAGACTATCGTATCGATAGTCACAGTCCTAAGAGATGCGAGGGTATGTGCCGACCTCTTGGACTTGGAAACTATGCTTCGCCTCAATATTGTTTGTGTATGTATTAATACAGTTCGAGAGTGATTCCGAACTTGTATTTCACTTAGTACGAGTGATACGGGGATTGGATAGCAGAGTATGATCGCACCATAATTTTTATGTGGGGTGCTGTTAGAATATATATATTATACGAGTATTTAATATATATATGAATATCTGAAATTTGGAACTTCCTATTGTGTTTATGGTAAGTAAGAAATGAATAATGACTTCAATTTGGAAATGATTGTTTTGAGAAGTATAATAGGACACGGGAAACTTTATTAATAAATAAAGTTAAAATGAGAGCTTTGCTACTAAATGAAATTATCCTCTTAAACAATTCAATTGTTCAGGTTTAAATCTTACGAGTAACCTAAGATAAGTTAAACCCTTGGGAACGTTAGTGCGATAGGCGTGCACATTAGAAGAGAGGTGAGAATTTCTCAAGGGAGTGCCGCACTAATATGTTGTTGCATTGGCCTATAAACATTTTGAATACTTGCTAAACAAATTTTAAATCATTTTCACAATCGGGCTCTGACCTGTTTCTATTTTCCCTTCTCTCTTGTATATATATGTATATATTACAGGTGCCCAGCCACAGGGGCGTCTTGTATAGGATCCTTTGGAAGGAACGTGCTGCAGCTTAGGTGGGAGTTGCAGGCCTCTTGCTTAGACGACCTCATTCATTTGATTCTACTCTTAGCATTATTTATTTTAGTTGGGCTTGTGTCGCCCTTTCCATTATTCAGTTGTTTTATTGGATATTGTAATCCTTTTATTTCCAGTACTTGCACTTTGGGATTTATTATTGCCAGGATGTTTTCATTTAAAGTATTAAATGTTGGATTCAATTAGTTAAATGTTTGATTATTTGGATTGTATGTTCCAGGATAGTTGTGGTGTGATTATTAAATTGTGAATTATGCAAAGTTTTAAATGTTGGTTTATATAAAATAAAATTTGGAAAGTAATGTCTAAAAAAAAAATGGTCTTGACACTTAGCTTAATTATTTAGGGTGTTTAAATTGGAAAAGTATTTTTCGACAGTGATGCTAAGAATGAACCAAGTGTTCACCTTGATTTTAATTTAATAAAGGAGTGATCGCCCGGTATTTAATTAGGTGGGGTGCCACAGGTGGTATCAGAGCATCAGGTTCTAGTGTCCTAAGGATTTGTTCGGCTTATCTCGTTTCCAACTTTGCGTATTTGATTTAGAGCCCTAATATTAGGAATGTTGTATTCATCTTTATGCGTTGGAAATTCGTGCTTCTGTGATTTGTCGATGTGAGTATTGAACTTATTCAGATTAAATTTTAATTTTTAGATGACCCGTTAGGACGAACAAGCTAAGACCATTGGGGAAGTCAATGAGCAAGGACAACTCACACCTCAGGTGCCTCCGAAAAGGGTACCGATCGTCGAATTTGCAGGCATTATGGCACAAGCAGTTACCACTGTAGTCTTACAGTACCACAAACGCAACATGAAGCTCAGAGGAGGAAAAAGACCTAGAGAGGTTAATCAAATGCATGTGAGTAAAGTTGACAATTGTGCGAAGGTACCGAAGTTGCGACAACAAACCACTCAAGACCGAGACAGTTCCAGAAGTAACAAAATTTATGTAAAGGGCCAAAAGTGCCAGGACCAACAAAGTCAGATTCAGAATGAAGTCACAAAGAGGTATTTCAGTTGTGGAATGGACGGTCACAAACGTCAATCTTGTCCGAATCAGACTGGGGAGAAACTACAATTCGACCAACGAAGAATTTTGGGACTCTGCTATAAATGTGTACAGCCGGGTCACAAGTGGAGGGATTGTCCTCACCCTGACATAGTTTTTTCACAAATTTCCCATCAAGGCCAGCAAGACCAGGGAAAAAGCGAGACTAGTCAACAACTTAGTGAAGTGAAGCAGTTTTGAGGAAGGTGCTTCCAATGTGGCAGAAATGGCCATAGGCGTCAGGATTGCCTAGAGAAGATTAGGGCCCCACGGTAGGAAGGTGCCAGTAATAAACCACAGAAGCCATCTCCACCATCCATTCCAACAGCCTCAGTTCAGCAGTGACAGTTACAGTATGGACGTGTCTATAACGTCCACCAGGCAGCAGCTCCACAGGCACCACCCGCGATTGAGGGTATGTTTCCTATCCATGGTACTATGGATCGAGTTTTATTTGATACTGGGGCGACACACTGTTTTATAGCTACTCATTTTGCGAAGGCCTTAGGGTTATTAGCCACAACAGAGAGCACTGTGACGTGTGTAGACTCACCACTGGGAAATGGTTCGCTTATTTTCTTTATATGTCGGGGTGTGGGGGTAGATATTGGTAGCTTGGTATCACCTGCAGACATGTTAGTCTTAGATATGCAAGAGCATGACGTTATTATCGGTATGGATTGGCTCACTGCTTACAGGGCCATGATAGATTGTTTTGGTGGGAGTATTATTTTTTCCATTTCGGGGAAAGAGATGTTTGTAGTGGTGATGCCTCGCCCAGAGGGAGGCTCGACCGCTCATTTGTATTACATAGAGGAGGATACCTCTAAGGAGGTTGTGGTTCCCTTAGACTTGATCCCAGTTGTTCGTGAGTATTCCGATGTATTTCAGGAGATACCAGGCCTACCCCCCAGTCGAGATATAGACTTTGTCATAGATTTATTACCGGATACTAGACTTATAGCACGCGCTCCATACCATATGGGTCCGGCGGAGATGCAAGAGTTATGAGATCAGTTAGAGCAGCTGTTAGGTCAGGGCTTCATTCGCAGGAGTACCTCACCTTGGGGCGCTCCACTCTTGTTTGTGAAAAAGAGAGATGGTTCACTGAGGCTATGTGTGGACTACCGGGAGTTGAACAAGGTCACGATACGGAATAAGTATCCGTTGTCTCGAATCGATGATCTGTTCGACCAGCTGAGGGGAGCAACTTTCTTTTCGAAGATAGATCTGAGGTCGGGGTACCATCAGCTACGTATTAGGGAGCAGGATGTTTCAAAGACTACTTTCTTGATGAGATACGGGTCCTATGAGTTCAGAGTGATGCCATTCGGACTCACAAATGCTCCAGCAGTGTTCATGGACTTAAAGAACCGAGTGTTCAGAGAGTTCTTGGATCAGTTTATCATCGTCTTCATATATGACATTTTGATATATTCACACTCCGAGGAGGAGAATGCCGAGCACTTGAGGCAGGTTCTTCAGACTCTACGAGAGCGTCAAATGTATGCTAAGTACGAGAAATGAGGGTTCTGGTTGCGAGAAGTGCAGTTCTTGGGACATGTTGTTTCTGAACAGGGGATAGCAGTTGACTCGAGTAAAGTGTCAGCGGTGAGGGAGTGGGGACAACCCACGACACCGCGGGAAGTGCGTAATTTCTTGGGGTTAGCCGGATACTATAGGAGATTCATTTGGGGATTCTCCAAGATAGCGGGTCCATTGACAAACCTGACTCGCAAAGGGGTACCATATGCTTGGGATGATGCTTGTCAATTGGATTTTGAGGAGCTAAAAGATAAGCTTACTTCAGCACCGGTCCTTGCTTTACCTAAGCCGGGTGTGGAGTACCTGGTTTACACCGATGCCTCTTTATGGGGACTTGGGGAAGTACTTCAGCAGGAGGAGAAGGCTATAGCTTTTGCCTCCCGCAAGATTAAGCCGCATGAGAAGAATTACCCCACCCATGACCTAGAGTTAGCAGCGGTCGTTTTTGCATTGAGGATATGGAGGCACTATTTATTGGGGGAGAAATTTCGCTTGTTCACAGACCACAAGTCACTGCAGTACCTGTTCACTCAGCGAGAGATGAACATGCATTAGTGATAGTACAAGTATAGCACCCTGCCATGGCAGTACTTCTACAATCGCATTCAGGCCACACAGGCCGCGGCAGGTATCTCAATCAAGGCGCGGCCAGAACTCCTGTAGGGTGCGGCCCTCTCCATAAGAGGCCGCGGCACCCCAGCTCAGGGTCCTCGGACCCCCTCCAACAGCTCAGCGCTGCTACTCTGTGGGCCGCACGCCCTCATCCACATCTACTGCAGGCTTGGTATACGTCACGTGCTCAGGGCACATGACTCAACACACTTCCTCATAAATAAGGGATCACACCTGGGAGTGAAAGGAGGTTTTTTTTCAGAGACCCGAGGCACTACAACACAGACTCTCTCTACATCACCCCAACATAAGCTTTGGAGGCCTATAATCTACATCACAGCCAGAGGCCCGAGGCACTACAACACAGACTCTCTCTACATCACCCCAACATAAGCTTTGGAGGCCTAGAATCTACATCACAGCCACCTCACGGGCTCACCGGAATCTCTAATACTATTATGTACTCTCCTTTATTCCCATACTTGTACGCCTCTATAGGCACGATTATATTGTACAATGCAATGCACATAATGAGAAGGGAGCAACACAGTGGACGTAGGCCCATTTTAAGGGCTGAACCACTCTAAATCTTGTCTACTCTCTGTTTGCTTGCTTTATATATTTATTCTACACTTCATACTTGATTTGTTGGCACGAGATCTACCTATGTACGATTTCTCGTATCATCAATTTGGCGCCGTCTGTGGGAACGAGATACTTTAATCTTGTTTCTCTGCATATATGAGTTCTCCAAACGCCTTATTCGACCCCTGAGGGTCCTTTGGATCATCTCCTCGCGGGTCGGTAACCGGTTATTGGACTCTGCACCACATTCGCCCCCTTTAATGGGAATTTCATATTTTTGGATCTATCTTTGGATCTTCACTTAATGGCTTTGGATCTATTTTGCATACCCCTATGATATCATTCCATCTAGATAATGCTAAAAAGCATGACGGGCTTTTGCCTCAAAAAGATGAATGATTAGGGAGGGATTGTATCTACCCCATTTTTGTTGTCATCTACCTATGATCTAGGGTTTCCATTGAAGTTGTGCCATATTGCGCGCCGTAAGGAAATTCTCTCATCAATGGACCCTAGTAGGTTTTCTTCACGTGTTGGGGGAGAAAATACCAGCTCCTATATCGGGATCTCTCCCCTACCCAGACAGGGGTGCGGCCTGTAAGGTCGGCAGTATCTCATGCCGCGACCCCTACTTGTGCAGACCTACCACAATAGTTCAAAATCATCGTGGGAGGGATTTGAATGGCCTTTGGATCGACCTTGGTGAATAACATTGAAAGGCTGCGGCAGTGCACTTATGTGCCATACTGGCCGCGGCCTCAGCAGCATAATCATGGAGCAATTCAAACCCTCCATCCTGATACTTCTGTGATCACTCACCTCTGTTAAGTTTTGTCTCAGATTCTGTATACTTTACAAAGACTAACAAAGGCAGAGATGGAAGGAGAATCCAGCCGGAGTGCAGAAGTCAAGGATGAGATTGTGCAACTATACAATCACCTTAATCACCTCTATGACAGCCACGCCTCACTTCAGACCCAGGTCAATTTTCTAACTCAGAGGGTGCTAATGCTGGAGGTTGCGACATCTAAAAACATAGGCGCGGAAGTGGAGGAAACAACAAAGCCAACCTTGCCTGCCGCGGCAGTAAACGAGACCACGGGATCAACTGTCGGAGGTCAAAAAAGGCAGAAAAAGTCGGGTGTCTATACTCAGTTGAGCCTCCCGATTGAAGAGATCTTCGAGTTCATCAAAGGGGACAAGATTTTAAGGTGGCCAGAGAAATTGAGAGCTCCACCCCACAAGAGGAACAAAGCTACCTGGTGCAGATTCCATCAGGACCATGGCCACGACACAGAGCAATGCTATGCTCTGAAGGATGAAGTTGAAAGGCTAATCGGGCAAGGAATGCTGCAGCGATTCCTGAAGAATGCATAAGGGATTCAGCCAGATCTAGCAGAGGCTGCATACCGCATCTCATCCTTAGTCTTTCTAATTTCAACTATTTATGTTTATGTTTTATGAAGCTCACTGTATCCTTAATACTCGAGACTTTATGTTTTGTTAACAAAGTCATTAGCTGCAGCATACATATATAAATATATGAACTAGCAAGTTTAGCTATATCTGATATTTCTCTTGGTTTCATAACCTGCTACCTCACAAAAAGACTTGTTGTCTCAATCATATTTCAGAGGAAATATAGCAAAATTATCTTGAAGGATTATTCCACTTCGGGATGCACTTATGGATGGGATACAACCTTCATTAGCTCAGAAGTTCCCCTCGCAATGTGCAACCACATCTTATCATATGATGACCATATTCGCAGAAACATCTGAGGATTTAAGGAGCTTTTATCAGCCACCAGGGCCTACAACGCCAATTCTCTGCTCTCGGAGTGTGACATTAGTCACGGGGGCTTATAACACCCATTCTTAGCTTCTGGGACTCGTCATCGAGCCAGGAGGCTTACAATATCTAGCCAGGGATGGCTTTATATATATATTATTAGCTGTGGGTGGCTTAATAGCATAACCCAGCCTGGAGAGGCTTGATAGTGTCTCGCATATTAGCTGTGGTTGCTTAATAACATAACCCAGCCTGGAGAGGCTTGATAGTGTCTCGCATATTAGCTGTGGGTGGCTTAACAACATAACCCAGCCTAGAGAACCTTGATAGTGTCTCGCATATTAGCTGTGGGTGGCTTAATAACATAACCCAACCTGGAGAGGCTTGATAGTGTCTCGCATATTAGCTGTGGGTGGCTTAACAACATAACCCAGCCTGGAGAGGCTTGATAGTGTCTCGCATATTAGCTGTGGGTGGCTTAATAACATAACCCAGCCTGGAGAGGCTTGATAGTTTCTCGCATATTAGCTGTGGGTGGCTTAATAACATAACCCAGCCTGGAGAGGCTTGATAGTGTCTCGCATATTAGCTGTGGGTGGCTTAACAACATAACCCAGCCTGGAGAGGCTTCATAGTGTCCCAAGATCGACTAAAGGAAAAAGCCATGAAAGACAATCGAAGCGGCTATAGGAGGCTCTGTTACTATGATCATGAAGCATGTCAAACCTACAGAAGGATGGCCTCGATTTCCCAAGAGCAAGGTTATACAGCCTCATTATCTTGTCAGTAGTCAAGTAGATGCCGCGGCATTCCCATCCGCCGCTGCCCTAGCACTGGTTGGCAACCTGCCACAGCTGAATGGAAAAGGCGACTGAGAGTCGCTGAAGTGGACTCGAATTCAGAATATTTGCCCTCGTTCAAAATTACCGCGGCATCGATCTATTCATTATTTCTACATGGTAAACTAGATAACCAAAGGGTCCGCGGCTTCTACGAAAAATTGAAGAAATTAAGCCGCAGCCCCAAAACCATACTTCATTGGCACCGCGGCTTGAGGGATCACAGCCCTACAGTGAGGTGCAGGGGAAAAACAAAAAAGGGCCAAAGTGACAAGGACACCGCGGATGATTAATAAGAGCAAGATTGCATCGAATTGTACTATCCTGCCGTGGACCTAGCTACAAGTCCTACAAGTTCATTCAATACAGGAAGCAAGTTGCAAATATGAGGCAGTAACGTGCAACCATTCATTATAGCAGGCAATGTAAAACATGCAATATTGAAAACCAAGGAATATTAAGTAGGCAATCAGTGATAAAAATATGGCCGCAGCCTTTGTATTAATAGTCATAGATTACAAAATGGAGGCCGCAGCCACAACGGAAATCTAAGATTACAAAAAGTTGATGCAAGAAATTAAGAATTTAAGAGGCCGCGTCATCATCATCGTCAGCCTCTTCTCCGCCCGCGGCAGTCTCTGTCTCCCCCTCCTCAGCCGCTGCCTCTGCCTCTGCTTGGGCTTTCAACCTTGCTCTTTCTTCAGTAGCGGCCTTCAGCTCAGCAATGCACTCTTGATGTTCTGCATCACTTAATTTCCAAGCGAGGACCGTCTCCTTGGCATCAGGGAAGCTCTTAATAATTCTTTGTCGCAGCTCCTGGTAGCCGCGGAGGTATGCCCTGTTGTTAATGAGGAAGAAATCCTTGGAGCCTTTGAATGACTCCACGGCATGATCTATGGCTAGCTGGAGGGCGTCGCCATGATAAACTTCCATCTTTTGTATGGCCGCGGCGTGGGCTTCATCCTTCTGAGCAGACTTGGATTCTAGCTCTTGATATTTCTGCTGGAGGAGGGCGAGCTTGGTATTTGCAATCTCTGCAACACGGGCGACTTCGGCTGTTTGGGCCTGTGATGATTTCAGAGATTCCGCGGCTTGATTGAAATTCTCCTCCGCTTCCTCTCTGGCCTTGTTGGCCTTCTCCAAGTCCATATGGGCTGCCTGGAGGGCCGCGGCAGCGGACTCTTTCCCTGCCTCAAAAGAAGAGGCCCAAGCAGACTGTAGGTCTGCGGCATGAGAACTCTTCTCGGCCTCTTTCAGCCTGTACAAAGCCTCATATTTCCTCTTCTGGACCACAATGACATCGACGACCTGTACGAAATAAAGGACGTTAGCAAAAGTACAGAAAAATATGAGATGCAAAGATTAAATGATTAGTACGTACCCTCAGAAGGCTGTGGAGGCCACAGTCCTCCAGATCTTCGTGGTCCTCCCCAACCAGCCTGTCGAGGTCCGCAGCATCCAAGGCTCGCTTCATTCTCCGCGCAACCTTTGCAGTAGTGTCCCAAGAGGAGTTTGGGTCAGGCTGCCTTAATTGAGGCCTTGGCCTACCATCTGGACTGGACTCTCCGCGGAATTGGGGAGGTGGCAAATTCGCGTTAATCGCCACTACAGTTGGCGGCGGAGGAGAGGACGATTAAAAGGGGACTTCAGCTGACATCAGGCCAACAACGGCCAAATTTTCCCCTATGTCGTCATCAAAGTGTTCATGATGCGCAGGGTTTTCATCATTAACCACCGGATCCGCGGCAGGATCAGTGGCCTTATCTCCAGTGGGGGCCGCGGCAGGTACCTTAGCTCTGGACCTCTTCCTTTTTTTACTTCGCGCAGTGTTATTCAGGACGACCGCGTCCTCATCCATCTCTGCCAGCTGCGCAGCCAGCAGCTCCCTATCAACTTCTTCACCTGAAAAGGAATTGCATGAGTTCAACAAGTTCAAGAAAATAAAATGACCGCAGAATAAAAATAATGGCACAGTTAATTACCCTCTGCGCCCATCTGTTGAGGAATTGATTTGTTTAGGAAGAATCCCGCCTCAAATATAGTTGCTGACGTTACAAGTATGCTGAACTTCTTATGCTCAGCAGGAACTTCCGCGGCCTCAGCAACTATTTTTTCCTGCCTCGCGTTCATGTGCAGATTGTCAAGGGCTGCAGAAAGAAAAGACAATTCAAGTTAGTGGAAGTTACATGAAATTAAAGGACGCGGCTATAATCTTATACCTAGTTTTGAGGGTGAACCCCACTGCCGCGGCATTTTATATGATATCTCTCTCTCGTTCTCCTCGGGGTGCATCTCCTAGCCTTCACCGGAGATGTAAAAATATTTCCCCTTCCAGTTTTTCACACTGGTCGGTCTCCCAGTGTAAAGGGTCTCGTCCCTTCCGCGACTAGAAAAATAGTAGTAGCCCGCGAACTTTATTGAGTTTTCCTTTGGGCGGTAGAAATGAAAGAACTCCGCGGGAGTAATGTCCTTTTTGAACAGCTTCTCCCAAAGGACAACTGCAGCAAGAATATCTCTCTAACCGTTGGGATCTAACTGAGCTGGGGCCAGTTTCATTGTCTGGAAAATGCGATGGATGGGAATAGGAACAGGCAGCCGCAACCCATAGATGAAGGCGTGCAAAGGGAAGCAAATTCCATCATCGGATAGAACCGTGCACGGTCTCTGGTTCGCGGCAAGGGCTGAGCACGTCAAATTTTTTGGAAATTCGAAAGCCTCAGCAACCTGCTCAACCCAATCTTGGGTCATCGAGCTGCGGATATCAAGTGCAGCCAATGGTCTCTCGGCCCTCCCAAATGTGCCTCCTGGATTATTTCTAGCAGCCGCGGCATTGTCTCCTACACCCATTGGATGTGTACTTGAGTTGCTTCCTCTTCCATCGGCTGAGATTGGGAATCCTTCCCAGATGCAGAGTCCGCGGAGTCTGAGTCAATTATCACACAGTTCGGGCAATCTTTCAGTTTGCAGGGCCCAACTGATCTCAGAGGGGGCACAGAAGTAAGCTCGGGGGGAGAAGTCCCAAAATTCTTTACCCAAAAGCCTCTCAGGAACTCGTCTGGGTAAAAGCTCATATGGCTGCAGCAGTACCTGAAAAGCAGAGTTCGCAGTTAGGCGCCGCAGCCAGTATGACTTGTAAGACTTCAAGAAGCCGCAGAAGGGTATTTTTAAGTATTAAAAGTCTGGAGTTACGTCCCTAACACAGTTATATTAATTGGCGAACTCTATTGCTTCTGGGACTGTACGGTCCCAACTATCCGCGGCCACATCCATATTTGTTGAACATGCGCTGCCACGAAAATAAGATAGAATTGCTTTAAAGCATTCCCGACCGCGGCCATTCCTAATTCTTCAGACAATTCTATATGCTCTAGTAGTAACTACAGTTATTTTACATGGATGTCTTGGGTTCATGAAAGTTTCAAGGCTGTTCCGAGATGACCAAGGGGGTGATTTGATGCCGCGGATGATGGCTTGAGGGACCGCGGCCATTTAGCACGGTTTGACGCAGAATTGCAAGTTCAGACGATTACTATAATCCTATCATGCCGCGGCATCTATCCTAAACAGTTGATTATCCAATTTTTAACCATTCTAAGATCAAATTCACAGAATGTGGAGGGTTCGACTATGAACATCAAGAATAGTGATATGTATTTCATATGCAACATATGTGGGAAAAAGCAAACGAACAAATAAAACCCTAGATCTCTAGCAAATGAACCAGGAAAGGCACAAAAAGGGAAGAAAATTGTAAGTAGTGGTTGAAAAATCACCTGGGAATGAAGAGAATCGCGAATATCAGCTACAGACCACCTTGAACTGCCACACACCGCCTCGGAGGGTCGCCGAAATATGCAAGAAGAAATGTGCAGAGATTCGCTCTCGATTTGCTCTCAAAAGTTTTGGAAACGTAATGAAGTCCACGGCCAGAAACAATTTATATAAGGGAGCGCGGAAGATGAATCGACGCTTTGAAAGCACCGCGGCACCTAGGCTACTTAGCCGCAGTCCCAATATATCTCCATTGGCACTACGGCTCGGGGGCTTATTGATAGTACAAGTATAGCACCCTGCCGTGGCAGTACTTCTACAATCGCATTCAGGCCACACAGGCCGCGGCATGTATCTCACTCAAGGCGCGGCCAGAACTACTGTAGGGTGCGGCCCTCTCCATAAGAGGCCGCGACACCCCAGCTCAGGGTCCGCGGACCCCCTCCAACAGCTCAGCGCTGCTACTCTGTGGGCCATACACCCTCATCCACATCTACTGCAGGCTTGGTATACGTCACGTGCTCAGGGCACGTGTCTCAACACAGTTCCTCATAAATAAGGGATCACACCTGGGAGTGAAAGGAGGTTTTTTTTCAGAGACCCGAGGCACTACAACACAGACTCTCTCTACATCACCCCAACATAAGCTTTGGAGGCCTAGAATCTACATCACAGCCAGAGGTCCGAGGCACTACAACACAGACTCTCTCTACATCACCCCAACATAAGCTTTGGAGGCCTAGAATCTACATCACAGCCACCTCACGGGCTCACCGAAATATCTAATACTATCATGTACTCTCCTTTATTCCCATACTTGTACGCCTCTATAGGCACGATTATATTGTACAATGCAATGCACATAATGAGAAGGGAGCAACACAGTGGACGTAGGCCCATTTTAAGGGCTGAACCACTCTAAATCTTGTTTACTCTCTGTTTGCTTGCTTTATATATTTATTCTACACTTCATACTTGATTTGTTGGCACGAGATCTACCTATGTACGATTTCTCGTATCATCAGTCAGCACAGGTGGTTTGAGTTTGTGAAGGACTATCAGTTCGACATACAGTACCATTCGGGGAAAGCTAACGTAGTTGCTGATGCGTTGAGCCGTAGACCGGTAGACGATGTAGCGGACGTCTGGAAAGCAAAGTGGAAGGATTTGGGTCACCAGGACACAATAGCCCGTTCCTTTATATTTGTTATGACAGTGACACCCGAGATTGTTACGAGGGTGATACAGGCACAGACCGCAGACCCATTTAGCCAGGAGCAGATTGTACGACTTTTAGCTGAGGGTGCTGAGTCCTATTATTTTAGTTCTGATGGGGGTTTGAGGTTTAATGGGAGATTGGTGGTCCCAGAAGGATCATAATTACGTCATGCAGTGATGACCCAGTCTCACGGGTCCCGATTTGCAGTACATCCTGGGGGAGATAAGATGTACCAAGATATGAGACGGCAGTACTGGTGGAGTGGGATGAAAAAAGATATTGCTAAGTTCGTATCCAAGTGTTCTACCTGCCAGCTGGTAAAGGTGGACCATCAGAAACTGTCAGGGTTGCTTTAGCCATTGGAAATACCCGCGTGGAAGTGGGAGAGTATTCCCATGGATTTTATTACAGGGTTGCCTACATCATAGCGGGGCCACGACTCTATTTGGGTGATTGTAGACCGTTTGACCAAGGTGGCTCATTTTCTGCCGGTGCGAACAGACTATACCATGGGTCAGTATGCTCAGTTGTGCATTGCTGAGATTGTCAGATTATATGGGGTGCCCCTGAATATTATGTCAGATAGAGACAAGATTTTCGTGTCACGTTTCTGGGAGAGCTTTCAGGAGGCTATGGGTACAGAGTTGAGGTTGAGTTCAGCTTATCACCGACAGACAGATGGACAGACAAAGCGTACTAATCAGATGCTGGAGGATATGCTATGCATGTGTGTCCTTGATTTTAGAGGATGTTGGGAGCCACATCCTCCACTGGTAGAGTTCACTTATAATAACTCTTATCAGTTCAAGATTGGCATGGCTCCATTCTAGACTTTGTATGGAAGGCCTTGTCGTTCCCCAACTTGTTGGCTAGAGGTGTGGGATAACAAGTTACTAGGACCAGAGGTGATTCAGGAAACCTCCGCTAGGATTGAGATGATCAGGAGTAGCATTCGAGTAGCCCAGGACAGACAGAAAAGCTACGCCGATGCGAAACGGTTCTTCCAAGAGTTTAATGTGGGGGACCAAGTATTACTGCGAGTATCTCCTATGAAAGGAGTAATGAGGTTTGGGAAGAAAGGGAAATTGGCCCCGAGGTACGTGGGACCATTTCCCATTATCGAGAGGATTGGGCCGGTGGCATACAGATTGGGTCTGCCAGAGAATTTTCATCGCATCCGTGATGTATTCCACATCTCGTCGTTGAGACGATACCTTCAGGATGATATGGCCCATACTCACATCGCTATAAAGGAGATAGACTTACAGCCTGACAGCTCTTACGAGGAGAAACCGGTGGCTATCCTAGACCATAGCGAGAGGAGATTGAGGTCGAAGGTAGTTCCACTTGTACGGGTCCAGTGGGAGCATCATAATGTGGAGGAATCAACTTGGGAGCGCGAGGCAGATATGCGTGAGAGATATCCAGATTTATTCTTACCAGGTATGCCTTATTTTCTGAATTTCGGGACGAAATTCAGTAATTAGGGGGGAAGTATGTAATACCCCGTATTTTTATGCTTTATAAATTTGGGGATTTATTAAATTTAATGTGAGTTATTAATTTAATATAAATCCGAAAATTAATTACTTTATAATTATTAACGTGATGTGAGTTAGTAATTATGGGAAACTTGTTGAATATTACTAATGAGTAAAGTAATATAATATTGGTTAATTTTATAATTATTAACGTGATGTGAGTTAGTAATTATGGAAAACTTATTGAATATTACAAATGAGTAATTATTTTATAATTATTAACGTGATGTGAGTTAGTAATTATGGGAAACTTGTTGAATATTACAAATGAGTAAAGTAATATAATATTGGTTCTATTAAATGTCAAGAGTGAATAAAATGACAATTTTGAAAATTTGAGTCGGGACTAAATATTGATTAATAAAAGTGAATAAATTATAAGTTGCTCGTATGGTCTTTTTGAGTGCGCCAAAGTGTCCGGAAGGGTCGAGATAGTCAGAAAAGTGTACCCGAGGGTTTAGTTTGGGTCTCGGGGCGTTTTTAGGCTTATTTAGCGCCCCAGGAGGGCATTTTGGATATTTTGTAATTTTGGGCTATTAAACCCACGAATTTTCAAGGGTTATATCAGATGTCTAAGGTTTCTTTCTAGGGTTAACAAAATTAAAGACAAGTGACGGCCATAGGAGAGGGAATGAGAGAGTTTACCAAGGTGTTCTAGGCCGAAAATTTATCCGGTTGGACCGCCACCACCACCAACACGTAGGTCGCGTGACGGGGAACGCAACCACACCAAATTCGTCCACAAATCAGAACTCTGAAATTTCCAGGCAAGTGTTTATCTTGCTTATTTTCATTAATGCATCATTCATGTTAGTTTAGGGTTGATTAGGATGAGTTTCATGGAAGAAAAATCATGTTGGAGATAGGAAATTGCATGTACTAATGATATAAATGGAAATCTAGAAATCCCCCTTCATATGTGGAGGTTGAACCACGAATTTATGATGTTTTGGAAGAAGAAATTATGGAAAAATATTGATTAGAACAAAGTTAAATAAATATCTAGGGTTTATAAGGTTTATATAAGTTTTTCCCCTTTTAATCCATGGTTATTGATGAAAATTCACATGCTTTACGTAGAAGATTGTTAGTTTGGGTTTATAATGTTTGTAGTACGAATTTCTGGGAGTTTGGGTGTTAAAAATATGAATTTGGTTGAGGTTGGATGATAGAACCCGTAACTGTTAATCTGCAGAATTCGCATACCTGTTTGATCGATCGATCGAACCAGGAGTGTCGATCGATCGACGCAGCGATCGATCGAGCCCCTGCCATCGATCGATCGACCCCTTCTGGCAGACTCATATTTCGCCTTTGTAAATAGTTAAATTCAAATTAAATGAGTAAAAATATTTGGACATCCTTATTAAAATATTTTGGGAGATAAAGAAGACCAGTAGGACTTATTAATAATTATGAGACCTTTAATGTAAGACGAGATTTGCATTTTTGGGATGTTTTACATATAAGGGACGATAGAATTATGTATTAAAGGGAGAGACGCGTAAGATAGTTACGATGGAAAATAGATGAGTACCTACTGAATTCTACACTTGGGAGGATAGAGTCCATGAGTGTTACGTAGTAAGTTGGAATAATCCCTCAAACTAAAAGTAAGAGACGAACCGTTATAAGTGATAACTAAATAATGAGAAATAAGGATAAATGTTATAATTATGGGTTATGAGATGAACCTAATTTTGATATAGAAAAAGTAGTATATTTACACGACTGTGTTTATGCATATATTATATACGTGTGAAAATCATGCCCGCGCTACTTGCTATCCCTGAGGTTACCGCGCTGGGACAGTCTTATCTCGATGTGACATTTATGAGGGATATTGAGTTGTACCCAAGAAGATAGAAATCCTAGGTACAGGCTATCGTATCGATAGTCACAGTCCTAAGAGATACGAGGGTATGTGCCGACCTCTTGGACTTGGAAACTATGCTTTGCCTCAATATTGTTTGTGTATGTATTAATACAGTTCGAGAGTGATTCTGAACTTGTATTTCCCTTAGTACGAGTGATACGGGGATTGGATAGCAGAGTATGCCCGCACCATAATTTTTGTGTGGGGTGCTGCTAGAATATATATATTATACGAGTATTTAATATATATATGAATTTCAGAAATTTGGAACTTCCTATTGTGTTTATGGTAAGTAAGAAATGAATAATGACTTCAATTTGGAAATGCTTGTTTTGAGAAGTATAATAGGACACGGGGAAACTTTATTAATAAATAAAGTTAAAATGAGAGATTTGCTACTAAATGAAATCATCCTCTTAAAAAATTCAATTGTTCAGGTTTAAATCTTACGAGTAACCTAAGATAAGTTAAACCGTTGGGAAGGTTAGTACGATAGGCGTGCACATTAGAAGAGAGGTGAGAATTTCTCAAGGGAGTGCCGCACTAATATGTTGTTGCATTGGCGTGTAAACATTTTGAATACTTGCTAAACAAATTTTAAATCATTTTCACAATCGGGTTCTGACCCGTTTCTATTTTCCCTTCTTTCTTGTATATATGTGTATATATTACAGGTGCCCAGCCACAGCGGCGTCTTGCATAGGATCCTTTGGAAGGAACGTGCTGCATCTTAGGTGGGAGTTGCAGGCCTCTTGCTTAGATGACCTCATTCATTTGATTCTACTCTTAGCATTATTTATTTCAGTTGGGCTTATGTCGCCCTTTCCATTATTCAGTTGTTTTATTGGATATTGTAATCCATTTATTTCCAGTACTTGCTCTTTGGGATTTATTATTGCCAGGATGTTTTCATTTAAAGTATTAAATGTTGGATTCAATTAGTTGAATGTTTGATTATTTGGATTGTATGTTCCAGGATAGTTGTGGTGTGATTATTAAATTGTGAATTATGCAAAGTTTTAAATGTTGGTTTATATAAAATAAAATTTGGAAAGTAAAGTCTAAAAAAAAAATGGTTTTGACACTTGGCTTAATTATTTAGGGTGTTTAAATTGGAAAAGTATTTTTCGACAGTGATGCTAAGAATGAACCAACTGTTAACCTTGATTTTAATTTAATAAAGGAGTGATCGCCCGGTATTTAATTAGGCGGGGTGTCACATCCTCTGAATTTAGTGATTGATTACGACCGTATTGCGTAGGTACACAACAATTGTAGATCTTTATATCTCGTTTGCCTCTGGGTAATCAGGATGATTTAGAATGCAATTCGAGTGTCACTATCGCGATACCTATTTACTCGTCCTCAGATTATGTATGACGCGGGCTTGAACCTCGTATACGTAATGCTTGGGAGTACTAAATTCTGGGTCAAATTTAATCAGTTAAATTTACGATTAATATTATAACTGCAATTCACTAGGGTTGGGGGATTGTATTCCCGTCCTGTTTTTCTCATCACTTAGTTTAAAAGTTTCATTTCATCTTTCAATCATATTTTAGGTAACTTAGTCTAATTGCATCTTTTTATAATTTCATACTTGCATTTAGTCGTAATCCAGTCTCAAAACCAAATCATCTTATTTTTCTTTCTTTTTAGAGTCAGAGTTAGGGTTCCTTCATTTTTTTCCCGTCGTTACAACTCCGTTGTCCTTTTTCCCTGAGGATCGATACCCGACTTGTCAGATTATTACTTGAGCGAAAGGCTTGAACTTGAGCCTAGAGTGAACGCATTTTGAGACACATTTTTAGTCGCGTCAAGTTTTTGGCGCCGTTGCCGGGGAATTAGGTAGACTTAGGATTAGATCGAGTCAATCCAAAACTTTGACCAAAAATTTCCAAAAATCCAAAAACATAAAAAAAATTCAAAAAGCACGAAACGATCCATCATCATCTCTCCTAAGCTTTAATGCAAAATTCTGAAACCACTCGCACACCCCATAATACTCCAACCAATATTCACGAAAATCCAATTGTTGAGTATAATCCTGATAATCCCCACACTCCAAACGCCCCACAGTTCTGGATCCCACCTCCCACACCGTCGCACACAATCTCCAATAACACTCCGTTTTCCTTCTTAGGACACACTCCGAGCACACCTAGTGAGAGCACCGAGTCGTTAAGTGAGGAAGATATGTCACAACATGGCAGTGCACCCGCCGGTGAGGAAGAGCCCCCATACCGCCCGCTGAGAGTATTCTTATATCCCGAGCGCACTGTCACTCCGATATGCATTATACTCCCGTATAATGATGGGAAATTCCGTTTCAAAAATGGGATGATCCAGATGTTACCGCATTACCACAGTATGGATTCTAAAAAGCCATACCTCCATATTAGGGAATTTGAGGACGTGTGTGATACTCTTAATGATCAAACCTGCACACAAGAGGTGGTCCGCCTCAAACTCTTCCCTTTCTCGCTCAAAGATAAAGCTAAGACCTGGCTATGGTCTTTACCTCTGAGCTCGATTCCATCATGGAATGAGTTACAATCGAGATTTCTCAAGAAATTCTTCCCAACACATCGAACAATCTCCATAAAGGCTTAAATTCAAGCGTTCAGACAATCTAAAAATGAGCCATTTCATCGATGTTACGAGCGTTTCAATGAGTTAGTTACTTCGTGCCCCCATCATGGATTTGATTCAGCGCAAATCATCTCTTTTCTCCATAATGGGCTGAATCTTAACTCCAAGCAACTTGTTGAAACCATGGGAAGTGGTCCCTTTTTCGACTTAGACGCCCATGACGCTGAGCTTCACCTGAGGTATGTCGCCGAGACTACCCAATCTCGGGATACATCTGACCCTAATGCTCAAAATCGAAATCGGCAAGTGACCACCACTCCATCGGCGTCCAGCCTATTTCACGTAGATAAGAATTCTGTGACGGACAATCGATTGGATACCCTTGAGAAAGGATTTCGAGACCTATGCGAGATATATGGAAAAGGACCAGCTGGATCTATACCAAACCCCATCGAGAAGGTGTGTGAAATTTGTGAGGCGGGTCATTCAACTGAGGAATGACCGACTATACCCGCCTACAAAGTAATGATTCAAGATCAAGTTAGTGGTATAGGAGGATTTAAGGGTACTTTCGGTGCACCGCACGGGAATTCATACAACCCTTCATGGAAAAACCATCCTGGTTTTAGCTATGGGAAACAACATGCTGCGATGAACCCTACTTCCCATGTTACCCCTCCTCCACCACAACACTTTCAACAAGCTCCACACATGCAAGGACATGTGCAAGCACCACCACCTCAAGGATCATACATTCCTCCGTCGCGGAGAAGTCTCGAGGATAATATCAACCACTTTATCAATACCCAGACTGCCACTAATGCTAGTCATGAGCGCATGATGAATGACATGAATGCGAACATTTCACAGTTGGAATCATCGTTGAGTGTTCAAGAGAAGGGCAAGTTTCCTGCCCAAGGCCAAAAACCTCTCCAAGGTCAAACTAGTGTTAGCTAGACACCCCATAACCATCCAGAGAAATGTAGCGCAATTACCACTCTACGTAGTGGGAGAGTAGTTGACTTGTCACCTCCTCCATAAGACGTACCTAAAGATAAGGAGATTTTGCCCGACACGAAAGAGGCCGAAGATGTCCCCTTGAATGAGAGTGATAAAGACGACACTAGTGAGTCCGAGGTAGTAGTGAAACCACCCACCACGGCACCATTTCCTCAAATGTTGATTCCTTCACATAAAGGAAACCCACGTGATGACGTGCTAAAACAAGTAAAGCTGAACTTACCTTTCCTTGATGCCATTAAGCAAATTCCAGCTTATGCAAAAGTCATCAAAGACTTGTTGACAGTAAATATAAAGATGAAGGTAAAGAAAAATGTCTTTCTAGCACATAATGTGAGATCCATTCTATTTAACGATCTCCCGCCTAAATTCAAAGATCCCAGTGCACCCACCATTTCCTGCATCATTGGAGAAAATAAAATCGAAAAGGCCTTACTAGATTTGGGAGCAAGTGTAAATATCCTCCCTTACTCCATTTATAGGCAACTTGACTTGGGCAACCTCAAGACCACAAAGGTCACTCTCCAACTAGCGGATCGAACCGTGAAGATTCCACGAGGCATAATTGAGTACGTGATCATCCAAGTTGACACCTTATACTTCCTGGTAGATTTTGTCGTTTGGGACACGACGCTCGTTCTTAGCTACGGATAACGCAATCATTAATACTCGGAATGGGCGAATGCAACTCACTTTTGGGAACATGACTTTGGAGACCAACATCTTCCATATCACCCAACAAGCAGGGAAAGAAGATGATGTGAGTTTCATAGATGAGATCGTAAAGGAATACTTTGAGGAGAATTATTGTGGAGACACCTTAGGATCCTCTTTAGTGTCAAATCACGAGAATAAAGGGTCCTACAAGAGAGAGACGTTATGGGTGTGCCCTATTTCATAAAGTAATAGTGGTAGTAGTGACGATGAGAGAAAAGTGGGGGAGAGGTGTGTAGTGACCGCAATAGAGAGAGAGAGAGAGAGAGGGGTTAGAAGAGAGAAAATGGTGGAGTTAGAGATCGAGCAAGTAAGAGAGGACGTAGGAACTACTCGAGAGAGAGATCTAGGGGACATGAGCATGGAAGAATTTGAAAGAGAATTCGGCCCGGTGGATGAGAGCCTTACTGTTGAAGTCCAATCCCTATTGGACTCTTGTAGTCACTTAGACGAAAGTGAATTGAAAGAAAAAATTGATGAATTCCTTCGTTGTGACAATCCACCCACACCACTAGAGGCCCCACAGGTGAGTGAGGAGAAAAGTTGTGGTTCATCTGACTTAGACCCCGACCCATGCATCTTAAAAATTAAAAGAAACCTAGGCGTTCCCTCCAAGTCAGCGCACGCAGACCACGCTTTGAGTCAGCATCACGAGAATCCCTTTCCAATTAGTCACGATGAGTCTCCCGGTCTATCCTTTATCTATGGGCAAGGTCCCAACTTGTTCCGATTGTTGGAATATAATCCTAGGACGGGAGTGACAAGGAGAGCATCGAACCCCGTAAGTGGGGTCGGGTGAGTTTGTGGAGAGATGAGAGGTCGTCGCACCCCCGACGCGTATGGGGTGATTGTTGTTGTATTATTGAGTCATGTGTTCGGGTAATTTAGTGTCTTTATGCATTTTCTCCATTTGTTTGTTTTATTTATCGCACTTATTATTTTGCCTTATTTAGATTTTAGTCCTTTTTTCTTGAGGACAATGCAAAAGTCTAAGTTAGGGGGGGTCACAAGTGCGTATGTCTAAAACTTCACAAATTTTGAAAATGCCCAGAAATTTCCAAAAAAATCATAAAATTTTGAAAAATTCAAAAATATTTTTGTTCAAAATAAATAAAAATTGGAATTCAAAATTTTCAAAAATATCATTAAAAGTTGGATTTAAGTCTCAAGTTGGAAAAATTCAACATACACAAAGCCGAAATTGACCAAAGATGGAAATTGAGCGAAAATTGACGACTTAACGAATAAGTGTGGAGATTAACAAACCCGGTGAGATTCGAACCTCTCACTTTTTGCGAGTTTTTAAATTAATCCGAGTTAATTGTTAACTCAAAGTTCTTTTCAGCGTATAAAAAGTCGTTGGAGATCTCAATCCTTTCATTTTGATCGGTTATGAAAAACGTGTGTAATATTGCTTTGGAAAAACGTGCCAAAAGTGATCTCTAAACTTAAATTCATCTCGAAACGCATATGGTAACGCAATTGGCATTTTGGACAATGAAGTAGGCCATCGTTTGTCACCCAAAAATATTGGCCATAAAAAGTCGTGAAAAATCACCCCTTTTGCAACCCAAATTGAGCCGAATAGATTTTCCCTTTCGTTTAACAACCCAAAAAACCCAAATAGCCCGGAATTGTGAAAAATGGAAAAAAATCAGAATTTTAGTCCGGAAAGTGCATATAAAGGGTCAAGAAAAAAATAGATATGCTCAACAAAAATAGCAAGAAAAGAAGTGAAAAACAGAAAAAAATAGAAAAAGAAGAAAAAATGAGCAATAGCCCGGAAAAAGCACAAACGGACATCATTAATGACTTTTCCAATTCCAACCTTCCCTACCTCTTTCATTTTACCCAATATACCTTAAAACCTGAAAAAGTCCTAACCGAGTCCAAATTGCAAAAATTGGTTACCGCGTGGAGAGCTAATACACCAAAAGATAATAAGAGAGATAATGCGTGAATAAGAGGCAATGTTCCCATTTTTAAAACCGTATTCCGTTGATGAGATCCTATCACAATGAAATTTTCGTTTTTCTACTTGTGTGCGTGACTTTGTGTCCATTATATTTACTCTTTATATCACGCATACCGAGAGAATAGCCACATTCTGAGTGATTCGTTTGAGAGAGAATTCCGTGAGAATTTGAAATGAAAACGAATTTTTGGACAAGTAACGTAATGGTCAATCGGTGGAAATTCGCGATTAAATTTTTGGCTTCGCACACACGCACTACGGTTTGAGACTTGTAAATATGACTTGATGATGACTATTTTCTGGGAAAGTTTGAGTTATACAATTTTTTCATATTTTGATTTTTCCTTGAGTCAAATTTTGTGGGTATATTCTCTGCAAACCCTCACGAGACACAACTGGCCCTACTAGGGTGACCTCGGGTTTAAAGGCTTGTTGCATACGCTAAATGCAATCGCTTGCTCGCGAAAAAGGTATTATATCCCAATAAAATGTGATTTTCAAGAGTTAAGCCTTGCTAGGATTCTTTTACATTGCTCGGGATGCGCACAATTCTAAGTTAGGGGGATTTGATTAGGCATAAATTCTTCACATTTATCCCCTTAATTTCGGTATTTTTATGATCTCGTGCGGTGTAAATAGATTGGAATTGACTTATATTTATGCTACTAACCCTTTTTGGCAAGTATTTCGTATTTTGTGTATCTCTTATGTGTTCTACAGGTATTTCATGCAAGTTAGTGCCAAAGAGAACTCAAAACACTGAAAGAAAACCAAGAAATGAGGAGTAAAGGGAATTTTCGTAATTTTACAGCCTTATTCCGGAGTTGGGGCCAACTTTAAAGTTGAATATCTTTCAAATATAATAACACTGGAAAAAATATCACCTCAATCGGAGTCCCGGTGTGAAAGTTATGAGCAGTCAAAGATAGAAGAAAAAGTCAAATAAAGAGAGGACCGGTCCGCCCATACCTCAGACCGGTCCGCTTTGCCAAACTCCAGAAGACGTCGGATCACAAGCAAACCGAAGAAGGCAAAAATAAAAAGAACTGGTCAGCCTTGGGACCGGTCTGGGGGAGGAGAGGGATCGGTCCGGCTGTCGCAGTTTTAATTTTCTAATTTTCCTCTAATATAGAGTCCTAGTGCTGCTAAAACTCTTAGAGTCTTGTAAGGTATATAAACCCATTTTATTATCATTCTTAGAACGAAGATTTTAGGGAGAATAATAGATTTTTCTTTTCTTTTCCAGCAAACCCTAGTTTAGATACAATTTCCAGTTTTAATTCCAAGATTGAAGCTTTATTTTAGAATTTGTTTGATTACCAGTTGTATTAATTGCTGTAATTACTGCTTGGGTGAGATTAGTGAGTTACTTCTTCTTTTCAATTCTATTCTACATCAATTTACAAGTATCCTTTGATTAATCTTGAACTCCTGCACATTAAATACTGTTTTCATCACTTTCAACATGCTAGGCTAGATTTTCTAAGGCCGGGATACATGAACCCAGCCTGATGTGTTAGTTGCGTGTGTATAACATTAATCCTATAAATTTAGTGATTTATTACGACCGTATTACGTAGGTACACAACAATTGTAGATCTTTATATCTCGTTTGCCTCTGGGTAACCGGGATGATTTAGAATGCAATTCGAGTGTCACTATTGCGATACCGATTTACTCGTCCTCAGATTAAGTATGACGCGGGCTTGAACCTCATATACGTAATGCTTGGGAGTACTAAATTCTGGGTCAAATTTAATCAGTTAAATTTACGATTAATATTATAACTGCAATTCACTAGGGTTGGGGGATTGTATTCCCGTCCTGCTTTTCTCATCACTTAGTTTAAAAGTTTCATTTCATCTTTCAATCATATTTTAGGTAACTTAGTCTAATTGCATCTTTTTATAATTTCATACTTGCATTTAGTCGTAATCCAGTCTCAAAACCAAATCATCTTATTTTTCTTTCTTTTTAGAGTCAGAGTTAGGGTTCCTTCATTTTTTTCCCGTCGTTACAACTCCGCTGTCCTTTTTTCCTGAGAATCGATACCCGATTTGTCAGATTATTACTTGAGCGACATGCTTGCACTTGAGCCTAGAGTGAACGCATTTCTGAACACATTTTCAATCGCGCCATTGTCCTAATTATTACGCCTAGGAGATTTAACGGGGTATATCATATATGTTCCTTATTTACGATCTTGCGTGCGTAATTTTCGGGGTATTTGTTGACGCCAAAATCTTATTAGACTTTTATGCAAATTTAGGGGTGTGACAACACTAGGTTTAATTAACTGTCGAAATGAGACTCAATCTTAATAACTCGTCGACCCATGTAACCATTTTATACTAATTAACTCAGTTGACGGATATTCGACGCAACCTATAGTTTTTATTCACTTTGTTAATTTTAGTTTAAATACACTCGCCTAGTATAATCTTTTCTTTTATTTATCTTTTTATTTTGTTAGCAATTATCTTTTTCACTTTTATTTTAGAAGTATTAAACCAATTAAATTCTAGCAACTTGTCTTTGTGGATTCGATACCCGGACTGGCTGCTGTACTCCCTTAAAAGAATGAAGTAATAGCTTAGGTTTTTGTATAGAGTTGGTGCGCCGTATATAACAAACGACCGGCGTCGGTGACGCGACACCCTGGCAAAACCTATTTATCAAATGTGGGATATTCTATCCATTCATTGGTAGTTTCTTTGATTTTGATTACATGTTATTTCCAAGCATGCTTTTATTGTAAAAATTAAAAATTTCAAAAAGATTTTCTTTATTTTTTCTCCTTTTTTGTGCATTTTGCCTTTATTTTCGATGATAAATTTAATAATTTTCTGATCCAACAGACAACTCAATGATGCATGCTCTCGATTTTGGAAGTTATTAGACTTTAGTCCTCAATTATTAATATTGTGAATAACTTCATGAATTAAACTTTAATCCCATGAGCACATGCACTTTTCTTACTTTATTGATTTGGTTTAAGAATTTTATAACTCGGTAATCTTTTGTTGCATTGTATATACTTACACCGAGTAAGCTTTGTACCTTTCTTCGTTTGTGAGTGTATACACTTTTCTTTCCTCATTGAAAACATTACATTCGTTGGTAATCTCACTATTCTTTCATTGATCGTTCATTAATTGAATTTATATCTTGAAATGTATTGATTGAGCATGATTTTCAAAGTTTTTTTGACTTGATAATTGCGTAAACTTTAGGAAATGATCATAGGCAATCTTTGTTATATCACCCTTATTAGCTTGACCTCACCTTATATGTTTACCCTCGTCAATCCCTTTGTGCCTTAATATAGCTTTTCTTTTCATTAACCAAAAATCCCATAACCAACTTCAAATTGGAGTTAAAACCATACATACACCTTCCATACCTTTGTTTGGAATGTTACTTAGGATTGAATGATGTTGTTGTGTTGCGGTTGCAATGTAGGCATGTGAGAGTGTGAAAAGTAAAGAAAAGAAAAAGTGAAAAAGAGAAAGAAAGAAAACAAAAGAAAACATCAGAAAAAGAAGAAAAGAAAAAGAAAGAGAAATTTGTATATGTTGTTTATTTAGTTCAATAAGCTCTGATAACTCTCCAATTGTTATATTTAATGCTTGTTTGGAACTTGTTTTCCAATTTTGATTTTGTTCGCATTTTCCCATTATCCCGAGTTTTCATTTCCGAACACTTTGAATCCGTACATATATCCTTTGTTTCGTACCCTAGCCTAACCTACACTACAACCCTATAAAGTCCTATGTGGTCTTAAAGTGTATTTAATTTAAAAGTCATAATAGTTTTGATAATCTGTGAAAATACATTTCGCCCCCTTTAATGTGCGGTATCTTTCATTGAGATCACAATTTTTAATTTTTTATATAGCATTCTTAATTTGTGACATGTGTGCGGCCTAGTTTTCACTTACATTTACTCTTTATGCCCGCATGTTCTGTGTGTTAACTCCCTGTTTCGAGTGAATTCACTTGATGAGTATAATGCCCGCGAGGATTGATTATATGCTTGCCTTTATTTAGTATCGGATTTATTTAAGTTTTTGCCAAATCACACTTTGCATGTGCTCGCCCCCTCCCACATTTTAAGGTTTCAATTCTATGAGGTACATTCTATAATGTCAATAATATGAACTTTCATTTGAATTCGTTCATTGTGCTAATAACGTGTATGAAATATTTTTCGCTACTGTTGGGTGTGTCGCTTGTTGATTGGGTATATTTTGAGGAAATCATATGATGTTTGTGGGTTTCATCGCTGAAAACCCTCACGAGACGACACTCGTCCACTAGGGTAACCTAAGGGTTTAACGACTTATTGCATCTGCTAAATGCAATCGTGTTCCCTACGAAAGTGGCATTTATATTTCGATGCATATATACATGTTGTGATTTTCTTATAGTTCTTATTGCGTTGAATTTCTTTACTAGAGACTAGCAATATGTAAGTTAGGGGGTGTGATTTGTATCGAATTATGCATTTAATTATCCTCGAACTTAGGCGTTTTAGCCCCCTCGGGTACCGTAATTGCTATATTTATGCTCGTTAATCAGACAACCTCCATTTTATACGCTAATACTTTATTTGAGGTATTATTGAGTATTTATTGGTAGTACGGTGCTTAGTATGATGTTTGGGCGCGTTCCGATAAAGTTCCATCGTGATTCGCACGTTCAGGTACATTTTTGTAATTTCACACTTCGGGATTTTTGCCCGAAGAATTCACGAAAGTTGTAGCCCTCGGGCCAAGCTTTGCGTGTCTATAAACGATGCTTGAATCGGAGTCCGAACGAAGGAAACACAGAGCTTTAATGGAAAAGAATTATAAGAAAGAAAATAACAATTTCATTATTAACCTCCCTATCCCTTTTAATAACAAATCAAATAATTCCCTTTATGTCCTAAAACTTTTTTTTGCAGCAAATTCAGCCATGGGCGATTTTTGGCCATGCTTGGGTTTGCGCTCGGGTTTTGGGTTCGTCCCAAATTGAGAACTTTCATCTGAAATTGAAGCTTGGATCGCGTGCGGATATTATTGCGGGTCAATTGGTTCGGGTTTTTGGAGTACCCATTTTGGCCATTTCCAAGCTTTGGCCAACAATGGTGGATTTTGGTTTCTACAAGTGGGTCTTGATTTTTTTTTGTTGGATACGTTGGATTTTCAACATATTGGGTCTTACAAATGGGTCTTGGACCATCCATGGAGGTCATATCTCGGTTTGGGCATAATCGCACTTAGGTCTCAGCGATGGTGGATTTTTTGTACGAAGTGGGTGCTGCAGAATTGTGTGTGGGCTGTCCAGCAACTCGCGATCGACATCTGTTTGGGTTTTTACCGTGGAACCAGACTAGTGTGCCTCTCCCCTTTTGCGCGATCGACCGACCTCAATCCCCGGTCGATCGGTGCTCTGCTTAAGCCGAATCCTTTTGCTGCTATCCTTTCTTTTCTATTTTTTTATTTTCTTTTTCTTATTTCTTTTGTTGTTTAATTACAACTTAACCCTTTTTATTTTATTTTTCTTTTTTATTAGTTAATTGTAACTTAGTATAAATAGCAAGTTTAGTTTATTTTTGTGACTCCCTTATTTTTTTAGTTCCTTTTCTCTCTTTAGACCTAGGTTAGAGAAATATTGGGGTTTATTTGTGGAGACACCCCTCTCCTCGATGTTTGTGTGTAACCACCATTAATGTAAGTTTACTATGCATTGTTAGTTTTGCCTACTTTTTTTTTTTATCTTTGTTCATTTTTATTCCATGCTTTATTTATTATTTCTTGCCTTGATTAATTGTGTAGCTAATTTAATTAGTGTTAATTGAATTAGTTGCTTTAATTAATTAGTTAATTTATTTCATGTCATTTATTATGCTTAGGGGATAATTTAAATTAGGTTGGGTCGGATTGCACTCACCTAGGGTTGATTTGGTTGCTTTGCTTTGGTGATGGAGTTTTACGAGTTTATTTCTAGTGGCTTGTCCTAATTATTATGCTTAGGAGATTGAACGGGGTATATCATATATGTTCCGTATTTACGACCTTGCGTGCGTAATTTTTGGGGTATTTGTTGATGCCAAAATCTTATTAGACTTTTATTTCTAGAGGCTTGTCCTAATTATTGCCTAATTCTGGCGTGGCCGCCACCAAAACTAAGCCGGGCGTGAGTAAATAAAATACCATTCTTAGCATGCGACAGATATGAGACATAAATAAACCAGTCCATAAGATACATAATTGAATTGAACTCAAATGCTCATAAACAACTAAGCGATAAAAGATCCATCACATGCTAACTCCAATAATCCATTCTCCAATGATGATTAATTAAAAATCTGATTATAGATCCAACTTTGAATAACTGAATTAAATCCCATAACAACTTTGAAACCGAATGGCCCAATAACTCTCTAAACTGAGTATCATAATGAAATACGACTGAAAGGAAAGTCTAAGCTAAAACAAAACAACAAAGTAAATCCGCTCCAGCTGCACCTCCAAATGATGATCTCCAAAAATCTTATGTAGCTTCTTCGATTCTAATCCTGAAAAAGATTAGTCAACGCATGGGTCAGAGCCAAAGCCCCGAGCAAGAATACACACTACTCCCCTCAAATAGGATCCTTGAATCTAGATAGTAGCATTATACGCAATAAATATCACAATAGAATATAAATCACTAACTACCCACAGAAATCCCCATTTATAAAGGCACACTAATATGATTTTAAATTCTCAAGTCCCACGATGTTAATTTAATTAAATTAACCAGCTTTTATTATAACCTCATTTTATTATGGCGGTCCTCCCGCCTCGGGTGATTTCTCCACTAAAATATACATCCCCTTGTCAAAACGCCGGCTGGCCCGTTTAAACTGTCGGTCCTCGCTGATTGACAAGGTTCCACACACACACGACATAAAACGCCGGCTGGCCCGTTTAAACTGTCGGCCCTCGTTGATTATGTCATCAATATATTTTAATACCCGTCTTATTATCTTAGGTATTAGTTCTAAATTTCTCAATTCACAATTTATAAACACCCCACCCTTTAATCGACGTGAGATCCTCAAAATACCCCTTAGTCCCATACCTAAGGGTCCCCAAGTTATCAATACGTCCTAACCTATGTATAGGAGGATTTTCTAACATAAATCATAACCTAGTCTCATACCTAGACTAGCGTAACGACGATAAAGTAATAAAAATCATCCCACCCCAATACAATAAAACCGTGATAATTTTTCCTCATTAGTCCCATTCCTAGAAGGCATTCTAAAATATAGGGAGAGTAATAATACCCAACAACCCGTCGTCACAATGATATTTAATAATACCAACAAGTCATACCAACAAGAATAATTAGTCGACGTATAAAACTGCGCATGATAGTCCAATTCAATTAAATCTTTAATTTAATTATCACAACGTCAACAATACCCAAATAATCTCATTTAATTATTTTCAATTAAATATACCAAGTTTTCATCATATATACATCAAAAACCAAATTTATTGTCTCTACATGTATTACATGAGTTATACGCATCCAAAAGTCAATTATTTTAAAGCTAGGGTTTTTCTCCATGCAACCTACACCAATAAAACCCAAAATCACTCATGAGTCCTACGTACCCAAAGGGTTATGAATATTATTCAGATTAAAAGATTTTATAAAAACATCCCCATAATTATTGTCCACTTTTTCTAATTAAGTTACTAATTATTATTAAGAAAACATGTAATTAAGTGTTTAGGCGACACTTAAAACACATAATACTAAAGAAAAGAATAGAGTATTCATGCCTATAAAGATCATGTTGAAAATCTGATTAGAAATCTAGATTCCTTGTGAAAAATTAGCAAAAGAGTGTTCTTGAACCAACTTGATTAAACCCCAATTAAGCCTCCCAAAGCTTGTGACAAAAACTTGATTATGAAGAAGGTTGATGATTATGAGTGAGAGGAAAAATATTTAGAAGTGTTCTCTGGTGAAAAACTGAAGAAAAAGTGATTACAAGAAGTCCTCCCACATATTAACAAAGTTATATAGTGATTAGGAGTCCTAATCCTACACAAATTCTTAAAAATAGCTTGCTGCTCACGTTTTCTGGGGGGGTCGATCGATCGACCCCCAGGCGTCAAAAACTGACAGTTCGCTCCCCGAAAAAAATATAAGGGACAATTATTTCCAAAAATCATATAAAATACATTTTAAATCCGATTTTAATTCCGCTTGAAGTTTTATTCTTCTAAAATCATAACCAACATATTTAGCCAATAAAAATTATTAAATTCAAAAATTTACTTTTCTCGAATATTCCTATTAATTAATTAAATTAATTAATAAAAACACGGGGTGTTACAGGTGTGACAACTCTGGGTTTAATTAACTGTCGAAACGAGACTCAATCTTAATAACTCATCGACCCATGTAACCATTTTATACTAATTAACTCGGGTGAGGGATATTCAATGCAACCTATAGTTTTTATTCGCTTTGTTAATTTTAGTTTAAATACAGTCACCTAGTATAATCTTTTCCTTTATTCATCTTTTATTTTTTTAGCAATTATCTTTTTCACTTTTATTTTAGAAGTATTAAACTAATTATGTTCTAGCAACTTGTCTTTGTGGATTCGATACCCGGAATGGCTGCTGTACTCCCTTAAAAGAGTGTAGTCATAGTTTAGGTTTTTGTATAGAGTTGGTGAGCCGAATGTAACAAACAACCGGCGTCGGTGAAGCGACACCACGACGAAACACTACCTATCAAATGGCGCACATGTCATAAATGAAGAACGGTATATAAAAGTGCAAAATACAATCTCATGAAAGGATATCACATATTAACCGATATGAAATGCACTTAAAAAGTTATCGCTAATGTTCAACCTTTGAATAACATTACCCTAGGATCAAATAGGACTGATCATATAGGATCAAATATGATCAAATAGGATCATATAACATCAATCGTTCCCCCTCGAAAGTGTCTTTTGTATATTGTATGCTTATATACCTTTTGCATCGCCATCTGTTGGACTGATTTTGGTTTGTTTTATCACTAGGGACTAGTAATGTGTAAGTTAGGGGGTGTGATTAGTCACGAATATTGTATATTTACGTCCGTTATCTTTATGCATTCTTGCACAATTGTGTCCGTTAATTCCCGTATTTATGATAATTAACTAGACAACCTCTATTATATATGTTTGTTTGCTTTATGAGGTATAATTGAGCTTTTGTAGGTATTGGAATGCTTAACGGTGCAATTGGTGCTTTTCGAGAAGTTTTCAATGTAGTACGCAACTTCAGGGGCATTTTAGTCATTTTAGCATTTGATCTTCGTGCCTGAACTCTTCACGGAAGTACATCCCTTCGAGTCAGCTTCGCGTGGCCTCTGACGGTTCGTCAATCTGGTTCCTAACAAACATGTTATGACCATTTTCCCGGGGAGCACCTTCTTGATTTTTAGGATAAATCATTTTGTTTTCTTTTATCTTAATTTATTTTTTCCACTTATTACATAAGTGTTTTTTTTTGTATTTGAAGATGTATATTCATATAATTGATTTTTTCATCTTCTATATTTATGATATTTGAGAGCTTAGGTTAGAGAAGAAGGTTTTGGAGGGGATTTTAGGTTTTGATTCTCTCTCTCCTTGGGTTTTACCCACTTTGGTTTGTAAGAACACTATTAATCATCTCTCTCTTTAATCCAAGCTTCCATTGTTATTTTTCTTGCTTTGTAACCTAGATTTAACTGCTTTCATTTACTTTCTTGCATTTAATTAATGTCTTTCATAATGCTTTGTAGGTAATCTAATCAAGGTTAGTTAAACTCACATGGGTTAATTAGTTGCTTTGCTATGGTATGATGGGTTTAGGATAGTTTTAATGAGTTAATTGTTCTTTGTATGACACTTAGGAGATTTAACGGGGTATATCATGTATGCGCCGTATTTACGACCTTTCATGTGTAATTTCAAGAATATTCTTTGACACCGAACTCAAATTAAGGTTTTATGATAATTTAGAGGGTGGCAACTCTAGGCTTAATTAATTATCCGAATGTGATTAATCTTGTTAGCGCTTTTATGTTCATGTAGCAAATTTATGCTATTTAGCCCATGTGAGGGAGATGATTCTCAACCAATAGTTTTACTCGTTTTATTTAATCTAAGTTTAAATACATGCCTAGTTTAATGATTTACTCACATATCATCTTTTACACTTTTATTCGTGAAGTATTAAATTAATAGAATTCTAACAACTAGCCTCTGTGGATTCAATCCTTACTTGCCACTGCACTCCATAGTTAGCGTGCCAAGTCTAGGTATTTGTTTGTGTATGGGCATAAATGTCCAATGAAATATTTTACACAGTTTACGCCGACTACCAGTAACCCATAAATCCAAGACGAGGGTTACAAATGGTATTAAAAAACTAAGTTCAAGGATCCTTTTGGGAGTTACGTTGTGAGGTTGGTAGTGAATCTTTGACGTAGGTGTTAGTTTTGGGCTGGTCATGCTTGATAGGTGATAGTTTCAGTTTGTGTTCTCGATGATGGAGTCAAAGAGATTAGCATGACGGGCAATTCATTGCCAAATAACAAGTGGTCAAGTTAGTTGTCATTAATGATTCTCGACGCTTCTGATATATACATGTTAGTAATTTACGAGTGTCTACATAGGCTATTAGTGGCGACACAGCACTATCTAGTGTGAGGTTCTTTTATGTCAACCCTTGATGATGTGAGAGGCCTATTAAGATGTTAATGAAGGTAAATAACGTCCATTGAATTAGACGCACGAGTTGTTTAAATCCAACTGTGAAGTTAGGTTATTGGAGTGGCCTGTCTAAGCAGTGTTGATTTTGTAATAAGGATGCATTAGGTTCCTTGGTTAAGAACACATGGGCGAATAATAGTGGTGATATGATTCGACAAACTTTATCATTGGCTTATTGTCATATCATGGTTATTTGAAAATTCAATAGGTATATAGACCCGTGCTGGTAATTACTGGAGAATATGTACCCACGACTTGGTTGATAGGATGATATTATCGTGGATGAGTGCCTTGGTATTTGTCGATTGATGGGTGTGTATTATAAGATACGATATGAGCTGTGAGTCATTGGTGGTAAGTGTGTTACATGTAAAACAATGATGATTTGAAGTGACATATGAGTAAACCCTAGTTAGCCTTTTATGACGTGGTTTTGGAGAATATGATGCAACATTTGAGGAATATGATCCCTTGTGACGTCGGTAGTGTGGATTTAAAGACTTATAAGTTGTACACAACATCTTCTATCCTACCATAATCCTTAGCAGTGTCAACTTATAGTTTAATACATAGTATGTAGAATTAGTTATTTGAAAGGAAGTCCTTGGAGTGCCCTTGGGACTTATTTCATGTAGCGTCCTTGGGAATATGAGTTGACTTATTGTGATGCCTTGAGGTGTTCAATGATTATAGTTCGCTATGTGTAGATACTTATAGGCTAGTTGTTCGAATGAGATACCGAAGATCATTTGAACGAGGTTCCCACAATCGAATGAGTTATTTTTTCATCCTTCTCTGGAATGTCGCTCGATTGGTCATTGGAAGTTGGTTCTAACGAAATACAGTTTGAACTAGGAATATGGTCGCTTCGAATAGCGCGCAGATTTTTTTATTTGATCTGATCCAAATCCTTAATGTTTATCCTTTTATAACCAACTTCCTTACAAATAGAGATGCGATATTAGAGTCCTTATGAGTATCTAATAGTCGTTGGATGGAATTGGGAAATCGGTAGAGTATACCTACTATGAGAGGTTCATACGTGATGAAATCTTGTTAGGTATTTTGGTGATAATTACATTGGGGTATGCTTGGTTTCCTTAAGAAACCGGTTAAGTTCAGTGTTATGGAGCACAAGTGTTCTAACGATGGTTGTATTGAGGGTTAATATGTCATGAATATTGTATATTTTCACCCGTTATCTTTATGCATTCTAGCACTTTTGTCTCCATTATTGCCTGTATTAATGCTCATATACTATATAACCTTGGTTTTGGATTTATATATATGCTTTGTATGGTTTATATGAGCTTTTGTAGGTATTGGATCTCTTAACGGAGCAAGTGGTTGCATTTAGGGGAAGTTTTATCATCTGATGCAATTTTAAGGGCATTTTAATCATTTCATATTTCATCTCATGCTCAGTGGAATTTGATGGAAGCGTAGTTCATTGAGTTGGCTTAGTGTGACCGCAAACAACACGTCATTTTGAGCTCGGATGAGGAAGTTATAGCTTTTTCTGTAACTAAAATTTTCCCCCTTATGATGGATCAAAATCCCCTTAAAATAGAGATCCGATCGACCAGACTTCAAAGCTCGATCGACCAGTATTTCTTTTGAAGCCTACAAAGGAAGGCAGTTAGGGGGATCTTAGATCGATCTATCAATTGATTTTGTCGGTCGATCGATCGATGCCTTCAGTATTTGTACGCTGGTTCTATTTTTATTTCTTTTTCCTTTTTTACATTACCAACTTACTATATAAGTTGGTTTTGGTTTATTTGGAATATATACATTTTTATTATCTTGTATTTTTAGGTTAGTTTTAGGTTTTGGTTTTGGGGAGCTCATCTTCTGCCTCTCTCTTAGGGTTTTACCCATTTGGGTTTGTAAGTAGCACTATTCACCTCCTGCTTCATTTATTCAAGTTGTCTTTTCTTGTTTTAAGCTACCATTTATTATTTACTTGCTTTGTTAACCTAGATTTACTTATGTGGACACCACATTCTAGGACCCCCTAGGTCTCTCCTTAGGTCCCTAACACCTCCCCATCTCACTGTTCAGGTCCCTGTTTGACCCCGGTAACCTCTATCATCAGAGTGAAATCTCTTTTAATCTTTAAAGGGACCTGAACACCCTTTCCATTGGTCTGTCCCGTGCGCAAATCGACATAACGGTTCGGATGAACGAAAAATTTTACTACCGAAGATCGATTCGGAGGCCACCGGGCACTCCTGAGCCTCAATTTGACCCCAATCAACATAACCATCAGAGTGAAAGATCTTTGAATCTTCGAAGGGAACTAAAACCCCTTTCCAACAGTCCACCCTGTACGCGAAACAACATAACCGTTTGGATGAACGACCAGTTTTCCCCCGAAAATCGATCCGGAGGCCATCGGGCGCTCCCGGGCTCCGTTTGACCAAAGTAAACTCTTTATATTGAACAAGACTGAATGAATATATGAAGGACACTGAATTCCCTTACTAAGGGACTGCCTCATGCGCGATTCTGACTTATGGTACGGACGAACAATTCATTTTACTTTGAAAGGTCCCCGGGCACTTCCGAGCCCCGATTGACCAAGGTAAACCTCCCGAACTGATAAAAACTCTTTGAATGTCGAAGAAAATATCCTAACCTTTTCAACGGTCCACCCCGTGCGCAATTCTAACTTATCATGCGGATGAACGATCCGTTTGCGTTCGACGATCTCCCATCCAAAGGACCGACGCATGCTTCCGAGTCACATTTGACCCAAAGTCAACTCCTGGACCCGGGAGAGGTCCAAAGGACTCTTAAAGGTATCTGAATTACCTTTCTGAAGGTATGGTCCATGCACAATTTGGATCAACAATTTGTGTTCTACGAACATGTTTCTAGGAAAATATGCACGGGACTGCCAATTGACAGGTCCTGAACCCTGCCTATCGGTATTGAGCCCGGGGTCACATGCTGATCGGCACCCCTAGGGATAGGCCGATCGGCACCCACCTGAACCTATAAATTTGGGCCATGACCTCACTCCAAAAACACACAACAGATCCATCAACATCAGTGATCTCAACAACATTCCCTCGAAATCAATGAAGTTCCATTCAAGCTTACATTCCCATCCTTTTCATACCCAATTTGGAAAAATAGCCTTCTCTATCATCAACATTCATCAACACTCAAGGGAGTTCATCCAAGATCAAAGATCAAGCTTCAAAGGAGGTCTAATTCCTTCCCTTTCTCTTTAGATTCCTTGTTTTGCATAATACGCATTAGATTCATAATCAAGTTCTTACTTTAGTTCATACACATTAATATCTACACTTTTAATTATTATATTTCACATACTTTATTTTTTCCAAGAAATCCCAAAAACAAATAAAAGAGGGTTACACCCGTAAATTCCGAACGAAATTATCCATCACACTTTTTCCAAAACCAAAAAAACATATTTTCTACACATACACATATAATAAAATTCCGTTCGAATCTATGGGATAAACCAACCCCTATGCTACATTCGAACTACGTAAACTTTAATGCTTTTGTAGGCTACTTAGGCGTCTCAGATTAAAATTTGAGACTCGAGTCCAATTTTTCAATTCTCTCTATTTCCCTAGTTTTCTAAAATCTCCCCCCATATATATATATATATATATATATATATATATATATATCATACTTGTTTGTGTTTCATCCAACACATATTATCATTTCGTAATAATGATCAATATCATGATGAATGCACAAATCATACTTTTGACATTTATTATTTTTGGAATATTCTTATGGATGACCTCACTCTACCTTGTCCATGGTATGATTTGAATAAATTCGATCTCCATTATATAAACACGCTCACACACTTCACGGGGATATAATGGAAAATAATAACACTAGCCCATGAGAGACCGAAAGGGCGGGATGGGTGCCTAACGCCTTTCCATTCCGTAACTTAGCACCCGAACCTTCGAACTATTGGTTTCGTATGCATCAGTTTGTCCTAGATGCAACTCTATCAAAGTGGCAACATTTCTTTTGCCTATTTGTGCAAAATAAGCTGGCGACTCTATGTCTTCACATTTACCCCTAGGCACCGATCGGGATGGCCACAGTGGTGACTCTATTGGGGACTATTTTTAAGAGGGTTAGACTCTGTTTGCATGGGTGTTTTACTTTCTTGTATATCCCCATATTCTCCATGTTCCCCTTATTATTCCCTGCACATATGTACCTCATGCTTATGCCACTGTTCACACACTTGTAGAAATTTTTTCCATGTACACTTCACACCACGTGCACCTAGGATCACATATATCCAAATGTTTCACACACCACCACTCTCACTTGTTGGCTCTACTGTTTATACTTGTACCTCATTCTTGGCTGGGCATGATCAATAAAGAAACTCTCTCCATAAGATACTAATCAAAGAATCATGCATAGTACACACAACATCACCAAAGAGCATTGCTATTGATCAAATTTTGTCCCGTAATTGGGGAGTCACTTCGTGATGGGCGCTGGTCCGGTAGGCCACAATTAGCCTAAGCGATATGACTCTCACCTTCCATTGGCCAAGTATCTTCGACGTATATCGAACGGTTCCCCCGCATCGTAGCACTTGACCGAAGTCATGATGAGAGGTATATCGTAGGGAGCTCGTTCACGTACATCGAGTATATCAAATTCTCTCTCACACGTACTGTCCCCATAAGGTATATAGTGAGGAAATTCATGTACACTCAGGTATGTCAAATGGCTTATCCACACGTACCGATTTCCCTCAAAATCAAGACATATATCGTGGAAGTCACACCAGGGGGGATACCCTCTAATTAACCCAATCAACTTCATACCCGCATATAGGTGTTAAGCCTAGGACACACATGTTAGATTGTCAGTTTTGACCCGAAACTCTGCCGAAATTCTGGGTCGGCATGCCACCCAATTTGTTGCGCAAAATTTTAAAATGGGAGCCTGTCCATGAGGCTGGTAACAAGTCCAACCCTGGTTTTTACATATAATAAATCCATTTTTCTAGGCTCGGGTCTCGTCTGACATTTCTTTTTTGCATCTAGGAAAACTTAAGACAAGTCTGAACCTAATATATATAATAATCATAGTGAGACCCGTCTCTCATCTTTTCCTCTCTCTCTCCAAAAGTGTCCAAATTTTTTTCCTCTTTTATCAAAAATACCAAAAAACATTTTCTTTTCCTCCAAAAACAAAAACAAAAACACAAAAACATTTTTGTCCTCATATTTTCCAAAAATGTTAAAAAATATTTTCCTCCTTTTCTTTTTCGAAAATAAATCCCATTTTTTCTCCTTTTCAGGTCGATCGCATACCCTTGGCCTGTCTCCCTATTGGCTTCGATCTTCAGTCGAACCGCCTTGAAGTTCTGTCAATCCCCTTACTTCTTTCGAGTTTGAGATTCACCCATCTTCCATGGAGAACACGAATCAAGTGCCGTATCTACAGCCAAATTTATTGACAGTTCTAGCTCAGCTCACTGCTAAAATTGATAACCTTCAAACCGAGGTTCATGAGATGCAAAGAAACCGGGTCCCTATCGCTGAAGAGACTGAGGTCCTCTTCCTTCTCGTTACGGTTTCGCTTGCACCCAAGACTATTTGGGTTCCCGAGGAATACCAACACGCTCCCCGTGCTCCTCCTGCTAATGGGCTGCCGCCCGCTCATCTGCCTATACCAAACCTTACTCAGCCAGGGGCTAACGTACCCGTGACTGTTGACCCGAAAGAGGAAGAATTGAAAAATGTCAAGGAAAACCTTAATATGTTAACTAAGAAATTCGATCAAGTCAAACTCTCTGGTAACTACATATAATACACCCACATGTCTCCCTATCCTAAAGCTAAATTAACAGAAAAATTCAAGATGCCCAATATCGAGAAGTTCAGAGGCAATGGACCCCCGATCATTAATCTCCGTAGCTATCACTGAGTCATGACTATTCTAGGGGATTCTTAAGAAATAATGGCCCAGATGTTCCAGCAGAGTTTGAAAGATAATGCTCTCACTTGGTTCTTATCCCTTGGGGAATCAAGAATCCGTAGTTGAGAAGATGTTGCCCGTGAGTTCATGTCACAGTACAAGTATAACGAGGATCTAGAAGTTATCCACTATGACGTAGAGCGACTTAAGTAGAACCCTAAGGAATCTGTCAACACCTTCATAGAATGGTGGAGAGAAAAAGAAGCTACCATGACTAATTGACCTTTCGAAGAAGAACAAGTCAGTATCGTAAAGAAGAACTTCCTAACCCACGTCTGAGTAATAATGGGAGGACAATATTACCCTCACTTTCGAGGCCTATGAGAAGCAAGAGTGGAGATCGAAGATAGTCTTGCCAAGACAGAAGTCGAACCAAAGAAAACCTCTGTACAGTTTACTCCTAAAAAGTTTAAAAAGCCTTCTAGTTCTACGGTTTCTACCATCAATAATGTCTCTCAGCCTGTCGCTTCATGGGCACCAGAAAGTTGCCCAAACCCAGTCCAGAAGCAATACACCGATCTTCAAGCTCCTCTCTCCAAAGTCGACCAGACCCTCTTGAGCCAAAATCTGATCAAACCCTTGGACCCCTATCCATTACCAAACCCACTTCCAGAAAACTTTAAACCTGATGCCCATTGTAACTTTCACCAAACTGCTGGCCATACCACAGACCAATGTTTCCATATCTGAAATATGATCCAAGGCCTAATTGAACGGGGTGTCATTGCTCCACCAGCTAATCCCAAACCAAACACTACCCATAATCCACTCTCGAATCATGCAAATGCCATCTTCCTAAAAGAAGACTCAGAATTTGATCCATCTACCTAAATGATACCGAATCACCATTCATACCCATATACTCTCCTAAAACTCTCCAAACATGCTCATATTTTCTCCTACGTCCTACCAGCTCGCCGATTAAGCCTTATCCCTCCTCACCAGAGCATGCATTGCCGTCCGCACCCGTTCTGGAGTTAAAAATATGGAACAATCAAAAGTGTTGAACCAACTCTTAGAGTTCGGGCTAAAATTACCCTCCCAGATGACCATCGACTGTAGAGATTCAATGGGTTATTCTTAAAATCTCAAAAATAGGTCCTAGAGTCAGATAATTGGGTGGTGCCAACCGACAAATTCAGTCTAGATGACATGGTCCAAATCTTGGTACATTTGTTTCAACAGACTGGTGATATTTGTAGTACATTCGAGATACTTGATGCTTTGAAATTATAAGGGAGGATAGTTCCTTAAGTTTTGCATTTCCCTACTGAATGGGAGGAATTATATGAAAAGGCCGTGGAAGTTGTGGAGTGCATTGTCTTTGCATCAAAAGACAATATCGTTGCCACTGGATGGGGGGGGGGGGACGATTTGAAAGATTCAGATGAAGAGTAAGATTAAAAAAACACTAGTTTGATAGCCAACATATACGGGATGATATCATTAGAGGAGCTGCTAGGAAAAAATAATAAGGTGACTGAATAACTCGATATTGATGAAGAAACATGATTTTTATTTTTCCCTTCTTCTGTGTACCACATGACCAGGTCAAGAAGACATTACTAAATCCCAAGTCTACAACCGTCAGCAAACGACAAAGGGAAGGGTGTTAAGAATCTCCCTATGCCAGAAATGACCCTCGAGGAAAGCAAAGTCCTCAATCAACTGAAGAAAACCTAAGCCAACATCAATTTATGGGGGCTTTTTATGTCTTCCCAACTGTACCGAAATTCCCTAATCAATATACTCATAGGACCCACAGTTCCTCCTTCAACCACGCTAGAAAAAGTGGTGAACCTAGTCGGATCCTTGACCTCTGCTCAAATGCTCTCCTTTTTTGAAGAAGAAATACCCAAGACTGGTCTTAACCACAATCATGCTCTTAATATCTCTGTTGAAGATATTGGGAAAAATGTCCCCTTCTCTGTCGTCGACAATGAATCAGCTCTGAATGTTTTCCCGTTAAGAACCCTTAATTGTTTGGGATTGAAAGTGAGCGACCTTGTTCCAACCTCGACTGTCGTACATGCCTACGATAACACCGATAAAGAATTAACGGGATCTATCATGTAATAGGGGATGGACCCATAAATCTTATTATTGAATTCCAAGTCATCGACATCCCAACCTATTTCAATCTTCCACTCGGACGATCGTGGCTCCATAGCATCAAAGGGATGACCTTTTCCCTTCATCAGAAATTGAATTTCTTTGCCAATAGGAAAGTTATCACCATCTTGGGAGACATCGACAACACCGAGAACGTAAGCATCAGTAGTCCAGTACTTGACATACAATATGGGGTGAATGATATGCTTCTGTTAGGATTCCAAGTTGAACCACTCCTACTCCCATCAGGGGATAACTTCGAAGACAAGGTTTTTCCATAATATGACCCTCATGGAAACATTAATGTAATCCAAATGTTCAAAAACATGCACTTCATGCCAGGACTGGGGCTAGGGCAAAGACAACAAGTGATAATTGAACCTATTGCATTGAAGGAGTCCTTTACTCTATGTGGCTTGGGTTATAAGCCGTCAGAATAAGAACTCAAATAGATCCATTAGCCTCGACTGAAGAGGAGGTTAGAATGAGCTAGAAATGTCCCAGGAGATTCCCTATATGGAAGATTCATCAAAGAAGGTGAATATTTCCCCTTCTGCGGCTTCCCTGAACCTTGGTATGACCATGTAGACAAAAGGATGAAACCAGGAATGGAGAACTTCTTTCAGGACAGCTACTCGTGGGCTAAGAGTTCCCAACACAGTGTACAACCACTCACTAAAGAGACCAAAACTGATATCAAGGATTCTGAGGGCAGTGACTCCGAGGACTCTTTTAATTTACAGATACTGGGTCTGACACTTTGCATGATCCACTCAGGGGCTACATCATCTAATCCATCATGCCTCATCAAAAATGATGATGCACCTTTTCTCAACTGGCATGCTACATCTCTTCCACCTGCTAATGTTCAACCTAACCCCGATGTTTATCCCATTTACCCTTTAGTTTTTTCCACTCATTCTGATGTAATCGAGACCTCATTTGATGAGGTTCTCAATGCTGTTTTTCCTATAAATGAAATAAACAAAGATTTTGAGTATCTTACTGTGCCTTACATCAATTATCTTAACTGACTAATAACATAACCGCGTTCAAGTTAATGAAGATAAAACTGCTGTTATTAATCTCGATTCTAGTAGCCAAATGCACTAGATTAGGATAGGGGCCACCCTTAAAAAGCATGAGCGCACAACTTGAAGAACTACTAAAGGAATTTGTGGATGTCTTCACATGGTCCTACGATGATATACCCGACATTAACCCCGAGATAGCCCAACATGAGATTCCAACTCCCCCGGACTGCATACCGATCAAACAAAAATTACAAAAGCTCAGCACCGAATGGTTACTCAAAGTTAAAGAAGAAGTAGTCAAGCAACTGAACGTGGGTTTCATTTGTGTGATCAAATATCCCACATGGCTAGATAATATCATACCCGTGTTTAAATTAGGAGGGAAGGTTCGCACGTGTGTTGACTACCGAGACTTGAACAAGGCCTCTTTGAAGGATGATTACCCACTACCCAATATCGACATGATTGTGGACAATACGGCTAGTCACGCTCTCAAGTCATTCATCAATAGGTTTTCCAAATATAATCAGATTAAGATGCACCGAGATCACTAAGAGAAAATTGCATTCATCACCCCTTGGGGAACCTTTTGCTACATTATCATGCCATTTGGTCTAAAAAATGCAGGGGCTACCTATTAGAGGGATGCCATAACCATTTTGAATGATATGATACATAAGGAAGTCAAGGTCTATGTAGAAGACATGATTATCAAGTCCAAGACTAGGTAAGGCCATGTTCCCGCCCTCCGAAAGTTCTTTGAGCGATTACAACAATACTAGATGCAACTCAACCCATAAAAATATATCTTCGGTGTTACTAAAGGAAAGATTTTAGGATTCATGGTTAGTGAGAAAGGGATAAAAGCAGTCCCTTCCAAGTTAAAAGCCATAATTAAGATGCCACCACTTCGAATGGAGAAGGAAGTCCATGGATTCCTTGGGAAATTACAATACATTAGTCGGTTCATTATCCAACTGGCTTCCATCTATGAACCCATATTCAAACTCCTCTGAAAGTATTCAACCAAAGTCTAGAACCAAGAATACTTTGACTGAATCAATGAATACCTAACCCAAACTCCAGTGCTCTTACCATCGCAGCCTGATCTTCTTTTACTCCTATACCTAATCGTAACTGATATAGCAATTGAACTTTGCTAGACTATTATCTCAAAGAAACACGCAAAGAGAGAGCCATCTACTATGCTAGTAAAAAGTTAGCCTATTACAAAGTTAACTACACTACCTTGGAAAAAGCATTTATCCCCCTTATATGGGTTACCCAAAAGTTGCGACACTATATGCTCGCTTTTCCCATCAAGCTTGTATCCCAAACATCAAGTACCTACTCGAGAAACCATCCATGTCCAGTTGAATAGCCCGTTGGTTGATGCTCCTATCTGAATTTGATATCACCTATATCATGTAAAAGTACATGAAGAAGAGCCATCTCTGACTACCCTAGTGACTACCCTATGGAAGTGGCCGATGTCTGGATTTTTGAGTTACCTGATGAGAATATCATTTGTGCCTCCCAAGAAGACCTTCAATGGAAAATGTTCATTGACGATGCTGCCAACAAAAAGGGTATGTCATTGGGATCCTCCTAATTGCCCCTGATGAGTCTCACTCTCCCACTTCCATCAATCTGTACTTTCTTTACACCAATAACATTAATGAATATAAGGCATGCACGATAGGCCTCTAAGTTGCCGTCAAGAAAGGAATTTAATACCTGTCTATGGGGATTCAACCCTCATCATCGATTAAGTACTTAAAAAATGGAAAGTCAAGAACAGGAAACTCTTAACCTTTCATGCCCCACTAGAAGTGCTAGCTTCCCAATTCCAAGAAATCACCTTCCACTACCTTCCCTGAGTAAAGAATAACTTAGCCGACGCCCTTGCTACCTTAGCCTCCATGATTGACATGCTCGAGGGCATAACCATGGACCCTTTCCTTATCCAAAAGCAAGACAAACCAACCCACTCCTACCACATTGATCTTGGCACGGAGGAAGATCCGAAGATAGTTGGCTACTAGTACTATGATATTTGACGCCTCCTCAAACATGATAGGTATCCCCAAGGATCTGACAAGAAATACCGATCAACTCATCGCAGACTGGCTGACCAGTATATTGTCTGTGATAAAGCACTATTTAATAGAAACTTCGATAGAACCCATTTTCACTGCATCGTAGGGGCTGACATTGAAGAAATGATGCAGAAAATCCACAGTGAGAAATGCGAACCCCATAAGAATGGATATATGCTCGCTAAAAAGATCATCCGACAGGGTTACTACCGGACTACCATGTTTCAGGATTGCATAGCCTACGTTCAAAGATGCCTCAAATGCCAGTAGTTTTCCAACCTACAACACTTACCCCTATGGGAATTATACAACATGACTTCCCCTGGATGTTATCCACATGGGGCATTGACATCATAGGGAAAGTTACACCTAAATCACCCAACGGGCATGAGCTCATCCTAGTTGCCATTAGTTACTTCACCAAATGGGTCGAAGCCGAGTCATATGAAGTTTTAAGTGCTAAGAAGGTGGCCAAGTTCATCAGGAAAAACATCATCTGGAAATATGGGGTCTCGCACGAGCTAGTATCAGACAACGGGTTACACTTAGAGGCAAAAGTTATAAAAGTGGTCGAGGAGTATGAAATTCAAAGACACAAATCTTCTTCATACCGTCCTCAGGCCAATGGTGCAGTCAAGGAAGACAATAAGAACCTCAAAGCCATTATCAGCAAGATGATCGAGAGTTGTCGAGATTGGGCCCATGGATCCCTTACGCCCTCTGGGGCTATTGCACTTCAGTTCAAACCTCTACTAGGGCTACCCCTTACTCTTTAGTCTACAACATGGAAGAAGTCTACCCATAGAGCTCGAAATCCCTTCGTTGCACGTCATGCTTGAAAGCAAGGTCAACGAGGAAGACTAGCACCAAAGCTGTCTTGATGAGCTGTCCCCCTTGGATGAAAGAAGGCTGAAATATCTATATCACATACAAGGGTACCATCGTCGCATAGCCTGACCATTCAACAAGAGAGTCAAAGACCGCGGTGTTCGAGAAGGGGACTTAGACCTTAAAAAAATAGTAGGGCCCATCTGGGACCCTAGAGGGAAATTCAAGCCGAATTGGAGTGGCCCCTACATTATAAAGAAGATCCTATTGGGTGGCGCCACTGTGCTCATCGACCTGGATAGAGAAGAAATGGCGCGTCCAGTCAACCCGGGTTGCCTTATGAAATTTTACCCCCCAATTCAAAATCTCGACGTGCTACGACTCTTCTCACCCCCATCTATTCTAAAAAAAACTCTTCATTTCTCCCTAATAAGAACTATGTGGGGCCCGATCCTCTAAAACCCCTTTTGCTTTCAAAAAATGATTTTTTTCAAATTTACAAAACCCTCAGAGGTACGTAGGCAGCTCAACTACTTTACTTGAGCATGACCCTTTTTTTTTCACAAAATGCTATTCTTTTCTTATCCCCGAGAATGACAGTTCATTTTAACATATACATGAACAAAAGGATTATGTATGCCTTAGCGATTGGTATAGATAATTCAAAATACAAAACTCATCAAGAGGCACAAGTAGATGATTAAAAACTTATTTATTCCATTATTTGAAATTTCAATACAATTACATCGGCATAGGGAGTCAAAAGACTTCCCTTGTCAAGCCTACACTTACCTTCCTAAAAAACCAAAATAAAAAGGAGCCCCACTAATCCCAAAATCACCCTCCAATTATTCCCAAAACCACACCCATTACAACGCAGTAGCTAGAGGAACCAGCCCCATCATCACCAGTATCCTGGGGTCCCCAAACCTCCCCTGCCTGAATGGAGTATCCCATAGAGAGATAAAACCGGACTACCTTGGGGAAAACCACAACACATCCCTCCATGGTGTCAAATACGACAAACCACCTTTTCCCAGTCTCCACAGTTAGCATCTTGGCCACTAACTTCTTCCACAACCACTTCATGTAATCCCTAGAGACATGTCAGACTCGCCTAGTAGATTGAGAAGGACGGGTCGACGGGCGATGATTCTCCCATAAAGATCCAAGCTGCATGCACATACAGTCTATCAGGTCCTCTAGAGGAAAGAAGTTCGGTGTCCGTGGTGGTATAATTTGTTCCCAACCAAATTGGCACAACTGTCGCCAGGGAAAGTAGAAAGAGGTATACCTGAGGCCTACTAACCGGACATATTGGTACTCCCCGAGATCCATAATGGGCAACAACTTCCCCCACTAAGGCACTGGCTGACATAAGCCTCGAGCCCCGTGCTCTACAAAAGAGTTCCCCCAACTCTCAATGTCCAAGCCCATGCTAATGAAATAGAGCGAGAAGAAGTTTGGCACAATCGACAAAGGACACTCAAGTGGTACTACCATTTGGAGCCTCTCTGACAACCACATGAACAGCATTACGGGGATACCCCTCAGAAAGTCAGAATGACCTTCCCGCGAGGCATCCAAACCATTCAAAGTCTCTGATAGTATCACCATCGCAGGTACTAGAACTCAATCCACGCCGTTAGCATATTTCACTCAATGGGCCGATTATGCTACAAAGAGACTCGCCGCATGTGGAAAGCATTATAATCAACATTGTAAGAACACATCGCCTCCAAGGCTTCGAGGTAGTTGGCGAACTCAATACTACCAGGGAGAGCCATAAGCGAATAAGAATGTAAAGGAGAAAGGAAATGAAAGTGTGAGGAGAAAAGCCCCATTCACACCCCTATTTATACTTGAAAACCCTCAAGCAAAGATAAGAAACCCTGTAGAAATCTGAGTAAAACTTGCCCCCACCAAGTACCAAGAAACTGAAGAAAGTGCAATCAAAGCCTTGGGTTAATTAGACTGGATTGATATACTAATAGGTAGGATAGGGGTCATGCTGATCGACAAACCCCTATTTTTAGGAAATCCCCTTTTTCCTGTTTTGTCAAAATTAAAAAACCCAATAAAAATAATTTTTATCTTAAGGGAATTCCAAATTTCCTCATGCTTTTACTTATCCCATTTTAAAATAAAATTATTTTCAAATAAATTTTCAAATTCTTTTCACGGTCTCAGCAGCAAAGTAAAAGGAGCATGTGCATTAATCACTGAAACAGAAATTAATAAAAACTTCATTTTTATTTGCATATATTCTCTTCTGTATTACATTGATGTCTTGCAGGAAAAACAAAAAAAATAATGGGACGAAGCCCGAATCCAATTTTCTTTAACTCTCTCTTTCTCTCTCTCTCTCTCTCTTACCCCTTCTTTCTCGCTCTTTTCTCTCTCTCTACGACGCACCCTTTTCCCCCTTCGGTGAGACGATGTGCCACCACTTCTAGAACTCGACCCTTCCGCGAACGAGGCACACGAAACCAAGCAAGAAGGAACCAGAACCACACCATGGATATGGGCAGTCATCAAAGATATCCAATCCCTAATATCCCTCAGCCAAGAGGTGAATCAGTCAAGTCCGAAAGAAGAAGAAAGGAATTAAGAAATCAAAAGACAAAGAGGTAAAAAGTGTACCTCAGGTCTAAGGACCTCCTCCGTTAGGCCCAACTCCTTCAGGTCCATCACATTGGGACGATGCTATAAACGCACCGACTCCTCATCAGCTCGTCGGATATTGTAACCAGATGAAAAAATTCGTAAAAAGGGAGCTTCCGAAGTCGTCGCCGCACGACCCGCGCTATGGGAGGACCCCACCTATCGACTCGAACCCGCGCTAGGAAGAGGCATAACTCCGTATATACTGGGAGGCATTAACCATCTCGACACGAAATCCATCTGGTCATACATCATAGTCGTGTCGGTATACAGCGAGTAAGTCTCACCTATCATTACCGCCACCCGGGCATCCTATGATATCTACCGCACTCGCCTCATGAACATAGGGGGCTTCTCCAGTGGCACCATAACCTCATCCTCTATAATCTATTGGAATACCCTCTCCCTGAGGTAACAAGAATAACCAAACGCGTGCCCTAGGAGATGCCGCATCTGTGCCTATCTCCCAATCATCCCAGTGTGCTGAATGGCCGTACCTTAGGGATAAAAGGTCACCTACAAATCCCCATCAAGAATAAAATATCAATATCAATAAAATATCATCAAAGGTAAGGATAGCCTCAAGAGAAAAGAGGGCTTACCCGCTCGCTCGTCAGGCCATTCAAGACTTGACGCACTACCTCCAGAGAGAGAGACTTCTTCTACTAGCGGTTGGACCTCAACCACCGGTACATCTGAAAGAAGTCCCCAATAGAGTCATCCTTCAAAGATATAAACTGGGTGTTTAACCCAATCACCTCATAAAACCAAGTATGCAAAGGGAAAAGGCCAACATTTAAGAAATCAAGAAAAAGTGCATAAAGGAAAATGCGAATGCATAAAGAAAAAATTCTAAAAAATAAAGAATACATCCAGAAGATACGTGTCTCATCAAGAGAATAATAAAGGGTCTCCAAAGTTAGGCTCCTCCAATCATAAAGGAGGATGTTCGAGAACACCCTCAGAAATGGTAAAAACCACAAGTGCACGATGTCGCCACTCGTCGACACCAAAAAACCTCCCAACACCAACAAAATGAACAAGCGGGCCATATGACGCACCTGCTTCCCTTCACTCTCATTGATCCTCCTCCTCAACAACAGCTCCCTCAGCAGAGAAAAATAGAGAGAATCCCCAGAAACCTCCCTTTCCACATCACCCAGTGCCTCCGTCACCGCCTTCAGCGTCACCCTCAGCGTCCTATCCACCCCAATCTGAGCACCTTCATAGTCCATCCCCAGAATCCACTACACATCAATGGGAGTCACTGTCATATCCCTAAAGCAGAAATGGAAGGTATGGGTAGTGTCCCACCATCTCTCCTCCGAAGCACATAGAACAGTCGTAAAACTAGGCGTCTCATCTGGAGAAGACACCAATCTACCAAAGCCAGCTGATGATACCTTCCAGTGCACCACAAATGGAAGGTGCTCCCAAATATCCTTAATCCCCGTTGTCTCTCGGGCATGTATAGTCGACATGGAGACGTCAGACTGTCAAAGAAATAAAAAAAACCATTGTCAAACTTAAGAAATAAATAAATCTCATCTAGAAAAAAGGAAAAGAATACCAAAGGTCATTCGGTACTTACATAGCCACCAGGGTTCACCACAACAATGATGCAAGGTCTCATATAGAAGAATTCGATCATCCACCACCGGCTCAAATGCATAAAATAAGTTCTCGCTGCCGAGTCCAAGGGGCACCCTAGCCCTCCATTCTAACCCTACCCAATTGTTGACATTAAGCCCTGCCATATGAGTAGCGTTGCTTGAATGCTCAGCCATATATTGACTTTAGAACGTCGGAACGATTTGAAGAAGGTAATTGCAGAACAAGGCAAGTCAAAAAACTGTGAAAAATGAGGAGAACTCGCCCCTTTTTATAGGAGGCTAAGGGGCATACCGATTGGCATCTCCCTGCCACCACAGATCGACACTGACCCTCCACCTGTTCGAGGCACCCTAAAAGACTGTGCCATAGCCGTTTGGCACCCCTCCATCTATGCTGATCGGCATCGCCTTTAAAATTTTGTACAAAAAGTCCAAAAAATATCAAAAAATCCTCGACAAATTCCTAAAATCACCAGATTAATTTTGAAACCTTTTCACTAAGATTTTTTTTACATCCCCATTAATTTTGGAACCTTTTCACCAAGAAAAACATTTTTTACATCCCTAATGAAATTCTAGAAAACAATCCTCTTGAGCAATGTCTCAAGAGGACGCTCCAAAATTCCAAAAATTCCCTAGCTCAAAATCCTTAGATCATTACCTCTTCCCCAGCAGAACTTAAAACCAAATCCCTCCACAAACCCCTAGAGAAATATCATGCATACCTAGTGGAGTCCTGAAATAAACCCGCAAAATTGGCTTCGACCCTCAGAATTGGTCAACCCACTTAAGCCCGCAGTATTGGCTTCGACCCCCAAAATTGGTCGCTTCTATCTTAATCCCTCAGAATTCACTTTGAACCACATAATTGGTCACCCCCAAATAAGCCCTCAGAATTGACTTTGACCCTCAGAATTGGTCACTTCTATCCTAAGTCCTCAGAATTGGCTTCGACCCGCAGAATTGGTCACCCCCAAATAAGCCCACAGAATTGGATTTGACCCTCAGAATTGGTCACTTCTACTTTAAACCGTTAGAATTGGTTTCGACCCTTAGAATTGGTCGCTTCTATCTTAATCCCTTAGAATTATCTTTGACCCACATAATTGGAGCCCTCAGAATTGGCTTCGACCCCCAAAATTGGTCGCTTCTATTCTAAGCCCTCAGAATTGGCTTCGACCCTTAGAATTGGTTGATTCTTCTTTAAGCCACCAGAATTGGCTTCGACCCTCAAAATTGGTTTTGACCCTCAGAATTGGTCTCTTTTATCTTAATCCCTCAGAATTAGCTTTGACCCACAGAATTGGTCACCCCCCAAAAGCCCTCATAATTATCTTTAACCCTCAGAATTAGTCGCTTCTATCCTAAGACCTCAGAATTGGCTTTGATCTGCATAATTGGTCACCCCAAATAAGCCCATAGAATTGAAAAATTAGTCACCCCCAAATAAGGCCGCAGAATTGGCTTCGACCCTTAGAATTGGTCGCTTCTACTTTAAGCCCTCAAAATTAGCCTCAAACCTCAGAATTGGTCGCTTCTACCTTAAGCCCTCAGAATTGGCTTCGGCCCTCATAATTGGTCACTTCTATCCTAAGCTCGCAGAATTGGTTCGACCTTCAGAATTGGTCGCTTCTATCCTAAGCTCGCAGAATTATCTTCGACCCTCAAAATTGGTCGCTTCAACTTTTAACCCTCAGAATAGGCTTGTACTAGCAGAATTGGTCACCTCTATCATAAGCCTGCAGAATTGTCTTGGACCCTCAGAATTGGTCACTTCTACTTAAGACCTCAAAATTGGCTTTGACCCGCAGAATTGGTCACCTCTATCTTAAGCCCACCGAATTTGCTTTTACCCACAGAATTGGTCACCCTTATCTTAAGTCCTTAGAATTGGCTTTGACCCGCAGAATGGGTTGCTACAATTTAGATCCTCAAAACTAACATCAGCCCGTAGAATTGGCCGCTTCCTTACTCCTTACCTCCTCCAGGTCCTCAGAATCGGCCACCCCAACATCACCCTTTGGTCCTCATCATCGACCTCAACCCTCTGAATCGATCATACTCGTCCCTTAGGTCCACAGAACCGACCTCTATCATGTGGTGTTTATTCGACAGTATCACTTGTTCCAAGATCACCCATCGAGGGGATCTGTAGACACCACATTCTAGGACCCCCTAGGTCTCCCCTTAGGTCCTTATTACCTCCCCATCTCACCATAAATCCTAGGTCACACTCTGAGTACCGATTTAGATCCCACCGGGCACCCTCGGGCCCCATTTGACCCTGGTCAACTCTATCATCAAAGAGAAATCTCTTTGAATATTTGAAGGGAACTGAATACCCTTTCCAAGGGTCCACCCCATGCATGAATCAGCATAATGATTCGAAGGAAAAAACTATTTTACTACTGAAGATCGATTCGGAGGCCACCGGGCACTCTCGGACCCCAATTTGACCCCAATAAACTTCACCGTTAGAGTGTAAGTTCTTTTAATCTTTGAAAGGAACTAAAAAATCATTCCAACGTTCCACCTTGTGCATGAAACAACATAATCGTTCGATCGAACGACCAGTTTTCCCTCAAAAATTGATCCAGAGGCCATCGGGCGCTCTTGGGCACCGTTTGACCAAAGTCAACTCTTCAACTCGAATGAGACTGAATGAATCTCTGAAGGTCACTGAATACCCTTTTTAACGGTCCACCCCGTGCATAATTCTGACCTATGGTACGGACGAACGATTCGTTTTACTCCGAGAGGTCCCCAGGGTGCTTTCACGCCCTAGTTGACCAAGGTCAACCTCTTGAACTGAGAAAAACTCTTTGGAATGTCGAAGTACATATCCTAAAATTTCCAAGGGTCCACCCCCATGCGCAATTCTGACTTACCATGCGGACGAACGATCCGTTTGCGTTCGATGAGCTTCCGTCCAAAGATTAGATGTGTGCTTTCGAGCCATATTTGACCCAAAGTTAACTACCCGACAGAGGAATAGTCCAAATGACTCTTGAAGGACTCTAAAATACCTTTCTAGCAGTATGTACCATGCACGATTTAGATTAATGGTTTGTGTTCTACTATCATTTTTTTATTAAAATCTACACGGTACAGCCAATTGGCAAGTCATGAACCCTGCCTATCGGCACTGTGCCTTAGGTCACATGCTAATAGGCACCCCCAGGGGTAGTTCGATCGACACACACCTGACCCTATAAATAGGGTCCATGACCTCAGTCCAAAAACACACAACAAATCCATCAGCATCAATGATCTAAGCAACATTCCCTCAAAATCAGCGAAGTTCCTCATGTGAAGTTCCATTCAAACTTATATTGCCATCCTTTTGATACCCAATTTGGCAAAATAGCCTTCTATCTCATCAACATTGATCAACACTAAAGGGAGTTCATCCAAGATCAATGATCAAGCTTCAAAGGAGGTCCAATTCCTTCCCTTTCTCTTTAAATTCTTTGGTCTTGCATAATACACATTAGATTCATAATCTAGTTCTTACTTTAGTTTATACACATTAATATCTACACTTTTTATTAGTATATTTCACATACTTTATTTTCTACAAAAAATCCTAAAAACAAATAAAAGAGGGTTACACCCGTAAATTCCGAACGGAATTATCCATCACACTTTTTCCACAACCAAAACAACTCATTTTCTACACATACACATATAATAAAATTCCGTTTGAATCTATGGGATAAACCCGACCCCTATGTTACATTCGCACTACATGGACTTTGATGCCTTTATAAGCTACGTAGGCATCTCGGATTAAAATTCGAGACTCGAGTCCGATTTTTCAATTCTCTCTATTTCCCTAGTTTTCTAAAATCTCCCATTTTTATACATATATCGTACTTGTTTGCGTTTCATTCAACACATATTATCGTTTCCTAATAATGATCAATATCATGATGAACACACAAATCATACTTTTTACATATGTTATTTTAGGAATATTCCTATGGATGATCTCATTCTACCTTGTCCATGGTATGAGTTGAATAAATTCGATCTCCATAATATAAACATGCTCACACACTTCATGGGGATATAAAGAAAAATAATAACACTAGCCCATGAGAGATCGAAAGTGCGGGATGGGTGCCTAACACCTTCCCATTCCATAACTTAGCTCCCGAACCTTCAAACTATTGGTTTCGTATGCATCAGTTTGTCCTTGATGACTCTCTCTCGAAGTGGCAACATTTGTTTTGCCTGTTTTGTGCAAAATAGGCTGACAACTCTATGTCTTCACATTTACCCCCAGGCGCTGATCGGGATGGCCAAAACTTGCTTTCATTTGATTAATGCCATTTAACATGCTTTGTAGGTAACTTAATCTAGTTTGAGATTGTTATAATCACATGGGTTAATTAGTTTCTATGCTATGGTATGTTGGGTTTTGGTGGTTTTAATGGATTGATTATTCTTTGCATCACACTTAGGAGATTTAACGGTGTATATCATGTATGTGCTGTGTTTACGAACTTTCATGTATAATTTCTGAAATATTCGTTGACACCGAATTCAAATTAATCTTTTATGAGAATTTAAAGGGTGATAAATCTAGGTTTTATTAATTTTCCAAATGAGATTGATCTTGTTAATGCTTTTTTCCATGTAACCAATTATGCTATTTAACACGTGTGAGGGAGACGATTCTCAATCTATAGTTTTACTCGTTTTGTCAATCAAAGTTTAAATACATGCCTAGTTTAATGATTTGATCACCTATCATCATGTACACTTTTATTTGAGAAGTATTCAGTTAATAGAATTCTAATAACTAGTCTCCGTGTATTCGATCGGACTGGACGTTTTACTCCCTTAAAGAGTGTGATAATAGTTTAGGTTTTTTATATTGAGGCGGTGAACGAAATAACGACAACTTCCTTACACGAACATACAGTTTATGCATAGTCAAAATGGAGCCGTTGACTGGGACTTATTTATTTTAGAATTTAATTGATTTAGTATTTCGTAATATTTTTCTTTCTATTTGTATTCTTTATTGACTACTTTTTTAGGAGTTCTACATTTGAGCGCCAAGAAATGCTTATATCTATCGGACGCACATCACTTTGTAAATTTTTCCATCTTTATTTTTTTGGGGGTAAGCATGTCTTATTTCAATGCTTTTAGTAATCGTTAAGATAATTCTCAAAATCCCCCTAAACCTATGACTTTTGGTGCAAACTCAAAAGCTTGAAACATCTAAAATGTCTTTGGGTGAGTATTACAAAAGTCAAGTTATGGATTATGGGAATTTTGAGAATGATCTTTACGATTGTGGGCCACAAAATCCTTATAATAAAAATGTTGAAACTAATTGCAATAGCTTTTAAAATTCGTATGATAATTATTTTGATAGTAGTTCCGAGGAAAGTTTCCAAACTTCTTATTTTCAAGAATCCGCGCCTTTAACTATGACATTGCGTAAGGTCTTGTGCATTCTTGAAAATGAGATATTCAAAAATCGTTACTGGGAAGAAAATAGTAGTTGGGAACACGAGTTGGGTGCATTATTTGAATCCGACGATGATTTTTCGTTCGAGACTTTTGAAATTGAGGAATGTTTTGAACCAAATGAGGAATTTTTGCTTACTTTGAAACAAATAATTCTTCACTTTGCCTACTTGTCATTTATCTGGTAATCACATAAAATCGGGCCCTGACCCGTTCTTCTTTCTTACTGTGCATATATATATTACATTCGCTCAGGTGCTCCACCGCAAGGACGCCCGAAATGACTTCCCCATTCCAGTGTCTTTTGAGGAGCCGTGACATTTTACGAATTTCACGGGATATTTTTGTGTAGATGCCTCCTTTGTTGTTTTCTATTTATGTTCGGGTTTTTATTCGGGTGTGTGGCCCAACTTTCGTAAATGTATAATGAATGCAATATGTAATATGAAATTGATTGAACTTGTGGTACGTTGTATGAAATTCTGTTGCGCGATATTTTAGTCGGTTCCCTTATCGTACACTTGTTGTTAATGTATATTATTTTTGGGGTTTCCACTTTCTTTTTCATGTATGGGTTGTTTAAAATGCTTTCTTTAAATTATAAAACAAAATTTTTGACAACCCGTTGTCTGAATTATTGAGTGGTTATCTCATATACTCTTTATGTTGTCACGATGCTGAGAATGATTCCATCCTTGATTCCTGTATTTTTGGAGTATCGGGCTGGCCACCCCTTATTTCGAATACCGGGTTATCACAGATGGTATCAGAGCATCAGGTTCTAGAGTCTTTAGGATCTATGCGGACTTGTCACGTTCTACCGTAGCGTTCTTTGATATAGATCCTAATGCTAGGACTGCATTGCTACTTATGTTTGCGTTCTTCTGGAAGATAGATTGTTTTATATAGTATCCTAACTCTATTATTTCTCCATATCAGATGCCGCCCAAGAGAGTTCATCCCGCTCGACGAAATAGAGCTGTAGAAGAGGACATTGGTCCCCCACCGCCACCACAAGGAACTTTTAGTGCCGCTGATGTAGCGAACATTGTGGCTCAAGCGGTCAATGCTGCCATGATCGCAGTGACTCAGAAAACTTCACTAGCTCAACCACGGGCGCAAGAGGCACAAGATCCTACGGGACCTTCTCCGTGGGAAAGAGTTAGGGAGTCTTTCCTTAAGGGCCATCCACTGAAATTTGATGGTGGCTCGTATGTTATAAAGGAAAATCAGTGGAAGAAAGACATGCAACGCCATCTTCAGATGGTAGAATGCAACGAGGAGAAAAATCAAACCCTTGTTACTTTCAAGCTTGTCGGATCGGCATTACATTGGTGGGAGTCGATGACTACAGCAGGACAGAGGGATACGATGTCAATCACTGATTTTTGGGCCTTATTTGACCAAAAGTATTTCCCTCTCGCAGTTCAAAGGGAGATGCAAAGGAAGCTTCAGGATGTTGTGCAGGGAGAGAGATCAGTTACAGAGTACGAAGAGGAGTTCACCCAGCTGGCAAGTTTTGTGCCGGATGAAATGACTCCAGAAGAGAAGAGAATCTCTAAGTTTGTGGGAGGTTTACATTGGCGGATAAAGCAACATTTGTTTCGGAAATCCGGCTTTACAAACCTTTGGGGATGTGTTGAATGTGGCACTACTCTATTGCCAAGAGCATAGATTGTTTGTGCAACATAGCAAGAAGGCTGTTGTGATGGGACAAGGGGAAAATCTGGAGGTTATGGGATTGGGGGAGGAGCATCTCCTTCAACCCAATCTTCGGGGAGTAAGCAAAGAGAGAGGGATCCCCAGTAAGGGGATTTGTCCAAACGCTAACGCTTCGGTGGATTTAATACGGGTGGTAACAATAGTAGGCCGGGTCAAGGTGGACAACCACAACAGCACATAGGTAAAGGTGGGAATGGTAGTAGAGACCAGTAGGGCCGAGGTTCGGGGCAGTTTCGAAACAATCAAGGGCGGAACCAGGAGAATGTGGCGAACAAATGTTTTCAGTGTGGAGAGTTAGGCCATTATAAGAGGTCGTGTCCTCAGTTTGTTAGAGGGCATCTTCCTAGGGCTCCACAGCAGCCGTATGTACAGTTTCTACCCCAGGCACCTAATTCGGTTGTTCCTCCACAGCAGGGGCAACTGCAGTATGGATGGGTTTATCATATTCAGGAGGCTATGCTTCCTTCAGCCCCTCCAGCACCGCCGACGATTGAGGGTAAGTTTCTCATCCAAGGACATATGGGTCGAGTATTATTTGATACGGGTGCGACGCACTCTTTCATTTCTAGGAGTTTTGCTCAGACCACAGAGTTAATAAAATCTACTGAGAGCACTTTCACTAGCGTTGAATCCTCTATGGGTGATGGTTCATTGATTTTCTTTGTTTGTAAAAACATAGGGATTAATCTTGGTAATTTGTGTTTTGAAGCCGATTTACTCGTCCTTGACATGGTCGGGTATGACATAATTTTGGGCATGGATTGGTTAATGAAATATCACGCGATAGTAAATTGTTATGGGAAGAGTATAGTCTTCGCAGTTTCGGGACAAGAAATGTTCTTGGTTGTTATGCCTTGTATGGAAGGGGGTACGAGTACCTATTTATATTGTATTGCGGAGGATACTTCTAGGGATGTAGTTGTTCCCCTGGATTCTATCCCAGTTGTTAGAGATTTTGAGGATGTTTTTCGGGAAATACCGGGATTACCTCCGAGCCGGGAGATTGAGTTTGTGATCGATTTAGCGTCGGGAACTCGACCGATTGCGAGAGATCCATACCGTATGGCTCCTGTGGAAATGAGGGAGTTAAGGGATCAAATCCAGCAGTTGTTAGAGCAGGGATTCATTAGGCGCAGTACGTCTCCATGGGGTGCTCCTGTGTTGTTTGTAAAGAAAAGATATGGTTCCCCCCGGTTATGTGTGGACTATAGAGAGTTGAACAAAGTCACCATCCGGAATAAATACCCTTTGCCTCGTATTGATGATCTATTTGACCAACTTAGGGGAGCTTCGTACTTCTCTAAGATCGATTTGAGGACGGGGTACCACCAATTGAGAATACGGGAGCAGGATGTATCCAAGACCGCATTTCTGACCAGATATAGATCCTATGAATTCTTGGTTATGCCCTTTGGACTAACCACTGCCCCCGCTGTATTTATGGATCTCAAGAATAGGGTGTTTCGGGATTTCCTTGACCAATTTGTTATTGTGTTCATCGATAACATATTAATCTATTCTCAGACAGAATCTGACCATGCTACTCACCTACGGTTGGTCCTGTAAAGATTAAGGGATCATCAATTATACGCAAAATTCGAGAAGTGTGGCTTTTGGTTGAAGGAAGTTTAGTTTTTGGGCCATGTTGTGTCATCCCAGGGTATATCAGTGGATCCTAGTAAGGTGATTGCAGTGAGGGAGTGGGGTCAGCTCACGACACCTATCGAGATCCATAGTTTTCTGGGTTTGGCGGGTTATTACCGTCGGTTTATCAAGGGTTTTTCTAAAATCGCAAGCGCTTTGATAAATTTGACCCGAAAAGGGGTGAGATTTGTTTGGGATAACTCTTTCCAAGGTGCTTTTGACGAGCTCAAAGATAGGTTAACTTAAGCTCCAGTCCTTGCATTGCCAAAATTGGGATTGGAATATCTAGTCTTCACCGATGCATCTCTTCAAGGATTAGGAGGTGTGCTTCAACAAGAGAGGCGGGCTATTGCTTATGCTTCTCGCAAGTTAAAGACTCATGAAAAAAACTATCTGGTGCATGACTTAGAGCTTGCCGCGGTTGTCTTCGCCTTGAAGATTTGGAGACATTATCTTTTAGGGGAGAAATTCAGTCTTTTCATGGACCATAAATCGCTGCAGTATTTATTTTCACAGAAGGATTTGAATATGCGTCAGCGTCGATGGTTGGAGTTCATGAAAGATTATCAATTTGATATTCATTATCATTCGGGCAAGGCGAACACTGTAGCGGATGCCTTGAGTAGGAAGCCCGAGGGAGAGTTAGCTGATGTTTGGAAGGGTAAGTGGAAAGAGCTCAGTCAGGAGGATGAAATGAGGAGAGCATTTATGTCAGTGATGACCGTCAGCCCTACCATTGTGGCAAGGGTTGTAGAAGCCCAAGTCAGGGATAAGGGCTATCATGACCATATACATCGATTAATATCTGAGGGAGCGGAGTCCTACTCAATAAGTTCTAAGGGTGGATTACGCTTTCATGGAAGACTTATTGTTCCGGAGGAAGGGGATTTGAGACGGGCGGTGATGGAAGAATCTCACAGGTCAAAATTTACGGTATATCCTGGTGGGGACAAGATGTATCAATACATGCGCCGCCAGTATTGGTGGCCCGACATGAAGCGGGATATTTCGGAGTTTGTATCTCAATGCACTACATGTCAGCTGGACAAGATCGATCATCAACGACCGACAGGTTTGTTGCAACCATTGGAGATCCCGGTATGGAAATATGAGAGCATATCGATGGACTTTATTACGAGCTTACCAAGGTCACCGAAGGGTAATGATTTGATTTGGGTGATTATCGATTGCTTAACTAAGTCGGCGCACTTCTTACCCGTGCGTACTGATTATGACACTACCCGCTATGCCCGACTGTTCATCGAGGAGATCGTTAGACTTCGTGGGGTACCTTTGAATATAGTTTCCGACCGAGATAAAATCTTTATTTCCCACTTTTGGCAAAGTTTCCAAGAGGCCATGGGGAACGAATTGAGGTTAATCACTTCTTATCATCCTCAAACAGATGGTCAGACTGAAAGAGTAAACCAAATGTTGGAGGACATGCTCCGAATGTGCATGCTTGATTTCAAGGGTGGTTGGGAACAATACCTTCCATTGGTTGAGTTTGCTTACAACAACTCATACCAATTTACCATTGGAATGGCGCCATATGAAGCTCTTTATGGCCGTCCATGTAGGTTGCTCGCTTGTTGGTTGGAAGTGGGCGATAACAAATTTCTTGGACCTGAAATGATCCAAGATACTTCCTCAAAGATCGAACTCATTCGGAATCGCATTCGGATAGCCCAAGATCTCCAAAAGAGCTATGCCGATGCGGGTAGAATACACATGGAGTTGGAAATTGGAGACCAAGTCTTGGTGCGAGTGTCACCAATGAAGGGCATTAAGCATTTTGGGAAGAAAGGAAAGCTTGCACCGCGTTTTGTTGGACCTTTTCCAGTTATTGCGAAAGTCGGTCCAGTGGCGTATCAACTTGCCTTACCGAAACCTTTGCAACAAATTCAATATGTATTCCAAGTTTCCTCTCTAAGGAAGTATAAGAGATGCGAAGGCGCCCTTTGGCATATTCCTTTTGAATACATTGACTTGCAACCCGACATCCCATATGAAGAACAACCGGTTGCTATTCTAGAGCATGGGGAGCGTAAGTTGAGATCTCGTGTGGTACCCTAGGTGAGAGTCCAATGGAGTCATCACAATGCCAAAGAGTCGACGTGGGAACGTGAGGATGACATGCGGGAGAAGTATCCGCATCTCTTCTTATAAGGTACGCTTGAATTTTGGGGACAAAATTTCCTCATGGGGGGGGGGGGGGGGGGAGTATGTAATAACCCTCGCTTATGAGAGCCTAATTTATATTTACTTGTTATGTAAAGTAAATATATACAAAATGTTGAGATATAGAGTAAGTATTAATTTAATGGAGAAAAGTTAATATTTACTAACTTGTTGTATATTTACTGTATGAGTATGTAAATATCCTCATAATGAGTTTTATAGTGTCATAAGATTTAAAATGACATTTTGATTTAAAATGGAACCGAGACTTAAAATGAATTATAAAATGTCCTAATGATAATTTGGAGGCCATAGTTGATTCCAGAACGAGCGAGATAGTCAAAATATGTACCATATTGTATTTTGAGGTTTTGGGCACTTTTGACTGATTATACCTTAAATATGCAGTTGCGTGTTATTTTATCACGGTATTGATCAATTAAGTTGGCATTTTTGACTAAAGGCACGACTTAGTCTTACTAAGTCTTCTATTTTTCCCTAATGTCATTTCCTAAACCTAGAGAACTAGAGAGAGGAAGAGAAAGAGTAGAGAAAAGAGAAGAGATTGAAGATTGAAGAAGGATTCTTGCTTCTACATAAAGAGAATCTGCATTTGCTAAATTAAGGCAATTTTTCTACTTGTTATATGTGTTTTAAGATAAATGATTTGTAGTGATAATGGTGTAGTGATTATAGTTCAACTAGTTTAGGGTTTTTTCTGCATTTGTGGGTTTTGAATTATTAAAGAATGATTTGGATGATTATTGATGGTTGTAGTAGTAGTTGGTAGTATTTATGGTGTATTGGGTGAAATAAAGGAGTTTGGTTTGAAAGGTTTTGAGTTGGGGTAGAAATTGGAGTCCAATACTCCATAGCCATTCTTGGCATTTTTGCAGGACCGAATCGATTCGGCCCTAGGGGCGAATCGATTCGCCTGGGTCCAGTTTCCGGGTCTGCTTGGAGAGAATCGATTCGGCCAAGATGAATCGATTTGGTAGTTTACAGAAAGTCAGTTTCCCTTGTCCGAATCGATTCGCTTTTAGGGCGAATCGATTCGTTTTCTTGCTGTTTTGAGTTAATTTTTAAATTCAATTTTAACTCACTTTTCTTTAGGATTTAGGTCTAGGAACCTTCTTGTATGAAGTAAATTTAGGGTCCTAGAGTTCTAGGTGGATTAGTTTAGTACCCTAGATTAGAATTGGTATATATGGGACTTAGTTTGAGGGTGTGTGAAGTGATGTTTAGGCATTACTCTCATTTTTCAATTAGTAAGAGTCTAAGAGAGTATTAAGTTGTGTTTGGAGACTTAGAAGTTAAAGTGATGTATGATGGTTTATCATAAAGCCCAAAAAGAGACTTGGGAAAATAACTTGGGAGTTTGAATGTTCTTCGAGGTTATTATAATGATGTTAAGCACGTATAGTTCCGGATAACCATAATGCATTTGATAAAATGTAAAATGGACAAAGTGAATGATAATTTACTAAATCATGAAATGGAAATTAATGAAATGGTTAAACACACCTCTCTAAATACCATCTTAAGGGAAGTTCGTGCGTAAGGTGAAGCCCCCTGGCTAATGAATGCAGGGTCGATATAGTCCTAGGCCATATGAGCGCTTGTTTTATATGTTTCTGCGATGGGTAGGAGATTCCGGGTGTGGTCTTGACTATCCCGCAGGCATATGGCCGCTTCCCGATGCTTTCGATAGGATCCTAGGTTGTCTTATGATAGGCCCTGGAAGATGATGGTTATTTAGGGGCGCACACAATGGGGAAACCCGGACGGGAGGTCTTAGAATCGTTGTATATATATAATCATAATTATTCTAATCATCAAGTTGGACTTGATGGATATTAATCCCACAAAGAGCATAAAGCAATGCCATAAAGAGCATAATATATGCCACAAAGAGCATACAATTCAGATAAGTGCCACAAAGAGCACATGATAAAACTTGTATTCTTAATAAGGAATAGAGAGATAAGATGAAATGGTGAAAGATGAAAAAGGTTTATGATTATTCTTATTCTCTTATATAATTGAATTTCACTTTATAATCATTCAACTATATTAGTACATTATATGATGTTATCATGCTAGAATGTCATATTTATCATCCATGCTTAATCATTCATTATTGTCATACTTGTCATTTATCTGGTAATCACATAAAACCGGGCCCTAACCCGTTCTTCTTTCTTGCTGTGCATATATATATTACATTCGCTTAGGTGCTCCACCGCAAGGACGCCCGAAATGACTTCCCCATTCCAGTGTCTTTTGAGGAGCCGTGACATTTTACGGATTTCACGGGATATTTTTGTGTAGACGCCTCCTTTGTTGTTTTCTAGTTATGTTCGGGTTTTTATTCGGGCGTGTGGCCCAACTTTCATAAATGTATAATGAATGCAATATGTAATATGAAATTGATTGAACTTGTGGTACGTTGTATGAAATTCTATTGCGCGATATTTTAGTCGGTTCCCTTATTGTACACTTGTTGTTAATGTATATTATTTTTGGGGTTTCCACTTTCTTTTTCATGTATGGGTTGTTTAAAATGCTTTCTTTAAATTATAAAACAAAATTTTTGACAACCCGTTGTCTGAATTATTGAGTGGTTATCTCGTATACTCTTTATGTTGTCACGATGCTGAGAATGATTCCATCCTTGATTCCTGTTTTTTTGGAGTATCGAGCTGGCCACCCCTTATTTCGGATACCGGGTTGTCACATTTAGGGTTGCAAATGGTTTCTAAAATAAGATAACCTATAATTTTTCGTTCTAGAGGCTTAGGGTTAATAGTAATATAAATAACAAATCAATCCAAAACTTTTGGAGATAATTAATACAAATACTTGGAGATATAGTAACACGGTCAATCCAAAACTCTGAATGGAGGCATAAATAAAACTAGGCACTCGATAATCTGAGTCCTATAAGCAAATAATACTATCGTGGGTATAATGGTAGTTTATTTCCTGGTTATTTTGTATGCTATTTAAGAAATAGATTCAATAGAATCAAGTTAACTTAAATATATTATTCCAAGATTCACATAGGGATTTGAAATTATATCAAGCATAACATATTCTTAACCTCACAAAAGAATTCATAAAGTATCGGGGGTTTATCATATAATGATATGAGCCTTTCTTGAAATGATACTAAACCAAAATCACCTACCATGGTTGAAAATTTATATTGCTCATTTGACAAGATTGTTTAGGTTTCAAAGTAACGTTTCTTTCAAAAGATGGTTTATGAAACCAATACACCCATGGTGTCATAATCATATATGGGGTTTTTAGATAAAGTTCCATTTAATAACGACTATTATTGTTGTTTATGGATAAAAAATTATGTTCCACTATGAATTACATACTCTTTATGGAAACATTAAATTTTTTAGTGATATCCCGAGTCACTATAGCTTCGAAAAATAGTTGATAATGGTTACGAGGTACATAGTAGTGATTTGTTAACAATAATTCAATGTCAAGGTTGGACAAGACTTAGGAAACATGTTGTTTATGGAATACAATTTAATAAGTGATGCCACTACATTCTAAAGAGTAGAACGATTCAACTTAACCTTTCTGATACTGCTACTTCTTATAAAAATATTTCTCCAATTCTCATCAAAGATCCATTTATAATTTCTTCAATATAATCATATTCAGGTACAGTCTAACATAAGATATATATTCTCTTAATCTAATGGCAATATTAAACAGTGTAACAAGAGTAAAATGCATAAAATGATCATAAAAGGTCAATAAAAAAGTAATAACTTTCAAAGATGAAAGTTTTCCAAAATTCCAAATGAAGTAAATCATTTCGAGAAGAGGGTCAATTGAATAGTTTGGACAAAGAATGGTACTGTGCATACTGATTTACGGAGTATATTGCATACAATCCCTTACTATGATGATTTTTTTAGTATATCTATAAATCCTTAATAACATCGTTGCCTACCCCAAAATTCTTAATGATTTTTCCCAATAAAATTCGTGTATCTGCCTGAATCACAATTTTCAAAATTACAATTCCAGAATATTTCTCGTAAACATATAATCATCTCAACCTTGCAATTATACTTCCATCCTCTAAGCATTGCATCCTTATTATCCTTATAACTTTAGTAATTTTCCTAATCTCAATCCTAAATTTGGTCTCACAAAAGCTTACTTAATCTTGGCTCTGATACCAACTTGTCACACCCTGATTTCTCGGGGGCGAATGTTTCCTTCAAATAATACTAAATCAAAATGGAGCCATGCATACTATGTTAATTAAAAGTTTATAAACGCTAAATTGTCTTACACTGTAGTTTAAAAGGCTTATTCTTCTATGATTTCTCTGGATATCTCAAAATGTTGTAGTATAATTATTGAAGTATTTGTCATTTCCTATTAGTACCTGGCAAAATAACTAGAAGGAAATGAATCAACAAAATTGCTGAATAGGCTCTACCAGTTCTATAACAAGTATAAATATAAAGAAAGTTTAGAATGTGTATATAATTCAGTGTTTATCAATTTAAATAAAGAGGAAGCAATTGTTTTTGTCATTATAACCCTTACGTAATATCAAGGAATATGAACTGATAGTTTCATACTTACCAGCTCATTAAGGGTCATGTAAAGAAAATCAGTGTTGTAGTAAAATATAATGGAATAATGGTTCCTGGTAATAATGTTAAGGATCATATTAGAAAGTCAAGAATCTTCGACCTAATAATCCCAAAATTACCAGTTCACTAAGGGGTATAGAAATAGTGAAGATATCAATTAACCCATAATAATAATAATCAATAAACCCATAACTTTTGGAGAAAAGTAATCGTCTAGGCACACTAGCTAAGTGGCGCTCATACGTATGTAGCAATAATCAGGGCTCTCAATCATCTAAGACCAATAGGCCAAGTAGAAAGTTTTGTGGGATAACACTCAATCTACTTCCTAGTTAATACTGATGCTTATAGTAAAAATAGCAAAAAAGTATAAGGGCAAACTGAATCAATAGGGTACATAATATCAATTATTAGGTGAGAAGGGTTAAAATTGATCCTTTCATTAAATTTAAATACGGGTGATAAATTAAAATACTGATGATGGTTAACAAAATATATAGTATGGAAGTATAATAACATGCACACACTAAGAGTAAATGGATATATCACATAGTGATATCAATAACCGTATTTCAAATATGCAAAGTATAATACTGAAAAGGTAGGAAAAACGTACTTATGGTTTACGAGCTTTACGTTGTCATTCATGGATCTTTCGTTGTTGCATTCCAGTTTTTGTAGTCATTTGTACTAGAGGGTTTCAATGAGAGTAGGTATATCGGTGTTTTGAGAAGAATAGGCTGGGTTTAGGATATCGTACGTCATTCGATAAATATGAATAAAAATTATTCTATATGAATCCCGTATATAATTCAAACTACAATCTCTAGTTTATGGGTCAGAATAAGATAAACATATTATGTTAATTGATAATCGATAATTTGTATGGGTTCAAAATATATAGACGGTTTGACATGTAGAATGTTCGTTATGGTCGGAGAATATGGCTATAATTTTTTTGTATGTAATATCGAACTCACACAATTTTAGTAATTACATTACTAGAATAATAATTCTCTTCGTTGATGAAAACAATTAACAAGTATCTCGGTATTGACATAATAAGAGTTTTATGAAAATAATTGTTTAAAGGGAATCAAACAATTCGATTTGTTTAAATATAATTTCAATTTGAATAAATAATAATTTTTTTATTCCAATAAAATATTATCCCGATCATATATTACTTTTGATCCGACAAAATTTGATATTTATGATTTTTCATTTATATTCATCGAATATATTGATATGATTATTTATTGTTCGTGACACAAAATAATTATAGAAAAAGGTTAAAAACTCCCACCTTATTTGGACAATAATCCAGTGGTCATGACACTTCCAAAATTAACCAACACGACAAATTAAGCATCCCAACACCTTCATAATCACAATATGACTCGTAGTATTATCTCGGGTTATAACGGTGACATTAACTCGAGTCGTTTGGTATCGTAACTCATTAAAATATGTTTTTAACAAAAAAATGACACTCGGTCAAATACCCAATTTAAAAAAAATACAATTACTTGTACGTGTTCGAGGGTTCGTGTTTACGAAAAATTATACTTAATCGAGTATAAATAGGGAATCAAAATAAAGAAAAAAAATCCCAACTTATATTTCCTAATCCAATTACCTAATTCGTAATAACCCAAAATCAAATCGAATTGGAACCGAGTCGTAACCAAAAAATCATCTAACGAGGCTGAGTTGGAACTGGTATTTGGACATATATATGTATGTGTACACACACACACACACACACACACACACACATATATATATATATATATATAAGAAATAAAAAAAGAAATTATATCAGTTCGGTACAAAATAGAATCCATAAGGAAAACTAAGGTCGTCGGCCATAGCTGGTAGGCCGGAGCTTCAATTTCACACACATACACAATGATTTACACACACTCATACGTATAGAAGCTCAAATCTTCATTTTCATGGCAACCAGGAGAGAGAAAATGTAAAAACCAAAATGAAAAGAGGGAAGAATTTAAACCAAATCCGATCGGAGGTGGAGAAGAAAGGGAGAGGGAGACGTCCGACATTCGTTGGTTTCTTCGTTGTGGTTATTAAATTTTTGAACAAAGGTTTGGTGGGTTTTCTGTGTTTTGTTGATGGAGGAGCAGAGGTCTTGTGGTTTTTGAAATGAGAAGTAGAGCATTGGCTCTTTGATTGTTGAAATAAGAAGAGCTGAGGTTTGGCTCTTATATTTGCTCAGAGAGAGAGAGAGAGAGAGAGAGAATAAACCCATTTGTTTCAAATGAGAAGAGGTGCAATTTTTTTCTATAGGTATATGCCTTTATTTATAGTATTCCTAAGCTGCACAGTCAGGATACGAGCAGTTGGATAATTGTGTAACTGAGTGTTTTTAGTACTCAATTATAATTTTTTTCGGGTATAATTTTTATAATTTTTAAAATTTCTTCCAACTATAAATTAGTATCGGAGTGCGTAGGATACATTTCTACATTTTTTCGCATAGACATTACTTTTGGATTGCGCTAATTTTTAACCACTATAATTTAAATAATAATTAAAAATAATATGTTTTAAATTCATTATACTACCCATTTTATATGAAAAATATTCTATTTCGAGCGAGAGAATAAATGTGTCCACCCTATTTTCATGTTGCAGACAATACGTATAGGTCGTAAATGTCGCAAAATTTATTAATAGTCCATAAAATGCATTTTGACACAAAAATAATTCAATTAAAATAAAAAGAAAACTCAAAGTCGTACAATTCAGTTTGCGACAAGATGAGGTGCAAGACTTTCTCCAGCTCCATCATAGGTCCAACCCAGATATGCCATAACAATCCACCTAGAGGTAAAATTTTCAGGTTTCACTAGTTGGACAAATTACTCATTGATAACTTTTTCTTTGGGGCCAAGACGATCAATAGTGTTACTCATCTCTTGACCGTGCGTCAAAATCCTGGAGAGAGTACCGGGATTATATCACTCGGTTTAATAATGAGAAGTTAGAAGTGGTGGATTATGATGAAAACCAACAATTGCAGCATTAATGAGTGAGTTACTGGCAAAAGATATTTATTATGCCCGGACAAAAAACCCACCCAAGACTATGACAAAATTAATGGCTAAAGCTGGAAAAATCATTAACGTTGAGGAAGCCATGGCAATAAAAGAAGCACTGGAGAGAAAATATGAGGGACTGAAAAACAATTCCTTCAAGAAAGATAAAAAAGATATGAAGTCTGACATGATCAAGAAGTTCGAAGAGTATCCTCCGCTCACTAAGGGTGTTCACCACATCCTGGAAGAAATCAGGGGTAACAAGGATCTGAATTGGCCTGGAAAACTGAAGATGCCCTCAATAAAAGGGATAAGTCCAAGAACTGTGATTTTCATCTTGGCCATGGACACACCACTGATAGTTGCATAACCTTGAAAAAAGAATTCGAAACTCTTATTTGGTGGGAAAAGATGGAAAAATTTATTAATCAGAATGGTAGTCGAGATACCAAAAAGATATCTGAGTCATCCGTCCAAGGAAAAGAAGACACAAAAAGGGCACGCAACAATGATTATGAAGATGACCCCAACTTATTGAATAAGCCTGACGAGCTAGAAATAAATGTGGGTATGATTTCCTTTGGTTGTCATTTTATTGCAGGTAGAGACGCAGGTGGAGGACATGGACTTGCTGAAAGAAAGATGTATTTGAATGAAGCCTTAGCTTATCCCACTAATCAGTAGATCGATATGTCTAAGGGCAGTGATGGTCGTCCTTCAAAGGTTAATAAAGACAAGCAGGTGATTGGTTTCTCCAAAAAAGATCTGAGTGGGCTAATTTATCCTCATGACGATCCTTTGGTAATTACTTACTGAGTACATCATGGTACAGTGGCTAGAGTTTCTGTTGATAATGGGAGTTTAGCTGATGTAATGTTCTATAATTGTTTTCAAAGCTTAGGGATAAGAGACAGTAAGGTGAAATCGTATCACAGGCCTCTCATAGAATTTTTTGGAGAAAAGTTATATCCTTTGGGAACTGTCAAGTTGGAGGTACTGGTCGGCACTTGGCTAATAAGCAGGATTGAACGAATTCTCTTCTTTGTATTGGACAAAAACATACCTTCGACCTATAACATAGTCCTTGGCCAGGTAGGGTTGAAGCAACTAGAAGCTGTTCCATCTACTGTGTATCAATGCATGAAGTTCTCTACCAGTTATGGAGTCGACATGGTAAATAGTAATTAGATTGAAGCACGGGAATGCTATCATACTTCATCTGACCAATATGAAATGAAGAGAGGCAAAATTACGTTCCATATTGATACTTTGGATCCTCACGAGGAGTAGGACTTGGCAAAAGGACAAGTCATAAAAGAAATAGAAACTATTGTGTTAGACGATGAGAAATCACAAAGGACCACCCAAATTGGTTCAAGACTCACACCTCCTATGAAGAAGGAATTAATTACATTCCTTGGAGATATAAATAATGTGTTCGCCTGGAGTCACCAATATATGCCAGGGATTGATCCTAACTTCATCTGCCACGAATTCAATATTTACAAAGATGTCGGGCCAATCAAGAAGAAGCATAAAGTTTTTAGCTCAAAGAAGAATATGGAAATCCAAGAAGAGGTGGAAAAGTTACAGAAAGCACAGTTCATTGAGTATGTTAAATATTCGACTTGATTGGCCAATGTAGTAATGGTTAAAAAAGAACAACAAATGGTAAATGTGTGTAAATTTTATCCATCTTAATAAAGCATGCCCAAAAGATAATTTTTCTTTACCAAGGATTGATCAATTAGTGGATGCCACAATAGGTCATGAACTGCTCAGCTTTGTGGATGACTATTTTGGTTATAACCAAATCAAGATGAAGTCGAAGGATAAGGAAAACACATCCTTCATCACCAATCGAGGAACTTATGATTATAATGTGATGCCTTTTGGGCTAAAAAACACTAGGGCGACGTATCAGAGGTTGGTAAACAAACTCTTTGAAGATCAAATTGGCAAGAACATGGAGGTGTATGTAGATGATATGCTCAGCAAAAGCAAGTTCGCTGCCAACCATATTACTGATTTGACCAAAACTTTTGACTAGATGAAAAAACATCAAATGAAGCTCAATCCGACCAAGTGCATATTCGGGGTCTAGGAAGGCATGTTCTTAGGATACATTGTGAATCAAAGGGGGATTGAAGCCAATCCCGATAAAATAAAGTCTTTACTGGAAATGCAATCCCCGAACAGTAAGAAAGATTTGCAAAAATTGACAGGAAAAGTAGCAGCCCTAAATCATTTCGTATCTCAGGCCATAAACAAATATCTTCTATTATTTAAGGTGATTAGAAATACCTTTTAATGGAATGAAGAATGTGAAAAATATTTTTTGGACTTGAATAAATATTAAGGGTCTCCCCCACTGCTCCCGACCAATTTTAGGCGAGATGTTGTAATTGTATTTAGCTGTTTCAGAATCCCCTATAAGTTCAGCTTTGATCCGATTAGAGGAGGGTGTTCAAAAACCAGTGTATTACATCAGTAAGGCACTCCGAGGAACTGAGATCAGATATCAACGCCTGGAAAAATTAGCATTAGCACTCATTAAAGCCTCTAGAATAATAAGACCCTACTTTCAGAACCATACCATTGTAGTGCACACTGACCTACATTTGCGACAAGCTTTGCATAAGCCTGAAAAGTCTGGAAGGATAATGTCTTGGGTAGTTGAGATGGGAGAGTATGAAATTGTGTACTAAATAAGAACTTCTTTGAAAGGGCTAACAATTGCAGACTTCATAGTGATTTTTACTTATACAGAGGTACCCATCACATTAAGTTTGCCTATCGAGAAGACTTCTTCGGAAGAGATCTAAGCTCAAAGGCCAACTAAGATAGTTGCTAACTAACCAGAATCATCACCTGCTCAAGAAAGATCTATTTGACTAGCTAAGCAAAGCTAGAAGTTTTTCAAGTACAGAGTATTGATGAATAAAGACTTCAACAATGATGTTCCAATTTAGAAATTATTCGTAGATAGCTCTTCTTGTACAAGTGGAAGTGGTACTGGACTCATCCTTATTACTCCAGATAATTTGGATGTAGAGTATGCATTGAGGTTCTAAGTTCAGGCTTCCAAAAATGAAGCCGAATACAAAGCATTGATTACTGGCTCGAATCTAGCGTCATCCTTAGGCACTGAGCTAGTGATAGCGCATAGTGATTCTCAACTTATTATCCATCAATTACTAGAAATATATGGAGTTAAAGGAGAGACAATGGTAATATGCTTAAATAAGGAAAATAAACTTATTTCCTTATTTCTAGTAGTCAAGATGGTTAATATTTCGAGAGTGGACAGCGCCCGAGCAGATGTCCTTGCTTAGCTAGCTTCAGCAACCCCAATGAGGATTAAAAGAACCATCCCGGTGAAGATTCTCACCAATAGGAGCATTAATAAGGAGGCAATCAACATTATTTATATAGATTTGGGGCCTTCCTCGATGGATCCAATCAAGGACTACATTGAAAAGGGAGTGTTATCAGCCGACCAAAAGGAAGCAAATAATTTGAGATATATGCCAGCTCACTATGTCCTTAAAAAAGGTATACTGTACAGAAGGGGCTACACACTCCCTCTTTAGTTCATTGTGTCCACACAACTGAGGTAAATGATTTAATTAAAGAGGTACATGAAGGCTCATGTTGAGCTCTCATAGTTGGGAGATCTCTAAGAGAACAAAAAGCATTGCGAGGTTATTACTGGGCAATAATGAAGGCATACTGTGTTTCCTTCACCAAGAAATGTGATAAGTGACAAAAATTTTCCACCCTCCATAGAAGACCAACAACAACTCTAACGTCCATCACTTTTCTATAGCCTTTTTCTATTTGGGGAATATATCTGGTTGGACCATTATCGACCATCGAGGGAAGGTTCAAATATCTAGTTGTAGCAATCGATTACTTCACCAGATGGGTGGAGGCTGAGCCTTTGATTGATATGCCCTATAAGAGGGTTTTCCGGTTCATATGGAAGCAAATCATTTATCTGTATGGCATGTCTTATGCCTTCATCACTAACAACGGAACTCAATTTGATACTAAGGAATTTGAAGAATATTACATTAGGTCTGACATCAAGAAACTTTATTCATCTCTTGGAAACCCACAATGCCATGTCCAGACAGAAATCACAAACAAAACCTTGCTAGATGGATTGAAGAAACGGTTGGGAGATGCTAAATGCAACTGGATTAATGAACTCCACAACATTCTTTGGGCATATAATACCACTCCCAGGATAGCAACAGGGGAAACTCCATAAATGCTTACTTTTGGCAGTGTGCCGACTCACAGATTGTTAAATTTTGGTTTACCCAAAAGTGATCTCATGTGGTGATTATATCTGGATATGATAGAAGAGGTCAGAGAAGATGTAGCTATTCGGATGTTTGCTTACCAACAAAGGTCTGCTAGGTTTTATAATCGACGCGTTAATCTGACCAACTTGAAGCAAGGAGAAAGTGATCCAAAAGAATAACAAGTTGGAACCCAACTGGCATGGTCCCTATCGCATCTCGGTAGAAATTCGACCAGAAACATATCGCATGGAGACATTGGAGGGAGAGGAGTTTAAGAACCCCTAGAATGCTAATCACCTTCGTAAATATTATCAGTAATTTTATTTTCGAAGTAATTAGCTATTCCAACTAATGAATTTGCATATTTTTACTCATTATACTTCATTTTTATGTTTTCTTTTTTTGGAGTATAGTGTGGTACCACCTTAAATTAAACACTGAATTTTAATTTTATTTTAAATTCAAACTTTTCCAACTTCAGAAAAGTCCCTCGCCAAAATTTTCCAATTTTAGAAAATTTCCTTGTCAAACTTTTCCAACTTCAGAAAAGTTCTTCTTCAAACTTTTCCAACTTTAGAAAGTCCCTCGTCAAACTTTTCCAACTTCAAAAAGTTCCTCGTCAAACTTTTCCAACTTTAGAAAATTTTAGCGTTAACAACTTCATGTATAATTTTGTCTTTGACATATCACGAACTAGAAGTTAGTAAAATCTCATGTGAATTTAAATACAAGAGATTTTACCAGACTAAGTTAAAATATAGGGATAATTATACATTCCTAATACACTTGGTCGCCACTGATAACTAATGCTACAACTTAGTTCAACAAAACTATTCACAGTTTTATCTAAGACCAAAATTAGTAGAATCTAAGGCAATATAATCAGATTCAATCACGAATCAAATATTTAACATTTAAGCAGGACATTTAATTAATAGGCCGACTAACTAGTTAAGGGTACTGACTACCTAGTCGACAACAAGATTAATAAGCAACCACAAGCTTAAAATATAAAGGGCAAAAGTGTATGAAAGAACTTCATTTCATTTCATTTCATTTCATTTCATTTCATTTCATTTCAATGAACTTGAATTGCAAAACAAAGATAAATCAAATACAAGATTCAAGTTATTCCATGGGAAGCTTTCCATCAGCCTTGCTAATCCCAATAGGAGGTTCATCAAGGGTGCTCGGATGATTGATTGAGCTAAAAGGTCTTCTTCTAGTATGCTTACTGTTGCTCGGCTGATCAAGAAGATGCTGGGGGCTAACATATTCCACTTTTCCTTCAAGGCCGAAGTCACCAATATATTTTCTAATCAGACTCCGAGGAATAGCATCAGGGGGGATCCAACTAAAGTTAATTGAGAAAGGGGGATCAGTATAGTCTGATATCCATGGGGTGTGTCAGTGTCACAATTAATTATTTTTAGGTATCTTCAACAAGGCGAGCAGATTCATCCAACCCCATTTACAACCCTCATTCCTGGCCTGCTCCATATGCATGTATAACTAAGTTAGAGCTTCATCATACCCATCCATTCAAACAAATCTGGGTTACTTATGGAAGTGGAAGGTAAGTCGGCCCACATTATCTTGAAGCTTTTTGATGGCCCTGTCTTTATCCTTGAGCTGAGCAGCTTGGTCGTCCAGAGTTTTCTTAGATCTCTCTTCATTAATAGTTGGTCGAACAACTATAATTTGTCTTGGGGATTGGACAGGTTTGGTTTTATTCTTCTGCAAAGCTTCTAGTTCCTTCAACAACCTAGCATTCTCAATCTCTAAGAATAAAACCCCTTCATTTGAACCAATGGTGGTTAATTTCTTCAAACTGTCATGTCCATTACTTAGTGCATTATTTTTTCTCTCCAATATGGTAACAATTAATCGAGTATTTTCCAATTTTGGTTCAGGGATAATTCTTTCTTATTCAGTGAAGAAGTTGTCTTTCAATTTCTTTTCAAAGCCACAACCTTCACTTAATGCCTTATATCTGGCTTCATTGTTAGAATGAAGCAGTGCCTTGGAAAGTTTATGATTTTCCTACATCTGCTCAATCAACTTATAATAGCCAACATTATTGGATACAACTCTGTCCAGGAGGCAATGAAGATGGATGTAAGACTCCTTCACTTGATCTTAAACATTTGGGTCGAGCAAACCTGATAAATCTTCCTCTAACAAAGTAACATGGCTAGCCTCAAATAGGTTTTTTCACCGCCTAAGTAGGCTAAATTTAACAGAATTAATAACTTTTTTCTTAGCATCAAACTGGAAATTTACATGTATGAGTGCATGGGGAAAATTCAGAAAGATAAGCAACATAGAATATTTCAATTGATAAGAGATCAACATCATTTGAAGATTGGAAACAATTGAGCAAAACTGTTCTTTCATTAATCAAATCCAGGATTACAACAATGGGTACATTAAAGAACAAAGAAGAAGATATTGGAAAAGACATGAAAGTAGGGACAAAAAGAAACTGGATAAAAAAGGTAGGCCTTCTCCTTATCTTTGGTCTGGTCCTGACTCGCATCAGATAGGTCGGCACTAGCAGTTGGCACCATTAAAGGCTCAATGGGCACCATTCAAGACTCCCCAGACCCTTTTTCATCATCAAACTCCTCATCCAAGTTAGGTAGAGTACCTGGGTCATTCCTTTGGAAAAGCTTAGAATCTATCTCTGTGCCGACCACCTTCAGCGCCTTCGACCAACCTTCCTTAAAGGATAGCTTCTTGGCATATTCGATTTGGGCAGAAGCTGCAAAAATTGATTTTTTTTAACCCTTATCAAAAGCAGCTTCCTTGTCTTTCTTTCCTTTGGCCTTCAAAGAAGCAACTTCAGCAGTGTGGCTAGCCATATTATCCTTAACAGTCTAGGCCTGGTCTTTTATCTCTGTCAGCTTGTCCTCTACAACCATGGTCCAACCATCAGCCTTATTTACTTTATTCTCTATAGCCTAATCTTTTTGTTCAGCATATTTTATTTTACCTTTTGCTGCAACTGTCACATTCTCGGCTTCCTGCAGTTTCTCATCCCATAATTTTTGCTTTAATTATAAGGCCCTCTAGGAATCCTTCAAAGACTACTTCAGTCCTTAAAATGCATCTTTCACCTTGCCCGGGGAAGATCTCAACAGGTCATCCTTCTCCATTATTTGGTTAAAATCAACCAAAACCTTTAAAAGAGCAAACATAAGATATTAGAAGAAGTTAAGTAATATGAAGAAAAAAGTAAAAGATAAGATAATTATCAGTGCCAAATTATATCAAGATCTCTCAGTCATCCTTGTTATGGGCATAGTAACTGAGGCTTCCCTAATAGCTGGAAGAGTTCCAGCTTTGATTAAACTCCTGGACAATCCAGGGTTGACAGCCACAAAAGCTGACTCAATGTCACCCAGGTCGGCCTCGAATTTTTTAACCAACTCTTGTTGGTCGGCTTGGACTTTTTTTTTTCTTGCTTCTGATGGTCAGGCAAGCCCTTATTTAACCTCTTGTACTGAGATTTAGTAGCTTGGATACCTTCAATACTAAAAACTTGGGGCATCTTCTCACTGGCTTGAGACTTCTTTTTAATTGGCTTCTTGCCAGTGTCAGTATTTTTTTTAGAAGGGGGAGATAATGGCCCATTTAACAAATTGGGAATTTTTATTTTACCCATGTCGGCTAACAGAGAAGTAGGGTTGTCAGATATGACAAAGGACTCAAATAAAGAGGAAGTTCCTCCTTAGATGAACTCAGCCCCACCTGATTCTACAACTGAATAAGTAGACACCGATTCTTCTTCTAAATTGATGGCAACTTGTGGTAGGGTAAGTGTTGGTCGGGCAACAAAGGAAGTGATAGAGCTATTATACTCTAACAACACTGAAGCAGCTCGGGGACGTTATTCTCCAACTCTTTGACTAAGACCCCACAGGAATTTAAGCTCTTCGATATTTATTTCACCTTCTTTAGGACACCTCTTCTTAACAAAGAACAACAAAGTTAATCGGTAAATTTTAGAAACAAATAACAAAAGGGATAAAAGTAAAGAGAAGAATTGTAACCTATGCCATGCCCTTCTTGGGGGCATCTGGGACCAGTGTAGGATACCCCCTCAGAAAGGGGAACATGTTGCCAATTCTTAACAACAACACCATAACCCCAATAGTCCTTATTGGAATCTGGAAAGTTTACTACTAGAGTCCTATCGGCTTGTCTAGTCTTCAAATAAATGTGCTCTCTCTAATGGTGCCCCATTTATAGGAAATCATTAGCCCATGGACCCTAATGTGAGTCCCGTAAATCTCATTCAACCTATTAACACCATTTAAACCCTCCAAGTGTTTGGTGCTACCCTAGCAGGAACTACGTCAAAGTGTTGACAAAACTGAAAAAGGGGGGTTTGGTGGAAAAGTGATGCCACACTCAACAATAAATAAAGTGGGAATCTAGTGACCCTCGGGAAGATCATATACGTCTATTGGACCTTAGGCTATCTTTAACCTACCCAAGCAGGAATCTTTCTCTTTTCTCTATACTCCTCTAACGAACCCTCATCCACAATGTAAACCATGGTAGAAACAAAGAAAAGAATGAAAAAAATAGAGAAAGAGGGAAATAAGACTTACAGGGATCTAAAGGTAACTGTAAGAACTGAAGAAAATGAGGGTGAACGAGCAAGCAATGAAAGATTGTACAAAGAAAGCTTGAGAACAAAGGAAAACTCTAAAGTGCAGAAAAGTTGATGTGAAGAGAAATGGAGGGAAACTTCTACCTATTTGTAGGTTGCCTCGATAAACATGAACGGAATGATTAGCTGAAGGAACAATTGAGTTACCGTGAACTGCACGATTCCCGAAATGAAAAAAGACCAATGTACCCTTTGGCAGTTAAAAAAATTGAAGTATTTGCAAAAATGCCATTATCCACAGTGTCGATAGAAATTTTTATAAGTACGAAAGGTCGGCGGCCGACCAACTCTCCAGTAATGTGCTGAACAACATTTTGAACAAATACTCCCTACTTTTCATCAATCATTAAGCATGGACCATTAGGGGATTTATTTGTATGTAAAAATTATCTCCGCACGCGGATCAATGAAAGACAGACACCTGTCATCCTAGGTGGATATATAGTTACCTTGATCGACATCAGAAGAACCTAGTCGGATGGAAGGCCGACCAACTCCAGAATGTGAACCATCAGGGATATCAAAAGTTATTCGGTTGGAAGGGAGACCAACACTGAAAATCAAGACATGTAAATGCCTGAAAATATAAAGGCATTCCATCTCTGGGGTTAAGACAGTCTCCCCTAGCTCAAGGAGACAAGCCAATCATTCTCAAGTACATCATACTGAGCTATTGTATTCAACATAAATAAAAATAATAGTGGACGTAGGATTTCTTCATAGCTGAACCACTTTAAAAAAAAATTATCCCTTGTGTGTTTGATTAAGGTTTCTCTTATTATTTATCTGTGATTATAAAATTGGATCTCTCCATTTTTGGACATCAACATATATCACACTACACCAAATCCTACGAATGGTCACGCCCAGTTGGTCACGGTCGAAGTCCGCGACCAACTGGTCGCGGACTTGGGCCGTGACCAACTCAATTTTGGCGTGACCATATTTATTACCACACTAAATTATGGATGCGCTGGAAGTGGTCACAGACCAAATCCGTGACCACTGTGGGTCGCGGACTTGGGCCCTGACCAGGTCGTGACCATCTTGGCGCCAAAATTCCCTCCAAAATTGGTCGGGTATGGGTCACGGACTTGGGCCGTGACCATAGGCATGACGAAGCACAATACACACAAATACTGGGTCACGGCTGGGGGCCGTGACCATTTTTGACGTGGGTCACGGACTTGGGCCGTGACCATAGGCATGACGAAGCACAAATACACACATATTGGGTCACGGCTGGGGTCCGTGACCAATTTTGGGCGTGGGTCACGGCTATGGGCCGTGACCAGTAGACTGCATACACGAGACTTGCTTTCATTAATGGGTCGCGAGGTGGGTCACGGATGTAGGCCGTGACCAATGTCAATCCTAACCAAAACTCAAATGCCTCATATTTTCACTACCCCGCTCGTATCTTATTTTTTTTCTTTCCCAAACGCTGCTTCCCCCCAAAACGATGCGATGTCTGGTTCCCCCCCCCCCCCAAATGATGCGATGTTGGTGATGCGATGGGGTTCCGGTAGCTGAAAGAGGGTTGGGAGCAGGGGGTCGCACCGGAGGGTCTCCCCGGATTACGGGTTGAGTTCGGTTGGAGTACACCGGCGTTGGGTCGCTGTCGGCAGGAGGTATACGACTGGACGCTGGTGGTATCGGCCGCAGGAGGATCAGGCGCCAGAGTGGGTTTGGTATTCCGCAGGCCGCTCGGGTTTAAGGTGGGTCAAGGCTGGGTTAAAGGTTTGATAATGGTGGTTTAATGGAAGGGAAGGAGTGAGTGGAAATGGGTTATGGTGGAAGAGAGATATTGGGTGTGAGGTTGAAGATGGAGGGTGTGTGTTTGTGTGTGGTGAGGGTATAGGATTTTTAGGTGTGGGTGAGGAAGAGTTTGGGTGTAGGTGAGTTGCTGGTGATGCGATGTTGGTGATGCGATGCGATGTTCCCCCCAAACGGTGGAGATTTCTTCCCCAAATGCTGGTAGCAGTCGTGGAGATTTTTTCCCCAATCCGTATGGAGGTTCTTCCCCAATCTGTATATGTAATATATCCATATATGTGTGTGTGTGTTTGTTATATGTAATGCTATGATTTTTGCTTTGATTCATGGAGATTCCTCAAATTTGCTTTGATTTCTTTTTCTAGGTCTAAAATTTTCTGTTTGTTATATATTAAAATGATTTGTTTTCTATTTTTTTTCGAATTGCAGATGTAGTATTTTGTGTGCATCTATGTGTAGGTTGAGAAATGTTAATGTCTAATAATTAAGGTGTAAAGAATGATGTTTGGAATTGGATAGATATTATACTTATCTTAGTCCATAAGAGTTGTTGTGTTGATTTGTTGGATACAATTTTTTTGGGACCATAATTATTTGAAGAAATAATTGTATATATGCTCAAATGCACTACTAAAGATTTTTTTTTACAAAGTTTATAAAATGATGATGGATTTGGAATATGGGCGACATTTAATAATAAAGGACCATTATTATAAGTGGCAGATGGCTTTAAGATTATATGTCAATGGAATATGGATATTGCATCTTTTTTCACCGTATGAGCTTATCAAACTCTCTTCTCATATCTCCTAAAGGTGTCCTTTTGTCACCTTATGTTACTTAATGACACACTCATAGGAACTGTGAGAAAGAATGACATTTATATTGTCAAAAGTGGATTCCACTCGGAACTATAACCAGTATAAAATAAAGATCTCCAAAGTCGAGCTATTCTACTTAGTTAGAGCTGATATCACCACTTCTGTATGCTATTAATTAATCACCCGTCGAGGAATTATGTTAAGGTGTCTGGGAATATGTATTGTATTTCTCATGACTATATTTGTTTAGATTTGAGAATATTTTGTTTCAGAATCAGAGTTTGCGGAGAATGTAGGTGAGTGGTGGATTGATTATCAGGTTTCTTTTTGGATATCTAGGAGCCAGTTCTAGAGGACGAGTTAGTGTTTGTATAATTTTCTTTCGTGTTTTTTTCTTCTTCCAAGAATGTTACTTATTTATTGCTTTTGTTTTCAAAATTCCAATGGAAATGCAGGACCATCTGCGAAAAGGACCTTAGGTACTCTCTCTAAGCATATTCAGATTCGTCCGCAAAATGTCATTTCTTTATATAATTATTCTTCTAATTATTCGATTTAGTGTTGTGAGTCTAATTTGAACTTTGCGGAATGGCTATGTTCCTAATTCAACCAAGATTATAGTTTTACTGGAATGGCTTTTTCGGATTCCGTTAGATTTTTTTTTAATAAAGCTAACTATGCTTCTGGGGAATATATTGTATATTTTGTTGGGACCCATTTTAGTATCAGTGTGCTATAGCTCCAATTTATATTTCTAAAAAATCTTGTGTTATGCATGCTAGACGCACAGTAAAAAACATTCCCATGTATGCTGCAACACAGTTCTACATTGACAATGTATTGTTTCGGATCAAGGAAAAGAACATTCCCTATTGCTATTGTTGCAGGTTAGATCTGCTATGCTTTACTTTAACAAAAGTAGTTATATAATTGATATGCATTATCTATTAAATCTTTTAGATGATAGAAGGAGTACGGGATAATTATTGGTTTTGTTTGGTTTGACTGTTGGATAATTATTGGTTGTTGCTTGTTGTTGGATAGTATGTTAGAAGGAGTATGGGATAATTAGAAGGAGTACGGGATAATTATTAGATAATATGTTGAAAATATTTTAGACTCCCGGTTTCAGAATACGAGGATAATTTGAAAATGTATAGACTTAAGCTTAAAAGCATGGCGTTAGAGGGGAGAAACCCGAAACATCCACCAAACGGTCCCGTTAGATGCATCAACACCATGCACGGAACCAATGTAACTCGTACGAATAGACCACACGATCACGGGACTCCCGATTTGAGAATATGAGGATAATTTTGCATATATCATAACCTAGGTTTAAAAATATGGCGTTAGAGGGCGAAAACTCGAAACAACCCCCATACGGTCCCGTGAGAGGCACCAACACCTCTAACGGGACCAATGTAACACGTAGAAACTGACCCCGCAGCCGTGGGTCTCCCGGTTTGAGAGTACGATGGTAATTTGCTTATTTCTAGACTTAGGCTTAAAAACATGACGTTAGAGGGTGAAAACTCAAAACAGCCCCCGAACGGCCCCGTGGGTGGCACCAACACCTCCCACGAGATCAACGTAACTCGTAGGAACTGACCTCACAGCCGTGGGTCCCCGGTTTGAGAATACGACGGTAATTTACGTATTTCTACACTTATGCAAAACATGGCGTTATAGGGTGAAAACTCAAAACAGCCCTCGAACGGCCCCGTGGGTGGCGACAAACATCTCCCACGGGACCAATGTAACTCGTAAGAACTGACCCCGCAGCCGCGGGTCTCCCGGTTTGAGAGTACGAAGGTAATTTGTTTATTTCTAGACTTAGGCTTAAAAACATGACGTTAGAGGGTGAAAACTGGAAATAACCCCCGAACGGCCCCGTGGGTGGCACCAACACCTCCCACGGGACCAACGTAACTCGTAGGAACTGACCTCGCAGCCGCGGGTCGCCCGGTTTGAGAATACGACGGTAATTTACTTATTTCTAGACTTAGGCTTAAAAACATGACGTTAGAGGGTGAAAACTCGAAACAACACCCGAATGGGCCCCGTGGGTGGCACTACACCTCCCACGGGACCAATGTAACTCGTAGGAACTGACCTCGCAGCCACGGGTCTCCCGGTTTGAGAATACGACGGTAATTTTCGTATTTCTATACTTAAGCAAAACATGGCGTTAGAGGGTGAAAACTCGAAACAGCCCCCGAACGGCCCCGTGGGTGGCACCAACACCTTCCACGGGACCAACGTAACTCGTAGGAACTGACCTTGTAGCCGCGGGTCTCCCGGTTTGAGAGTACAACGGTAATTTGCTTATTTCTAGACTTAAGCTTAAAAACATGACGTTAGAGGGTGAAAACTCGAAACAGCCCCCGAATGGCCCCGTGGGTGGCACCAACACCTCCCACGGGACCAACGTAACTCGTCCGAACTGACCCCGCAGTCGAAGGACTCCCAGTTTGAGAATACGACGATAATTTGCATATTTCTAGACTTAGGCTTAAAAACATGGCGTTAGGGGGTGAGAACTAGAAATAGCCCCCGAAAGACCCCGTGGGTGGCACCAACACCTCCCACGGGACCAACGTAACTCGTAGGAAAGGACCCCGCAGCCGCGGGACGCCCGGTCTGAGAATACGACGGTAATTTGCATATTTCTAGACTTAGGCTTAAAAACATGGCGTTAGAGGGTGAAAACTAGAAACAACCATCTAACGGCCCCGTGGGTGGCACCAACACCTCCCACGGGACCAATGTAACTCGTAGGAACTGACCCCGCAGCCGCGGGACTCCCAGTTTGAGAATACGACGATAATTTGCATATTTCTAGACTTAGGCTTAAAAACATGGCTTTAGGGGGTGAGAACTAGAAACAGCCCCCGAACGGCCCCGTGGGTAGCACCAACACCTCCCACGGGACCAATGTGACTCGTAGGAACTGACCCTGCAGCCGCGGGACACCCGGTTTGAGAATATGACGGTAATTTGCATTTTTTAAGACCGAGTCTTAAAAACATGACGTTAGAGGGTGAAAACTCGAAACAGCCCCCGAACGGCCCCGTGGGTGGCACCAACACCTCCCACGGGACCAACGTAACTCGTAGGAACTGACCTCACAGCCACGGGTCTCCAAGTTTGAGAGTACGACGGTAATTTGCTTATTTCTAGACTTAGGCTTAAAAACATGACGTTAGAGAGTAAAAGCTCGAAACAGCCCCCGAACGGCCCCGTGTGTGGCACCAACACCTCCCACGGGACCAACGTAACTCGTAGGAACTGACCTCGCAGCCGCGGGTCTCCCGGTTTGATAATACGACGGTAATTTGCGTATTTCTACACTTAAGCAAAACATGGCGTTAGAGGGTGAAAACTCGAAACAACCCCGAATGTCCTCGTGGGTGGCACCAACACCTCCCACGGGACCAACGTAACTTGTAGGAACTGACCTCGCAGCCGCGGGTCTCCCGGTTTGAGAGTAATACGGTAATTTGCATATTTCAGGACTTAGGCTTAAAAACATGACGTTAGAGGGTGAAAACTCGAAACAACCCCTGAACGGCCCCGTGGGTGGCACCAACACCTCCCACGAGACCAACGTAACTCGTAGGAACTGACCCCGCAGCCACGGCTCTCCCGGTTAGAGAATACGACGATAATTTGCATATTTCTAGACTTAGGCTTAAAAACTTGACGTTAGAGGGTGAAAACTAGAAACAGCCCTCTAACGGTCCTGTGGGTGGCACCAACACCTCCCACGGGACCAACGTAACTCGTAGGAACTGACCCCGCAACCGCGGGACTCCCAGTTTGAGAATAGGACGATAATTTGCATATTTCTAGACTTAGGCTTAAAAAACATGGCGTTAGGGGGTGAGAACTAGAAATAGGCCCCGAACGGCCCCGTGGGTGGCACCAACACCTCCCACGGGACCAACGTAACTCGTAGGAACTGACCTCGCAGCCGCGGGACGCCCGGTTTGAGAATACGACGGTAATTTGCATATTTCAGGACTTAGGCTTAAAAACATGACGTTAGAGGGTGAAAACTCGAAACAGCCCCCGAACGGCCCCGTGGGTGGTACCAACACCTACCACGGGACCAACGTAACTCGTAGGAACTGACCCCGCAGCCACGGGACTCCCGGTTTGAGTACGACGATAATTTGCATATTTCTAGACTTAGGCTTAAAAACATGGCTTTAGGGGGTGAGAACTAGAAACAGCCCCCGAACGGCCCCGTGGGTGGCACCAACACCTCCCACGGGACCAATGTGACTCGTAGGAACTGACCCTGCAGCCGCGGGACACCCGGTTTTAGAATACGATGGTAATTTGCATTTTTTAAGACTTTGGCTTAAAAACATGACGTTAGAGGGTGAAAACTCGAAACAGCCCCCGAACGGCCTTGTGGGTGGCATCAACACCTCCCACGGGACCAACGTAACTCTTAGGAACTGACCTCGCAGCCACGGGTCTCCAAGTTTGAGAGTACGATGGTAATTTGCTTATTTCTAGACTTATGCTTAAAAACATGACGTTAGAGAGTGAAAACTCGAAACAGCCCTCGAACGTCCACGTGGGTGGTACTAACACCTCCCACGGGACCAACGTAACTCGTAGGAACATGACCTCGCAGCCGCGGGTCTCCCGGTTTGAGAATACGATGGTAATTTATGTATTTCTACACTTAAGCAAAACATGGCGTTAAAGGGTGAAAACTCGAAACAGCCCCTGAACGTCCCCGTGGGTGGCACCAACACCTCCCACGGGACCAACGTAACTCGTAGGAACTGACCTCGCAGCCGCGGGTCTCCCGGTTTGAGAGTAATACGGTAATTTGCATATTTCAGGACTTAGGCTTAAAAACATGACGTTAGAGGGTGAAAACTCGAAACAACCCCTGAACGGCCCCGTGGGTGGCACCAACACCTCCCACGAGACCAACGTAACTCGTAGGAACTGACCCCGCAGCCACGGCTCTCCCGGTTAGAGAATACGACGATAATTTGCATATTTCTAGACTTAGGCTTAAAAACTTGACGTTAGAGGGTGAAAACTAGAAACAGCCCTCTAACGGTCCTGTGGGTGGCACCAACACCTCCCACGGGACCAACGTAACTCGTAGGAACTGACCCCGCAACCGCGGGACTCCCAGTTTGAGAATAGGACGATAATTTGCATATTTCTAGACTTAGGCTTAAAAAACATGGCGTTAGGGGGTGAGAACTAGAAATAGGCCCCGAACGGCCCCGTGGGTGGCACCAACACCTCCCACGGGACCAACGTAACTCGTAGGAACTGACCTCGCAGCCGCGGGACGCCCGGTTTGAGAATACGACGGTAATTTGCATATTTCAGGACTTAGGCTTAAAAACATGACGTTAGAGGGTGAAAACTCGAAACAGCCCCCGAACGGCCCCGTGGGTGGTACCAACACCTACCACGGGACCAACGTAACTCGTAGGAACTGACCCCGCAGCCACGGGACTCCCGGTTTGAGTACGACGATAATTTGCATATTTCTAGACTTAGGCTTAAAAACATGGCTTTAGGGGGTGAGAACTAGAAACAGCCCCCGAACGGCCCCGTGGGTGGCACCAACACCTCCCACGGGACCAATGTGACTCGTAGGAACTGACCCTGCAGCCGCGGGACACCCGGTTTTAGAATACGATGGTAATTTGCATTTTTTAAGACTTTGGCTTAAAAACATGACGTTAGAGGGTGAAAACTCGAAACAGCCCCCGAACGGCCTTGTGGGTGGCATCAACACCTCCCACGGGACCAACGTAACTCTTAGGAACTGACCTCGCAGCCACGGGTCTCCAAGTTTGAGAGTACGATGGTAATTTGCTTATTTCTAGACTTATGCTTAAAAACATGACGTTAGAGAGTGAAAACTCGAAACAGCCCTCGAACGTCCACGTGGGTGGTACTAACACCTCCCACGGGACCAACGTAACTCGTAGGAACATGACCTCGCAGCCGCGGGTCTCCCGGTTTGAGAATACGATGGTAATTTATGTATTTCTACACTTAAGCAAAACATGGCGTTAAAGGGTGAAAACTCGAAACAGCCCCTGAACGTCCCCGTGGGTGGCACCAACACCTCCCACGGGACCAACGTAACTCGTAGGAACTGACCTCGCAGCCGCGGGTCTCCCGGTTTGAGAGTAATACGGTAATTTGCATATTTCAGGACTTAGGCTTAAAAACATGACGTTAGAGGGTGAAAACTCGAAATAGCCCCCGAACGGCCCTGTGGGTGGCACCAACACCTCCCACGGGACCAACGTAACTCGTAGGAACTAACTCCGCAGCCGCGGGACTCCCGGTTTGAGAATACAACGATAATTTACATATTTCTAGACTTAGGCTTAAAAACATGGCTTTAGGGGGTGAGAACTAGAAACAGCCCCCGAACGGCCCCGTGGGTGGCACCAACACCTCCCACGGGGCCAATGTGACTCGTAGGAACTGACCCTGCATCTGCGGGACACCCGGTTTGAGAATACAACGGTAATTTGCATATTTCAGGACTTTGGCTTAAAAACATGACGTTAGATCGTGAAAACTCGAAACAGCCCCCGAACGGCCCCGTGGGTGGCACCAACACCTCCCCCGAGACCAACGTAACTCGTAGGAACTGACCCCGCTGCCGCGGGACTCCCGGTTTGAGTACGACGATAATTTGCATATTTTTAGACTTAGGCTTAAAAACATGGCTTTAGGGGGTGAGAACTAGAAACAGCCCCCGAACGGCCCCGTGGGTGGCATCAACACCTCCCACGGGACCAATGTGACTCGTAGGAACAAACCCTGCAGCCGCGGGACACCCGGTTTGAGAATACGACGGTAATTTGCATTTTTCAAGACTTAGGCTTAAAAACATGACGTTAGAGGGTGAAAACTCGAAACAGCACCCGAATGGGACCCGTGGGTGGCACCAACACCTCCCACGGGACCAACGTAACTCGCAGGAACTGACCTCGCAGCCACGGGTCTCCCGGTTTGAGAATACGACGGTAATTTTCGTATTTCTATACTTAAGCAAAACATGGCGTTAGAGGGTGAAAACTCGAAACAGCCCCGAACGGCCCCGTGGGTGGCACCAACACCTTCCACGGGACCAACGTAACTCGTAGGAACTGACCTTGTATCCGCGGGTCTCCCGGTTTGAGAGTACAACGGTAATTTGCTTATTTCTAGACTTAAGCTTAAAAACATGACGTTAGAGAGTGAAAACTCGAAACAGCCCCCGAACGGCCCCGTGGGTGGCACCAACACCTCCCACGGGACCAACGTAACTCGTAGGAACTGACCTCGCAGCCGTGGGTCTCCCGGTTTGAGAATACGACGGTAATTTGCGTATTTCTACACTTAAGCAAAGCATGGCGTTAGTGGGTGAAAACTCGAAACAGCCCCCGAACGTCCCCGTGGGTGGCACCAACACCTCCCACGGGACCAACGTAACTCGTAGGAACTGACCTCACAGCCGCGGGTCTCCCGGTTTGAGAATAATACGGTAATTTGCATATTTCAGGACTTAGGCTTGAAAACATGACGTTAAACGGTGAAAACTCGAAACAGCCCCCGAACGGCCCCGTGGGTGGCACCAACTCCTCCCACGGAACCAACGTAACTCGTAGGAACTGACCTCGCAGCCGCGGGACTCCCGATTTGAGAATACGACGATAATTTGCATATTTCTGGACTTAGGCTTAAAAACATGGCTTTAGGGGGTGAGAACTAGAAACAGCCCCCGAACGGCCCCGTGGGTGGCACCAACACCTCCCACGGGACCAATGTGACTCGTAGGAACTGGCCCTGCAGCCGCGGGACACCCGATTTGAGAATACGACGGTAATTTGCATATTTCTAGACTTAGGCTTAAAAACATGGCGTTAGAGGGTGAAAACTAGAAACAACCATCTAACGGCCCCGTGGGTGGCACCAACACCTCCCACGGGACCAACGTAACTCGTAGGAACTGACCTCGCAGCCCCGGGTCTGCAAGTTTGAGAGTAAACGGTAATTTGCTTATTTCTAGACTTAGGCTTAAAAACATGACGTTAGAGAGTGAAAACTCGAAATAGCCCCCGAACGGCCCCGTGGGTGGCACCAACACCTCCCACGGGACCAACGTAACTCGTAGGAACTGACCTCGCAGCCAGGGGTCTCCCGATTTCAGAATACGACGGTAATTCGCGTATTTCTACACTTAAGCAAAACATGGTGTTAGAGGGTGAAAACTCGAAACAGCCCCCGAACGTCCCCGTGGGTGGCACCAACACCTCCCACGGGACCAACGTAACTCGTAGGAACTGACCTCGCAGCCGCGGGTCTCCCGGTTTGAGAGTAATACGGTAATTTGCATATTTCAGGACTTAGGCTTAAAAACATGACGTTAAAGGGTGAAAACTCGAAACAGCCCCCGAACGGCCCCGTGGGTGGCACCAACTCCTCCCACGGAACCAACGTAACTCGTTGGAACTGACCTCGCAGCCGCGGGACTCCCGGTTTGAGAATACGACGATAATTTGCATATTTCTAGACTTAGGCTTAAAACCATGGCATTAGAGGGTGAAAACTCGAAATAGCCGTCGAACGGCCTCGTGGGTGGCACCAACACCTCCCATGGGACCAACGTAACTCGTAGGAACTGACCTCACAACCGCGGGTCTCCCGGTTTGAGAATACGACGGTAATTTGCGTATTTCTACACTTAAGCAAAACATGGCGTTAGAGGGTGAAAACTCGAAACAGCCCCTGAACATCCCCGTGGGTGGCACCAACATCTCCCACGGGACCAATGTAACTCGTAGGAACTGACCCCGCAGCCGCGGGTCTCTCGGTTTGAGAATACGACGGTAATTTGCGTATTTATACACTTATGCAAAACATGGCGTTTTAGGGTGAAAACTCGAAACAGCCCCCGAATGGCCCCGTGGGTGGTACCAACATCTCCCACGGGACCAATGTAACTCGTAGGAACTGACCCCGCAGCCTCGGGACTCCCGGTTTGAGAATACGACGATAATTTGCATATTTCTAGACTTAGGCTTAAAAACATGGCGTTAGGGGGTGAGAACTAGAAACAACCCCCGAACGGCCCCGTGGGTGGCACCAACACCTCCCACGGGACCAATGTGACTCGTAGGAACTAACCCTACAGCCGCGGGACGCTCGGTTTGAGAATACGACGGTAGTTTTTATATTTTTAGACTAAGGCTTAAAAACATGGCGTTAGAGGGTGAAAACTAGAAACAACCCTCTAACGGCCCCGTGGGTGGCACCAACACCTCCCACGGGACCAATGTAACTCGTAGGAACTGACCCAGCAGCCGCGGGACTCCCGGTTTGGGAATACGACGATAATTTGCATATTTCTAGACTTAGGCTTAAAAACATGGCATTAGAGGGTGAAAACTCGAAACAGCCGCCGAACATCCCCGTGGGTGGCACCAACATCTCCCACGGGACCAACGTAACTCGTAGGAACTGACCTCACAGCCGCGGGTCTCCCGGTTTGAGAATACGATGGTAATTTTTGTATTTCTACACTTAAGCAAAACATGGCGTTAGAGGGTGAAAACTCGAAACAGCCCCCGAACGGCGCCGTGGGTGGCACCAACATCTCCCACGGGACCAACGTAACTCGTAGGAACTGACCTCGCAGCCGCGGGTCTCCCGGTTTGAGAGTACGACGGTAATTTGCTTATTTCTAGACTTAGGCTTAAAAACATGACGTTAGAGGGTGAAAACTCGTAACAGCCCCCGAACGTCCCCGTGGGTGGCACCAACATCTCCCACGGGACCAATGTAACTCGTAGGAACTGACCCCGCAGCCGCGGGACTCCCGGTTTGAGAATACGACGATAATTTGCATATTTCTAGACTTAGGCTTAAAAACATGGCTTTAGGGGGTGAGAACTAGAAACAGCCGCCGAACGGCCCCGTGGGTGGCACCAACACCTCCCACGGGACCAATGTGACTCATAGGAACTGACCCTGCAGCCGCGGGACACCCGGTTTGAGAATACGACGGTAATTTGCATTTTTCAAGACTTAGGCTTAAAAACATGACGTTAGAGGGTGAAAACTCGAAACAGCTCCCGAACGGCCCCGTGGGTGGCACCAACACCTCCCACGGGACCAACGTAACTCGTAGGAACTGACCTCGCAGCCCCGGGTCTCCAAGTTTGGGAGTACAACGATAATTTTATTATTTATAGACTTAGGCTTAAAAACATGACGTTAGAGGGTGAAAACTCGTAACAGCCCCCGAACGTCCCCGTGGGTGGCACCAACACCTCCCACGGGACCAACGTAACTCGTAGGAACAGACCCCGCAGCCGCGGGTCTCCCGGTTTGAGAATACGACTGTAATTTGCATATTTCTACACTTAAGCAAAACGTGGCGTTAGAGAGTGAAAATTCGAAACAGCCCCCAAACGGCCCCGTGGGTGGCACCAACACCTCCCACCAACACCTCTCAAAACGACGGTGATTTTCATATTTCTACTTGGTTACTGATAATTTTAACTCATATATGCAATTTTTCTGCTTGATTAAATTTTTTGTAAAACTACTTGGTTACTCATATTTTTGTTTTTTGTATCCTATCATTTGTAGGATTTTTGCACGTGGAACAAATGAAGGAGGCAATGGTTTACAACATGAAGATTATTTATATGTTGTGGACATTCAGGATAATGTTTTTTATGTGTTATAGCCGTGCAGGCTTTTATTGTTTAGTTTTATGGCCGTGCGGGCTTTTATAATTTGATTGTTGAATTTTATAGCCGTGCGGGCTTTATAATAAGCAGGTTTTTCATTTACAGGTTTTGGAATGTTAAGAAAATAGGGGAAACTCTGCCCAATTTTTTTTTGGTGTGTGAATTATTAAGACGTGTAATATTTTTAAGTTTGTATATATATTTGTTTATTAACAACATTCTCAATTCTCAATTTGTGATTTTTTTTATTGTTTTGCCTATAATAAATATTTGTAACACCTCGTAGCAGCCGATGGTGCACTCACAGGACCCCCAATTTTCGGATTGGAAAAAAAAATACATTTTTTTTAAATTATAGATAAATATGGTCATGGACTTTGTCCATGACCATTTTTATTTTTTTTGTCACGATTAAAAATGGTCGCGGCCAAAGTCCGCGACCATTTTTTTTATTTTTTTGTCACGGTTATGGGTCGCGGACTAGGGCTGCGACCAATTTTAAATTTTTTTTTTTGTCACGCACGTGGGTCGCGAACTTTGGCCGCGACCAATTTTTTTTATTTTTTTTTGTCACGGACGTGGGTCGCGGACTTTGGCCACGACCAATTTGTCACGGTTCTGGGTCACGGATGAGGGCCGCGACCAATTTTTTTATTTTTTATTTTGTCACGGACGTGGGTCGCGGACTTTGGCCGCGACCCCGTCACGGCATGGGTCACGGCCAAAGTCCGCGACCATCTGCCCTGACCCCTCTTGGCCGTGACCATTTTTTGGTCACGGACTTGGGCCGCGACCCACGAAAATGGTCACGCCCGAAATGGTCACGGCCCAAGTCCGCGACCCACAGTTTTGGTCAGGGATTTTGGCCGTGACCAATCGTCAGTTTTGGTGTAGTGTCAAGTTATATTACACTTGTTATTTTATATTATTAATTGAATTATTTTCATATTAGTTAATGTTAAACGTGATATCAACCATTAATAATCTCTATCATATAAAAGCTCTTAATTAATTTTCTCTTCCACATGGACAACCGAGCGCTATTTTACGTTTTTACAAAGTATATGTAGTAAGTTTTCAAATTAATAATACATGTTTATTCATTTGTTTTATCTTCATCATGCGTTCATTTCGGTTCTTATTTAAGGAATTTGGACTTATTTATAAGTTATTTGATATTTTAAGTGCATGATATATAACAAATATGCATGTTATTTAATAGTTTATGTGTTAGTTTAGTTATTGCACTTGAAAATTGAGAATACTAAATCAAAATAACACACAAGAAAATGAGAATAAAAGAAGTAAGAAAATTGAAATTAAATATAACAAAAAAGCCGAATGTTTCAATATCAAAAGTTATCACAAATACCCAATGTCTTGCTATTGATAAGTATTTTTAGGAAATTAAAAACCAAAACTCTAAATCAAAATTATTAAATCGTACTTGCTGAAAAAAATTGCTATCATCTTAATATATCATATATTGCCCAAACAACCTATTACCACCCTAGCGAAACCCATTATAGATTCTTGAAAAATTGTCATATAACTCGTGATTCAAGCCTAAGACCCTTAATAATTTAAAGTAAGATCGATTCTGGTCACCTTACCAACCCCCTGAGGCAATGATTAGTTTATACACAACAACATATGATTTAATACAATGATCCAAATCTTTTGATTAGAATCTGGTATTGGAAAAATCCCTGATTAAAAGGAATAAAAAGAAAAATAATTACTAATATTCTACGAGAAGGAACATTATAGAATCATTGCAAGTTATATAGTTGGTCAACATTATTATTATTATTATTATTATTATTATTATTATTATTATTACTGTTACCAGTTACAACAAGAACCACTGCTATTATTATCGGGATGATTCAGACTTTGGCATTTTTTTTCCAGCCTCATTTCAAAATAATGACAATGTTCAAGATAATATACCTTACCACCCCGAAATGTTGAAATTACGGATAAAGTGTGAGAAAAAAAATCCTTAAAAAGTACAATAACTCATTTTGGGAGTTAAAGTTATATTATTGCACATGGGACGAATCCAAATGACCTATATTATTATTATTATTATTGAACCACATTTATAGACATCATACAAACCGTATTGCCAAATGGAATAAATCTTTGTGTACCATATAATGAAACCTTCTATAGACCCTATGTGTATGTGGAAAAAGTGTATGCTTTATATTCCTCTTATGTTGTGGAGTTATGAGCTCTTAGAGTGATCAATAAATGACATTTGAATATTTAATTTGTATACGGTTCACTTAGGCGGTACATGTAGACGCTCTCTTTAAGAACATTCACAATGATGGAAGAAGATTCACAATGATGGAAGAAGAATCCAAGTAAATGTGTAAATGTAGAGAAGCGTGAGTTCACAGTGGTGGAGTGAACAAGAATAAAATGTGTACATATCGGGTAGAGGAAGGGAAACTATGTAGAATGGATAGACGGTCTCTAAATTGTTGATACAATTTTCATTTGATCGTATCAATTGATACGGTTAACTTATAATCATATGAATTTATTTTGAGTTGATACAATTAACATTTAATCGTATCAATATATTTTGAGTCCATACTTTTACATGTTATTCGTACGAACTTAATTTCTATTTCATATAACAAAATGCTAATATTTTCTCATTCATACGAAAAAGAGAATTTCGTATGAAATAAAATGTGTCAAAAGTTAGCCTTCACGATTATGTAATTTGTAGAATACGAAAGACAAAATTGGCTTTTGAAAATGTATAATTAAATTTCATGAGCATCTACCATAGGCATGAGATTCTCCTCATTTTGAGAATAAGAAGCTCCACAAGTTTGACATTTATACACTATGTTTCAATTTGGTTTGAATATGCATGTTGTACACTTAGAATCAGGGGCGGATGCACATAGGGACCAAGGGGGGCCTTGACCCCGGTTCAATTTTTGAAAAAAAATAAAAAAATATATAGGATTTTTTGGTATAATTTCAAACTTTAAGGTATAACTCTAATTATATTTAAAACTGAGGGTGTAAGATTGTAATTAATTAAAAATCTAAACCTTGTCAAATTTCTGTACTTTGTGTTCCAAACATATATGCCCCCAAAAAACTCGAAAGAAACTCGAAACATATAATTTATAGTCAATTTGGATGCGCTATAATTTGTATAAAACTCGAAATAACCTAAAAAAAAATTGTCCCGAGGGCTCCCGCCCTGAACCCCTAGCACCACTCAAAACTTTGGTCCCGATTGACCAAAAATTCTGGATCCGCTGCTGCTTAGAATTATTATTACTATTATTATTATTATTATTATTATTATTGAGGGGTAAACACGATAATCTCTTGCACATGTTAGTTTGGTATATCCCTTATCATTCATGTTGACCTAGAAACTCCCTCTTAACGGTCTCCATCTAGTCCTCATATTCCAAACCACATTTTTAAAACCCCATTCCATGTGGTCTCATGTAGTCATGTGTTTCCACATCTCTCTCTGGTCAAATTTGTTTGAGCTTTTGACTGAAAGCATCTAACCTTAGTCCTATTCTTAATAAAATGCAATCACTGAATTATATATATTATTCTTGTAGTCCTTGTTTATATTAGTGTACATATGATTACAGTTATTATAGTTATGAAGTTAGTTAGACGAACTATTATTTAAAAATGAAAATATAAACTTTATATGCATTATAGAACAATCAGCAACGGCTCTTTAATTTAAGGTTTGATGCATATAGTATCCAACTTAAGGAGATTTGACCGAATCAAAATGATTTGGTGTGTACTGGTCAAAGTAGCTTAAACGTGAGTTATTATATTCTAAGCAAAACATAACGTCATTGTAGCTAAAGATTATCAGACATTAAAGTCGAGGAGAAACTCAAATTGAGTTCACTTAGCGTAATTCTAGACCCAAAAATTCCTATAAATTAGATTTAGTTTAGTTGTCATACATTGATTAGTGATTAATCGTGAGCTTTACATAAGATCAATTTTATATATTTATCTATATGTAATATTCATACAACAGTACTGTGCTTGTGCGAATCAATCCGTATTTTAAGAGTGCGAACTAAACATGTATTATCTGACGGTGAACTTAGAAATTATCCGCTAAATTATAGATACTCTCTCTCTCTCTCTCTCTCTCTCTCTCTCTCTCTCTCTCTTCTGGGCGCACTGCCGGATGACACATATCCTGTTCGCACTCTTAAAATGATGACTAATTTGCACAAAAACAATACTGATTCATACAGATTGTGGGGATTTTTTGTTTAGTTTAAAAGCTTTATGTAAGGTGGAGGATGTATAATAGAATACGGTGCAATTTAAATGATGAAGTAGCCTAACCACCTTCCCAATAGTGTTTGTGTGTAATGCCCCACAAATTAAAGAAATAACTGAACGATGGCACCACAAAATTATGGTGGTCGTGTGATGCAGGTGGGGGTGACAGTTATGACGATGCAATTGCGTTGGCATGAGATGATGGTGGTTGTTGTGAAATTATTTTGGTCGCGAGGCCGGCGATCAAATGACAAACTAAGGATATGTATTCTGGAAATAAGACAACAAACATTTTGTTTCTATTTTTAGTCCCTATTTTCAAATTATCGGTTGACGTGACATGTTGTGATTGGTTGACGTTTTATGAATATCGGCCCGCACCAGCGGCTTTATTATAAAATAGGGACTAAAATTATAAATAAAATATTTGTTGTTTTATATCCATAATCAATATTATTGTAAGTCCTAAAAGTGCATAATCTATAAAATAATATTGAAAATCATTTTGATAGTGTTTTTCAAATTATATAGAAAATAGAGAAACTTGAAAGATAGCATCTCAATTTTTAACTCTACATTTCTTTTAAATTTAAGTACAATTTGTTTTAACTTTTGATTCTACATAATATTTGTGAATTTTGACAAATAAATATACCACGTTACTTTCCTCAGTGAAGAACATGTTGACACGTGTTCTAGAGTGGGTCCAAGTTGTATTTGGGGTTTCCCAAAGGTTATTTTGTCAAAAACAATTTTCCTAACAAGGAGAGACTTCGAAATCTCATAATAATACTTGAAGTGATGCAAAACTTTATATTTTGAGTATAATCTAGGTAAGCAAAAAATGCTTTGAGGTCTAACATTGGGATATATATTAAGTATATAATTCTCACAGGAATTTTTTTCCTATCAATTTTTTGTTTGTGTTTATTTTAAACAGTGATCCTTCTTAGATGAGTCACATGGTAAACTACTCTTGTGGAGGAGAAAATTGGAAATCTCATGGACGGTCCAAAGTCCAAACGATGTTTAAGCAAAGAATATGATTCATAAAATGGCTCTAACCGGCCAATTCGTGCCATCATGTGCTTCTACGCACTTCCTTTAATGCGTCAATTCTTCATAAAACTAGAAAATGATTAAGCCGCAAAACATATCATCGAACAAGTGCACTTCTTCTAGGAGAATTATGAAAGAAGAAAATGGCCATAGAATCTATTTATCACTATACTAAGAAAATCTTACCATCTCGAGGGATCAAAACAATGAAATGGAAATCTGGAGGAGCGTGGAAGAATGCATGTCTTTCAAGCATCTATAACCCCCACTTAAACATTCTAAAGTTCTAAAAGTTTACCTAGGACAAATGAATAAAAATACTAAAATAACAAAACTTTTGTTCCTCCCTCCCCCCCACTAACTAAGCGACCTCTTAAATGGTTATATTAACAATTATTTTGGCTGCGAGATGTGTTAAGTGGTATTTTAGGAGACTCGTAAGGAAAAAGGTTAGCATAGAGACTTAAAAATTATTTGCAATTGGCTCAAGAAAACTACGTGGACTCCATTTATTTCACATGGAAATCAGAGTTTCATTTGGTCCTAAACAATAGTGTTTTCTCAAAAAAATTATGAATTTCGTGTGAGAATAAAATAACCTTAAAATATATTCTCAGAAGCAACTCTCTGTTCCTTGTGAGAATTGCATTAATTAAACGACATCGTCTATTTATTCAGCTACATTGTTTAGACCATAATTTTAAAATTTTTACCATTTGAACGCTGTGAATTTTTACTTAATGTTACTGTATTTTACTTTTGAATATGTGTTGGGTATACTCTTATGTGGTCAAATATGTGCTTGTGCCTTATACGCAACTACTAGAATCACGTGTCTACGGAACATAATATATGCTTATATCATATTAAAGTATGTAAGACAATCATTAGTCCTTTTTTAAGCTAATAGTTCGACACGTGGAAGGCTCAGAATTCCTGAGTAAGGAAGGGATGCTAAATAAAACATCATTATAAGTCTCTTAAGAGAAGACCATTAGACCTTTAGTTAACAAGGGAAAAATGATGGAACATTTGTGGGGGGAGATTTTTTTTAATATTACATTTAAAATTTATTTGTATCCCCCAAAAATGAGCGAGACCAAACTCGAACAAGCATTGGGCTCAACTTGTTTATACCAAATGAGTTCAATATATCGAGATTACTTTGGAACAATGCCAATGGGTGGCCAAGCCTTCCAACTTGCAAAACAAGATTTTCCATTGAGATAAATGTATTTTTATCGATATATTTAATAGTTAGACCAATAAATAAATTTACTATTACCCTGTTTAAAGGGGCGTTCTTGGCGTAACAATACTCTACCAAATTATACTATGATAATGCAGTTTAATAAAAATACAATAACATACCTCTCGTAGATGTAAAAAGGTTGTCGAACCACATATATTCCCATCTTATTTTTTTTTATATTTAAGAACTTTAGTTGAGCTTGTTTCTCACCACTATTTCAGTGAGTATTTTTCTCACAATATTGGTATCGTGCATGATAAATGATTCATTAATTTCTTTTTCTTTACTAACCAAAAATCTTAGACATCACATTTCAACACTCAGGACTAGTGTTCACGATGACACCGAGAGTGCACACCATAGTCATAGTAATGGGAGGGTTATGGATCATGGATGTTATATTCATTCCGAGATTCACATAGATAATGGGATGAGGAATCCTCACACCCTACATAAGGATGCAAGATGAGTATTAATTGGTGTAAAATAATTTCTCTCATCCGTGGAGAACCTTTGGGCCTTAGATCTCTACATGTGAAAGAAAAATAAGGAAAAAGTGCGGAATAACTAGAGGTTGGATTGAATGGATGCAGATATTTATAGAGTAGAAAAACTTCAACAACCTTAATGGATCTAAGTTCACGTGAGAGCTAAGTGACCATATTCTAGTTTGGAGAAGAGAGCTGAGAAACCCATACAATAAGATAAGTATAAGGGTTATTGAAGAGGTCCAGTCTCGCAGGCTAGATCACTTTATAGCAAGTCCAAACACTATTTGGAATGCGTCCTAAGCATCATTGGGAAAATGAGGGAGTGAGAATACAAATCTGCATATGATCGCAATGAAGTTTATTATTTATATGAAGTAATGGAATGGTTGGACTCAACATGCCAAATCTGGTTGGTACCAGGTAAGAGCTGTACATAAGGGCACTGACCAACTTTTCCTTGAGCTCGGGAGTAAGAAAATACTATAAATAAGTTTTCACATCCACTATTCATATTTGATGGCAATATTGGTCCTTTAGAGCATGATAAAAATTAGTTTTAGACTAGAATAATAGTAAAGCATGAATGTTATATATCACCTTCAAGTTTTGAGATTCTAGAAGGGTCCCAATAATAGTTTTAATAACCTATATCTCATACCCTAAGATCATGGATTATTTACTCATGCTGAAGAATAGTCCATGAAAGAGATTGGGAGTAGAATGGGAGATACTCGAAGATATACGACTAAGTACGTGAATCTACAATATTCCTAAATGTTAATTTTATAATCTGTATGACAATAATATATTGAATGCATACATATTTAACATATTAATTGATATGCTTGGTTTGTAGAGCTCAAGGATCATCCTCTACAATACTAACAAGAAATTTAAGTGAGAATTCAAGAGTCAAGAATGCAAAACATGGATGAAGACTTTCCTTCATAAGAACAAGAAAAAAATCACAATTGATCAAGATTAAGAAAAATAACTCATGAAGAGAAAATCATTATTGAAAAAATAAAGACTAAATTTTTTTAGGTATTAGGTATAGATATTGTGAATTCGTGTCTTGATTACTTTTGCACAATTTATATGGATCAACGTATGTGCATATTCTCATATTTTACTCAAATTATTAAAAGTTATTTCTCTCCTTAGCCCTTTTGGAAATTCTTGTGGTCCTAGCAATAGATTAATGCAACATTCACCACCTGAGGGTAAGTAGATTAAAATGGATTCCACATGAGAACATGTTGAATCCTCTAATTCAGACCATTAATACAATCATTTTATCCTTAATGGCTCCTAACTATCCTCCTTTGGTGAAAAACATGAGAAATGTGTGAACTTCTTCTCATTTTGGGCTACGATGCAGTCGCCCTGCTCGGTATTCGGAAAGGACCTCTTCATCGTTGATATAGCAGCATACAAGAAATTCTTATGACCAAATAATGTCCAAAACTCAGCAAATGTCATAAACTCCCTCTGTTAAGTGGTGGTAATGGACTCTAACCACCGCAATGCATCCCTTGTCAGCTTGAGGCTAGTAAGCATCTAGCATTGTACCTTTGAGCACTCCATCATCAAATGGCTCTCAATATCCTGCCTCCACTTATACACAATAGCAGAATCATTCAAACCTAAAAAAACTCCAGCATATAGCCTTTGCTAAAGGTGTTGTGAGCCTTTTCCCAAGCAGAAGTTTACGCTGGTGTTGGTGATGGTGCAACTAGCTAAAGCGGTGGCTGATTTTGTAACACCACAAACGTGATTACATTGACAACCTGAGCAATAATGACGGTAAAATCTAGCTAATGTAGAAACTGTCCCTGCGATGGCTCCTGGTGTAGCTTAGCAATGTTTGCCTATGATGGTTAACCCCCATGCGCATATGTTTGCCATATGAAAAGTCATGTTCAACTTAATATCAGTATTGTACAAGATATAGAGTATAAATTCTATAAAATTTAACTGTAGAAATAAAAAAAAGGATGCCGCACGAAAATGGCAGACGATCCCGAAGATCCTTAGATAATAATTTCTGGATTGCTTTTATACCAATTGTAACACCACCTATTTTCCACCCACAAGGTGCCTAGACCTATGTATAGTCCACAAGTGCTATCTAACAACTATTTATCATTCTAAGCATGCGAGATAAATAATGATACGAATAAATACATGATATTATAATATAGATGATTGAAACCAAACCAACAATTGTAATCAACTGATATCTCTGACATAAGTCTCAACTCTATGACATATCAAATAAATAACTCCTTAGTAATATAAACTCATTGTGGGGACCAAATCATAGAGGCCTAACTTCTGGAGGCTCGAGCAGGCCAACCACGCCGCCCTAGTCAAATTCAGTGCGGTATGGAAAATTACAAAGGCTTATTATGTGGATGATTATGGACTCAATTGGTTACCTATAATCTAGGATGAGATAAAAATGGATCACCAACAGGCCAATAAGTATTTATGAGAGTTTCTTGTACAACTCAACTTCTTTTCACTGGTATAAATACAACCCACACCCCGGGGCAAAAGGGACATATAATTTTAAATTTCTGAGAAATTAATAAAGAACTGAGAACCCTCTCCGTGAATGTAGGTAGTTATCGAACCACGTAAAATTTTGTGTTGTGAGAATTTCTCTTTACTCTTTTAATACCTTTGTTTTCTATAAATATTTAATTGTGAATTCTTATACTCACAATTGGTGTCATCCGTGGAAATCAATTTTCTTTTCTACAAAAGTAACAACATAATGTCTCATCACCCAAACAGTGAACCCTTCACTAGCAACGTGCTAGATAATATAGCCCTACTCAGAATCAAATATGAGATTTGCCAAGATAGGAATCCTAGATTTCACCTGGAGGAACATCTCCCTGAGCAAATAAATGAGCAGTCTAGATCAACACAGATCTCACGAATGGTCGATGCCTATAAAGAATGACTCCACTAGCAAGATGGGGAAACTCGCCTCCAAATGGAGGAGATTGCATGCCTCCAGCGATGATTTGATAAAATAGAGAAAGAACTACATCAGGAGAACCAAAAACATCGTGGACGAAATTCTAGCCTTTAGGCGACAGAAAAAAACAGTCGAGGAAGGAGTACTAAAATGCAACTAGTACCGTTCGGAGCATGAAAGTCACCTGGTGAAGAAAATCGGGAGGAAGAACGCTACAAACATGATATAAGGAGTTTAGTCCGGAATGAGATAGACCAACACCCAGCACATCGTGGAGCCGGATCCACAAAATAAATGGCAAAAAGGGCCCTCATCATGCAGATGTAGTCCCTTTTCTCGAGGGCGATTGACAAAGAGGAACCCCCGAAGAAATTCACAGTCTCAAGGTTTAAGATCTACGATGGGAATATAGACCCCATAGTTCATGTTCGCCAGTATAGGCAAACGATGAATCTGTGGAGTCACAATAATTCTATTACACTCCCTATATTCCCATCCATAATAGGAGATGCCACCTAGAAATGGTTTGAGAGGCTGCCCCATAGGTCGATTAAGAGCTTCAAGTCCCTCTCTTAGGTCTTCACAACTAAATTCACAACCAATAACTTGCATCTGAAGAGGATAGATTCTCTACTCACCATGAGAAAAAAGCTACAAAAGACTTTACGAGAGAATGCCAAGAACTACTGGGAAACTTTCAAGGAAGTGGAAGGTTGCTCGAGGTAGGTAGCTATAAAATAATTCAAGATCAACTTTCCCCTACCTTTATACTAAACCAGTTATTCAGAAAGAAGGAAGCGGACACCATTGACGACCTCATGTCACATATTGAAAAGTACGTCAAGGTGAAAGCCCAAGAAGAAACTAGTCACACAAAGGCGAATAAAGGAAACGACAAGGAGAATACCCTTAGAAGGGAAACAAGAAATGAAATAGAGGAATGAATAATGGGGGCAGAGAAGATTCATCCAAAGCATTTCAAGGCATTAATACGGCTTTCAAAGAACCAATTTATAAAATCCTGGGAAAGATCAAGGACCACCATTTTATCAAATGGCTAAAAAAGATGGGAGGAGATCTGACTTAGAGGAACAAAGCACTCAGGTGCGCCTTCCACAAGGAAACGAACAAAAGACACAAAATTGCAAGGCCTTAAAGTCTCATATCGATGAGTTATCCCAAGTGGGGCATCTGAATGAGTACATGGAGAAGAAAGCTGATCAGGTCGGCATTAACGGTGACCATAAACTAGATCATATGCTGGATAACGAAGAAGGACACGAGTTTGTCGTTATACATGGGGCATTCGACCTCAAGCATATCTAAGGCAGCACAATTTAGATGGAATTCAAGAAGTTTATAGTAGTAATGGAGGCCTTCGAGATAGATCCCTCCATAAGCTAAGATGGAAAATGTAGGCGGTCGAAAGATATATATTACAACAAGCACATAATGTTTATAAAGGATGATTTGGTCAGGGCAAGAGCCTCACACCACGATGCACTAGTAATCACTCTCAGAATTTCAAACTGGATCTGGATAAACTACTAGTGGATTAAGGAATTTCTTTGGAAGTGATGTACCTGAAGCTTTTTCACAAGCTCAAACTATAGATGACTGATTTTAAGGAAGTGAATGTTCCATTGGTCGACTTTTCCATAATAATGACCATTCCATTGGGGAAAGTGGGCCTGCCAGTTAAGGTAGGGAATATTTTCAAACTCATTGAGTTTCTAGTGGTAGATATCGACTCACCTTACCACATTATCCTCGAAAGAGGGTGGCTACACACCATGACGGCAATCCCCTTAACCTACCATAAAAAACTCAAGTGTATCATAGATCGGGGAATAATGGAGATCAAAGGCGATCATGATATTGAATGAAAATACTATATAGTTACCATCAGGCCAAAATAAGAGAAGAATAAAGAGAAGGAAGCCATCCTCAAAACATCTCAGGACGAAGCCACCCCATCCAAATAGCAACTAAAGTATGTCAAGCCAGGGGTCGAGGAGATAAGAATTGACCCCGCAGATAGAGTTATGAAAAAATTGAAGGAGGTAGCTTTTGATGAGAGCTTATTAGAGAAGATTTTCTAATCGGCATCACATTTTTCGAGGAGGAAAGGATGGAACTAATTGTTTTTTTGAAGCAGAACCGAGACTTTTTCACATGGGAACAATATGACATGCCAGTAATTGATCCTGGAATCACTTGCCATCAACTTCATATGGACCCAACATTTTAGCCGATTATACAGAAGGCTCATTGTACTACCCCAGAGAAGATTAATGAGAGTGCAAGTGCGTTCAAATGAATTAATTATTTAATTAAATTCCAATTTCAAACCCAACAATTTTTTCTTACAAATAAACAAGATTGGAAAAATTAATCGAAGCATGCAAGACAGTCATAAATGAGGATAAATCCCCGAAGCAAAAAATCATTTATTTCACTATAATTTTGTAACTCAAACTTACACGGATTACAATGAAATAACTTCACACACAATTGCTTGCAGGCGTCGATCGGCGTCGTCAGCAATGGAACAACCGCAACTACTCCACAAGAACACCCAGTTCTATTTTCAGCAAAGATATGTCTTGGGTTCCACAAACCAATTCATACAAAGTAGATGGGATTATGAATTTTTTGGACAGAAAATTTTGAACCCTTAAAAATGAGAAGAAGACATATTAAAAATTGTAGAACACAAAATAATTTTTCTTTTTTGAAAAAGTGCTATGTCAAAACAATTTTTCTTTTCTATTTTTGAAAAAAACTGTACGTGCATGGTCCTTTATATAGAAAAGATTGGATAAAGGAAAACAATGACACGATACTGATATTTATCCTTATGCTAGTTGTGTGTTAAAAAAATATCAAGATAAGCTTTTAAAAAGGAGGATCCTGTACCCAACTATTTAAAAAAAATCAAAGAGACTAGTCATATTACAATCATTGGCATGCCAATGATTAGCACAACACAAAAGAGATGGCGCCCCATATAGCTGAAGGCAGGAAGCGTGCTAGGCAAGCAAAAGAGGAACCAAAAACTGTACGCACCTTAAAAAAACTCGACAGCTTTGATTAAAAGAAACTAATAAAAAATCTTTATAGTTTCAATAGCCAATGATTGGAAGAAATAAAGAAAACGGCGCCATAGATGGTAGCCAACAAAAGAAGGAAACGAAGGTGGCATACAGTGTTATACTTACAGCTGCGTGGCCGCTTCCTGTTAGGGAAAAAAATTGCCTTTGATTTTTTTAAATGAATAAAACCTCCTTCCTATAATTTAACCAAGACCTCTTCTTTATCAATATTTTTTTAACACGCAATGACCAAAGCCAATTATATGAGAAATTGAATGTCAACTTATTTTGATTAAAAAACTTTTGTTTCAAAAAAAATCCCAATACTTTAAATATAAAAAGCATGTGGAATTTAAACTTATTTTTACCAAAAATATCTCGTTGGAGTTTGAATGTTGACGAGCTCTTGTAATTCGGATCCGAAGTTAACATCCTCGATTTTTTGTTGACTTGTAGCGGTATACGACATAACTCAATGTGACGGACAATGTCCTTACAAATCTCCCCCTATGTCTATGCCGGTACAAAATAAAAAATTCGAATTATTAATCACAAGAATGACCTATAAAAATATACCCTCCCAAGACAATCATGGAAAGATAAAAAGACAAGTCTCCAACCTTTGCTTCAACACTAAGTATTTCAAAACTCCAGGCTTTTCTCATCAGGGTGTGCAACAATTTGATCTTAAAGCTTCGTACCTACACACATGAGATAAAGTAAAAAACCTCATGACGTATTGAGTTTGAAATGATATAAACATAATGAATGTTAGCACATTCAAATCTCCCCCATACTAAAACTCCCCCATAGTATCATAATTTGTTCTCTCCCTTTTTATTTATCCGAAATATACAAGGAAAAGAATAAATCTCATAAAGCAAAACGGGGTGTCACGGTGTTCAAGCAAACAAACTTTTTTTGAATTTTTTCAATTTTTCACAAAATATACAACAAAGAATCACACCATGAAAGAACACAAAAACAGTCAAGGCGTTGATAGCGTAAATGTAGGTGTGTGAACAAATTCGATAGAAAAATCAATGCATACAAACATGACATATGTGCACGATGAATATCGGATACTACTAACGAATGAACTCAACATCTTACTTAGGTGTAAAAAGGTGGAAATATGAGATATTGACTCAATCAAATCAACAAATCAAAGCTCAAAGTGATTTTCACACCAATAACGCCCAAAACAATTTAATGCCTTTTCAGGACTTTCAAGGAAGTGCAAACCCGTTTAAATTCTCCAACCAAACTCCCTCAGATTTATATTTTGAATAGAGGTGATCTAAATTCTCAAACTTTGGAGAATTGATGGTGAAACCTAATGGCCTATATTTGGCATGTATTGCTTTTTATTACCTTTAACCTTTTCAGGATCTTTTAACCTCTTTGGACCCCGGATAATAAAATTCCTCAATTTTTTAGGTTCGATTTAACGGCGGCTTAGTATTCGCAAAGGAAAAATGAACCTTTCGCAGCCCTTCTCCATTTTTTTAAAATACCACATAGCCTCACCAAACGGTTTTTACATGCATTCCAATCTTGTCAAGTTTTATCACATAAGGTACGTTGTATAGACAAAATTGAGATGGAAACACTCAAGACAATATGTGATAGACAAGTACAATAATAAAATAAAGCCGTGCATGTGTTCAATAAAGGAGATATGAGTCAAACATGTAGAAAGATATCACTAATTACATTTCAAAGACTCCAAACAGTGTAAAGCACATGGATGAAATGATGTAGCGTCTCAAATCTCTATCAAACACTCACATGGAATAAATGGAATGAATTTTTTTTTTTGACTCGGCTATCTTAAATGCTCATCCATAAAAGGTGTAAATAAAATACAAAAATATTTTTGTGCTTTTCGAAACTTTTTATAAAAAGAAAATCTTTTTGGATTTTTCAAAAACATAGACAAAGAAAAAAAAATACAAATGATACAACCTAGCAATAGGAAGCATATGATATGAACATGACATAACATCCTATCCTAGACACGGACCAACCCCTCAGTAAACTGTGCAAATCCCCAAAGATTTCCTAAGACTCTTAAATCTAAGGGCATCTAAAGGTTTCGTGAAAATATTGGCTAACTGACGATCGGTGGGTACGAAACTCAGGGATACGACTTTCTCCTTGACTAACTGACGTATAAAGTGCTCGCGTATCCTAATGTATTTTGTGCGCGAATGATAGACTAGATTACGGGATATGTGTATCGCGATCATGTTATCACAGGAAATGGTCATGGTGTCCTGTGAAATCCCATAAGTCTCCAACATTTGCTTCATCCACAAGAGTTGCGTGCAATAACTCCCGGCGGCAATGTACTCAGCCTCCGCAATGGAAAAAGAGATGGAGTTTTGCTTATTGCTCAGCTAGGAGACAAGAGCAGAATCAAAATAGAAACACCCACCATAAGTTCTTCTACAACCATCTACATCCCCGACCCAATCGACATCCAAATAGGCAGACAAACGGTCATCGGTATCAAAGGAATACCAAATATCGTATGAGAGAGTCCCACTCACGTATTTGATAATACATTTTAGAGCGAGTAAGTGTGACTCTTTCGGGGACGCCTGATATCACGCACAGACTCCAACACTAAAGGCTATGTCAGGACGACTGGCAGTCAAGTAGAAAAGACTACCTATCATACTCCGATACAAGGTTTGCTCTATGTCCTGGCCTGAAGTATCCTTACTAAGATTGATAGAAGTACTCATAGGTGTATGCGCATGCTTAGCGGAGTCTAAAAAAATTTCTTCACTAGGTCTCTAGCATACTTGGATTGGGAGATGAACATCCCATCCTTTAGCTGACGAACCTGGAGACCAAGGAAGAAAGTAAGCTCACCTACCATGCTCATCTTAAACTCACTTTTCATTTCCTCCTCAAAGTGGTGAGCATGCTGGGAGAACATGGAACCAACGACTATGTCATCCACATAGACCTGGGCAACTAAAATAGCACCGTCATCTCTCCTGATGAACAACGTCATATCAACTCCCCCTCTCTTGAAGCCATGGGCTAAGAGATAGGAAGTAATCCTCTCGTACCAAGCATGGGGTGCTTGCTTCAAACCACACAAGGCTTTCCTCAAATAGTAGACGTGCTCCGGGTGCTTAGGGTCTTCAAACCCTTTTGGTTGTTCCACATAAACCTCCTCTTGTAGAATGACATTTAGAAAGGCACTCTTGATATCCATCTGATGTAGCTTGAAGCATAGATGACATGCGATGGAGAGTAGTAAGCAGGCGGACTCAAGCCTCGCAACAGGAGCAAATGTCTCCCCAAAGTCTACACACTCTATCTGTGTGTAGCCTTGAGAGACCAACCTAGCCTTATTTATGATTATGGTACCATTTTTATCCATTTTATTCTTGAAAATCCATCTAATACCTGTCACATTTGTCTCACTAGGACGAGGAACAAGTTCCCAGACATTGTTCTTTTTAAACTGAAGCAACTCATCCTACATAGAAGATATCCACTATTCATCCTTGAGTGCTTCTTTGTGATTATTGGACTCGACTGTGGACGTGTAGAAGAAATGACTAACAACATTCTCTAGCTGAGCACGAGTCTTAACCCAAAGGTGGGATCGCCTACAATGGTGGTAGGGTCATAACTCTTACGAACCCAAGCAGTTGTGTCCCCTAACACAGGAGTAGGGTCCACAGGGTGTGTGTGAGGGACAAGTAAATTGCTGCCAGAAAAGTCATCATCCTCACACTAAAGGCTAGGATCAACAAATGACGGCGGTTCTTCATCTTGCACGGTGACATTTATTGACTCCATAACCTTAGAGCTACTCAGGTTGAAAACCCTGTATGCTCTACTATTTGATCAATATCCAAGCAAAATTCCCTCTTCACTCCAGGAGTCAAACTTTCCTAATTGCTCTCTATCCCGTAGGATGTAGCATTTACTCCCAAAGACCCGAAAATAAGCAAGGTTGCGTTTCTTGCCAGTTCACAGTTCATAAGGCGTTTTAAGTGTGTGTGGACGCACGTAAACCCTATTCACCATGTGGCACGCAATAGACACTGCCTCTACCCAAAATATCCTACCAACCTTACGACCCAAAAGCATAGATCTAGCCATTTCCTGAATCGTCCAATTTTTCCTCTCAACAATTCTATTTTGATAAGGAGTCCTTACGGACGAAAATTCATATTTAATCCCAAGGCTATTACAGTAAAGATCTACCTTTGCTTCTGTAAATTCAGTGCCGCTGTCACTACATATCCTGTTAATAGTGACTCCGTGTTGTTTTGTAGGACATGACACTTGATCGTTAAAAACTCTACAACATCTGATTTCTATCTCAGAAAACCTACAATCGAATATCTGGAGTAATCATCCACCATCACGAGGATATACCTCTTACCACCCAGACTCTCAGTACAAGTAGGACCCATAAGATCCATGTGAATCAGCTCAAGCACACGAGAGGTGGTAATGGAATGCAACTTCCTATGGGGACTATGGACTTATTTACCCAACTGACAAGATCCACAAACTGCGAAAGTTGGCCTTCCAAGGGATGGCAAGCCACGTACTAGGTCCTTTTTAATAAGACGATCTAAATCTCTAAAGTTCACGTGACCTAGACATTGATGCCACAGATCCATAGGAAAGATTGTGGTGTTATTACAGACAAATGAGGACTTGGGTATAATCCCATAGCAGTTATCGTCAGTCCTCACCCCTTGAAATAATAGTTTATTGGATTGATCATAGACAATACAAGCATTTTGGTCAAACTTTACTGCAAAGTCAGCATCGCACAACTGGCTAATGCTGAGTAAATTGGCTTTCAACCCTTTCATATACAAAACATTCTCTAGCTTAGGAAATCTAGGTATGTCTACTCTCCCTCACCCTACTATTCTAGATTTGCTCCCATCTCCAAATGTGACCTTGACTTCCTTTCGATCCTCGCGGGAGGTAAAGATGGATACGTCACCAGTCATGTGTCTGGAGAAACCACTGCCAAAATACCATTGGGAGGTATTATGTGCTTTGAGAGCGACATGAACAACAAGGGATTTTTCATCTTGCTTAGGTACCCAAAAAGTGTTGACCTTTTATTTACCCTTGTTGTTGTTAGTTTTAGACGGGATGCGAGAAGCATTCACTGACGGCAAAGACATCTGTCGAAATTCCTCCATCAAACTCTGTGATGTGGTAGCTAAAAACTCAACATGCTCTCTCAGAATGGTAAAATCATCAGTACGATGTGGTGGAGCATAAGTATGTGAAGTTCGACCCAAACTATAACAATACTCTCTCAGGTGGCCTTTTCTTTTGCAGTACGTGCAAAAGAACAAAATTTTAAGCAGACCTTGGTTTGCTTTTCTCGGTCGAATGCTTCTCTTGGGGTTTGATGAGCGGCCATATGGAGTAGTCATAAACTTAGGGACTAGTCCAGGTGCAATCTGAGAGGTGGAAGCACCATTAAAACCAATTCCCGACCTTTCACCAAATCCCAAGGCGGGGGAGAGGAGCATCTTTCCCATCTTACCAGATCTATCCTCAATTTGAACCTTGACTTCTCATGCTCTCTCAAGATCATGAGTGAGCTGGGCAACAAGGGCTTCCAGAATCTTTCGAGCCTCTTCGGATGCACAGAGGTCTCTCATCAGATTAGCCACTTGTTTAGTCAAGTCCCCCTTTTCTTTCTCAAAACTCTTCTCTCTATCATCACAAACTCTCTCTCTCTCTCTCTCTCTCTCTCTCTCTCTCTCTCTCTCTCTCTTTCTCTCAAGGTAGTGCTAAACGACGACTCTCTCTCTCTAGACTATCCTAATTCCTTTTCAATGGTGATGATCCTAAGATCTAACTCTTTGTTATGCTTTTTGTTTTTAAATGATTCGGCATATAAATCGTCATAGGAGCGCCTAAGATCACTCTCGCTATCACTTCCAGCATCCTCTCCCTCACTCTCATTACTGTCAAGGTGTCCATGTGAGCTGGCATCATCATCGTCGTGACATGCAGTAGGAGAACCTCCATGACTAGCCATAAATGCGGTGAAGTTGCATTCATGCGGTGATTCATATCCAGAATCCACCGACTCGACCTCACTGTTGTCACTCAATGTGGCATTTAGGACAACTTTGCCCTTGCCTTGATGCTTCAACCTAGTGGCACACTCAAAAGCCTTATGACCTCTAACGTCGCATTCATAGCATCTCTCTTCATTTCTCTTAGGGGTGTCCTTTTTGTCTTTTTCATCTTTCTTTCCATATTTATTTTTATCAAAATTCTTTTTATCTTTAAAATTGTCATTTTTTAATTTGAGAATTTTTTTGAAATTTTTGGCAAAAAGAACCAAATTGTCTAAATCAAATTCTCCCTTAGAATCAGATGCTTCTATCTCTCTCTGTTTAGACGCTTCTTTATTTTTAACGGACCCCTCACCCTTTCTAGCCTGGGCTTTTAAGTGTAATTCCCTTATCTTTTGGTTTAACAGACTTAGGAAACATGTCAATTTCAAAGGTTTGTAAGTCTCCTACAAGTTCCTCTAATTTTAGCGTGTTTAAATTAACCATAGAATTTAGCACAGTGACTTTAGGGATAAAACGCTTAGGCATTGATCTAAGAATCTTTTTAACAACTCTAGCATTAGGAATGTGTTCACTAAGATTAAAGCTAGTGTTTTCAATATCAGACAACCTAGCATAAAATTCATCAAAACATTCAGTCTCAAGCATGGTGATGGTTTCAAATTGAGTTGTTAAGTTTTGCAATTTAGACTCTTTCACAGCATTAGTTCCTTCATGGGTAAGTTGCAAAACATCCCATGCCTCTTTTGACGTGGTGCACGTCATTATCCGTCAGAACTCGTCAGGTGTGACGGATCCGAAAATAACACTTAACCCCTTAGAATTAAAAGATGACCATTTAAATTCCTCTTCAGTCCATGTAGTGACAGATTTTAAATTAGTCACGTTATTAACAGTGACGGAGGGAGGAGTCCACCCTTTTTCAACCAAAATCCAGACTCGTTCATCAATGGTTCTTAATGTAGATCTCATGCGGGCTTTCCAATAAGCATAGTTTGTTCCATAAAAAACTGGCATTTTATTATATAATTTTTCCATTTTGAACACGCCCTTTTTCAAAAATCAATTTTTTTTTTGAAATTGATATCCCAGAAAATTTTTGCAGAAAATTACACGGTATAATTGTGTAATTGGCTCTGATACCAATTTGAGAGTGTGCGTGCGTTCAAATGAATTAATTATTTAATTAAATTCCAATTTCAGACCCAACAATTTTTTCTTGCAAATAATCAAGATTGGAAAAATTAATCGAAGCATGCAAGACGGTCATAAATGAGGAAAAATCTCTGAAGGGTAAAACAATTTATTTCACTATAATTTTGTAACTCAAACTTACACGGATTACAATGAAATAATTTGACACGCAATTACCCGCAGGAATCGGTCGACATCGTCAGCAATGGAACAACCGCAACTACTCCACAAGAACACGAAGTTCTATTTTCAACAAAGATATGTCTTGTGTTCCACAAACCAATTCATACAAAGTACATGGGATTATGAATTTTTTGGATAGAAGGTTTTGAACCCTTAAAAATGAGAAGAAGACATTTTTAAAATTGTAGAACACAAAATAATTTTTCTTCTTTGAAAAATTGCTCAGTCAAAAAAAAATTTCTTTCCTGTTTTTGAAAAAAACTATACGTGCATGGTCCTTTATATAGAAAAGATTTGATAAAGGAAAACAATGACATGATACTGATATTTACCCTTGTGCTAGCTGCGTGTAAAAAAAAATATCAAGATAAGCTTTTAAGAAGGAGGCTCCTATACGCAACTCTTTAAAAAAAATCAAAGAGACTAGTCATATGCTAATCATTGGCATGCCAATGATTGGTACAACACAAAAGAGATGGCGCCCCTTATAGCTGAAGGCAGGAAGCGTGCTGGGAAAGCAAAAGAGGAACCAAAAACTGTATGCACCTTAAAAAAAACTCGGCATCTTTGATTAAAAGAAACTAATAAAAAATCTTTAAAGTTTCAATAGCCAATGATTGGAAGAAATAAAGAAAACGGCGCCATAGATGGTAGCCAACAAAAGAAGGAAAAGAAGGTGGCATACAATGTTATACTTACAGCTGCGTGGCCGCTTCCTGTTAGGGAAAAAAATTGCCTTTGATTTTTTTAAATGAATAAAACCTCCTTCCTATAATTTGACCAAGACCTCTTCTTTATTATTATTTTTTTTAACATGCAATGACCAAAGCCAGTTATATGAGAAATTGAATGTCAACTTATTTTGATTAAAAAAGTTTTGCTTCAAAAAAAATTCCAATACTTTAAATATAAAAAGCATGTGGAATTTAAACTTATTTTTACCAAAAATATCTCGTTGGAGCTTGAATGTTGATGAGCTCTTATAATTCGGATCCGGAGTTAACATCCTCAATTTTTTGTTGACTTGTAGCGGTATACAACATAACTCAATGTGACGGACAATGTCCTTACAGTTAAGGTAGTGGAAAATGAGGTAGGTGTAAGGACATAAATTTTTAATTGAGTCCATATGTAGTTTTGGATTTATTCCAGACAAAACCATTTGAGTCACAGGATAGTAGTTTGTTCCTATCAAGCCTATGCCGTGTTTAATGAAGTTGAAGACGTAGCATCCAGAATTTAAAGTTTTATTATCACTGGGTTTCAAGTACCATGTTTTGCGTTATCCACATTTTATCACTCCAAGGTCTCCACAGGTAAGAATGCTTTATATATATAGGAGCTTGTAAATTATATTGGGTGTTTTTCATAAACTACTTTTTATGAACTTTTATTTTCAGAAATCTCTTTAGAACCTTTTTCAAAAGTTTTTGGACTTAAAATTGAAAAATCAAATTTTCTGAATTTTCGTTCGAACGAGATTGTCGTTCGAACGAGTTTTTCTTACCAAACTTTCTAACGAGTTAGAAACACGTTCGAACAAAGTCGTTCAAACAAACTCGTTCGAATAGTATATCAAATGAGTTTTGCCTATATTTATCTGAATTCTCATTAGAAGACGTTCGAACGATGTTGTTCGAATGACCTGGGAAAGTTATTCGAACGACCTGGGCGGGAAATGATTTTTTTTTGGCAGTTTTGCTTTTAACCACCCATGTTCCCCACTTGATCCACTATCTTTACCAGCCTTACTTTAGTGAGGGAACAAGCTTTTTCAACATAACTTTTGACACACTATCTTCTGCACCTTAAGAAAAAAAAGGTTTTTCAACAATAGTTCAAGTTTTATGTTTTTAATTTTCATGGATTAAATTCTACTAAAACACATAAACCCATATGTTTTAGTTTAAATCCAACTTTCTCTTTATATATCTTGCTTAGAGTGTTTGGCGCCGAGTTTTCTCTACACCAACAAGAAGAGATGTTTGGATTCATTCTCTACTAATAAAGGAGAAATTTGTTTTGTTGCGGCTTTCTCACATGGTGAAAGGCACATGTGTGGTTGACGGTGGGTTGTGCCTCCATTGGTGGACTCCAAGACTGCGATGGACGTCATGGTTATTAACTAGACAGAGGTATTTATAAGAATAAGTGTTAGTACTTAAAGTGAGTCAAGTCGAGTGTTGTAAGTCTTTTTGTCTTGTAATTATAAAACCATATCTAGTGTATTTGTTAGGCCAGGGCCGTTTGAGGTTTTTCCCGTTGTAGGTTTTTCTCGTACATCGCCGTGTAGTGAGATTATTTCTTTTATATTGTTTAAATCAACTGGAACGCATGCTTACGTTAAAAAGATAAAATTGGGTTTAATTTGCAATCTTACTTTAATTTGGTGCTAAAATATATTTGGATAAATTTAATTTAATTAAATTCGGCACAATTTAATTTGATAAATTTGGTTTGGCCTATATCGAAAATGAATTAATTATTGTTGGAAAATTTTAGGACTTGGGTTGAATTAATTGTGTTTAAGTGAATATTAATATTTGAGTAGTTTTTATTTCACTTCTAGTTTAATTTAATTTTAATTTGGAAGAAATTAAAATTTTATGGTTGTTTATGTTTTAAATTTGAATTGAAATTTAAGTTGAAAATTTATTTGAACCATCACCTTAATTGTTAAGAATTTTAAAATTTGGGGGCCTTGTGTCCCAACAAGTGGTATCAGAGCTATAAGCGCTAAGTTATTGCGTTTAGATCCTTTTTGTGTTTAGCTTAAAAATGGACTTTTTCCCATTTTCAAAATTTTCAGTTTTTGATGGTTCTAATTATGCGTACTGGAAAGCGCGTTTGAAATCAGCACAAAGTCCATAGATGAGAGGGTTTGGATGTCTGTCGTTACTTGGTGGTACTCACGTACATGTTTAGTAGAAAATGAGCATGTTCCAAAACCCGTAGAGAGATGGACTGAAAATGAACTGAAATCAGCAAATTTTAATTTTCGAGGCTTGAATGCTTTGTTTAGTGCGGTCACACCGGATCAATTCTGACGTATCATGACGTGTGAAACCGTTAAAGAAGCTTGGGATATTTTGCAACTCACTCATGAGGGAACTAGTGTTGTAAAAGATTCGAAACTCCAAAGCCTCACCACTCAATTCGAGACCATAAAAATGCTTGAAAATAAAACGTTTGAAGAATTTTATGCTAGACTTTCTGACATTGTAAATTCATCTTTTAATTTGGGAGAAAATATACCCAACGATCGAGTAGTAAAGAAAATTTTAAGGTCCCTTCCCTATAGGTTTATTCTTATACTGACCGTGTTGAATTCTTTAACCACTTTTGCCTCTATAAAACTAGAAGAGCTCGCAGGTGATTTACAAACCTATGAACTTAACTTGTTTTCCTTTAAGACCCAAAAGAATAAAGATAAGGGCATCGCTTTGAAAGCTCGAAAGGAGGATAAACAAGTTTCGAATGATGAGAGTGAGTTTGAATAAGAAGATATGGCTATGTTTGTTAGAGAATTTAGAAAATTTCAAAATTTAGAAAATTTCTTTAGTTTAACAAAGATAATCTTAAAAATTATTTCAAGAAATTTTATAAATCTAAGCATGAAAAAGTCAAAGAATTCCCTAAAAGGTAAAATGAAGATCTAAATAGGGACAAGTCAAATCGTTGTTTTGGTTGTGAAGGGTATGTTCATAGAGCTTTTGAATGTCCAACTAAACTAATGAAAGAGGGAGAGCAACCAATTTCATATAATGCTACCCTTAGTGATAGTGATAAGGAAGAGAAACCCGAATCCCCCATTGAGCACAACTTTACCACATTCATGGCAAGTCATGTAAGTGATAGTGAGAACTTGTCCAATGATGATATTATAACACATGACCCTTTCGAGGCAAAAAATTGTTAATCCCATATTTGTGGTGATTTAGAGAGTGGAGAAGAGAGAGAGAGAGTGAAAGTGAAGAAGATGTTGATGAGAGTGAACTTCAAATTGCCATTAGAGACTTATATGAAGAATCTATTAAATTAAAAAGGGCTAATTTGAAGTTAGAATATAGTTTGAGAGAGCATGACAAGGTCATTGATGAGAGTGATTTAGTGGAAGACGTTAGGACACGTGAGAGAGCTCTTCGTGAGAATCTTGAGTATGTTGAAGGCGAGAGAGATAGACTTAGAGGTTTGATGGAAACAATAAAGAAAGAGCTTCTAATGTTTGAGAGAGCAGGTGTTTGCTTGAGTCACACATTTTAGAGTTGGAAGAAAAATTAAAAGACTCAAGTTGATTCAAATTTAATTTGGAGTGTAGGTCCGATAAACTAGATAAAATATTAGGCACGGTCCAAATAAAAAATTACACTTGTAGTTTAGGCTTCGATTCTTATAATTCTTTCCCTAATAAAGACAAAACCACCATTTTGAGAGAATCACCTAGGAACATTTCCAAAGGTCAATCCTTAGGTACTACTTTTTGCCAAGTCTTTACTTGCTCACATTGTGGTCGAAAATGTCATCTTAAAAAAAAAATTGATCTAAAAAATGATTCTAGGAAATCCAAGGGTAGAGTCACCACGGTTCCCAAATCCCGAGAGCATCACGTTTCACTAGTTTGGGTTAGAAAATTCGATTTGGCAGCTTTACAAGATATGATTTTTTATTCTCATTTGCTATCACGTGAAACTTCCCATGTTAAATCGAAAGGTTAAATGTGTTAGTTTTGTTTACATACTCTAGTGTTTTTGTTCTTTATGATATATCTATGCTAGTTGTATGTATGTTTATCATTTTCTAGTCTATGCTCCATGATTAATCACATGCTAGAATTATGATTTGTCTATATCTTTTGTATTTATTTTTATTTGTTTATATCTTAACAAGAGGTTTCTTATTGAGAAAAATACAAAATTATTTTCTTTGTGTTTCTTATGAGGTGTATTTTTTTGTTTGGTTTAAAAAATTTCAAAAACTCAAAAAGATTTTTTTTTGTTTTATGTGTATTTTGGTTTGACACACTCTATGTGTCATATACTTGTGTTTGAATCCATTCCCTTTCCGCTTCCATATGGCTAGAACTTTTGGTTAAGATTGTAAATCCTTAAAATGTTCTTTGTCATGCTTGCATGGAGTAGTTGAATTTTGTGTTTCTTGATGGATTCTATTTTTATATGCCTCTATTCACACATGCACGATCTCATTTGAAATTTAAATGTCACAAGTATATTTGAGCTAAGTGAGATGTTCTCCCATCAATTTAGTCATCTACATGTTGCTATGACTAAGGAGGATTTTTGCATGTATGAACCGTTTCCCGAATGCAAAAATAGAAAAATATATTTATTCGATGTTGTATTGTTTATCAATAGAATCGGGTTACGAAAGACAAAATTACTTTGTGTGAAAAGCCACCATTAAAGTTTTGGCCTTAAAAAATATGGCATTATAAAAGATAAATTAGCCAAGGACTGTTTAGTTTGGTTGATATGATCAAAAGAAAGAGAAAAGGAAAAATTATGACGAGTTTGATTGGATATATCAATGGGTTTGCACAATGACTTTGTATCCTTGTTATACTTTTATTGTCATGACTCTATTGATTTGTAGAATCGTCAAAACTCTAGGCTTGTGTACATTGTGTATGTTTGTTCATTGAGTTCAATGTTTATTGTCACATGAGGTTATATCTAAATGTGATAAAGTTTTGTAATAAAATGAGAACTCCGTGAACATGTTTTAAGTGATTGGGTCAAAATTTAATTGTTTCTAGTTCACACCCTACACTTTCGTTTACCACATGAATTTGGACACATTTTTGCCATTCGAGTGTGAAAAGCTTATTATATTTTATGTCGTGTGTGGTGTTTATACCTATGTATATGTGCGTGTGCATTAGTGATATTTATTATGTGTATGTGTGTGTGTGTGTGTATATATATATATATGGTATTTTTTTTTTTTGTTTTTGAGTCTTTGCCTTGCTTGCTAGTCCATATATGCTTTGAAGTCATAATTGGGTTCTATATTGTTGCGAACTTTGGTTGATATCTCATGCTTATGTTAATACATTTTAATTGGTATCATTTTTTTTATCGCATCATAATTGGTATCCTTTGTTATTGTGTGGATTAGTTGAATTTATTGTTATCATATGCTTTATTATTCCTGTTTATACGCCATTACATGTTTAACTTAGTTTTCCCTTATTCATATCCCTTTACTAGTTTAGGGGGAGTATTTTCTTTAATCGGGGAGAAATAAGTTATGTTTATAATTCTTTAAACCTTTGTCTATTCCTGAACAAAAAGGGGGAGACATGGTATCTAAACCTTTAGTTGAGCGCTATCTTTTTAGGTAAATCATGTTAGATAAAAGGGGGAGAATTAATTAAGGGAGATTATCTATTTAATTGGCATTTAATCTTTTCATATTCTCTATGCGTTTAATGGTTTTTTTAAGTGTGAAGGAATTATCTTTCTAACGGCAAATTCGGTAAAGCGAAAAAGTAAATCCTTGGGTCGATTCATAACGTCTATTTTTTTTAGGTGGGATGTTGTGTCTAGATGAGCTTGACGGCTTTTTAGGATTTTTGGTTGGTTTTTGTCCCGGAATAGCCAAAGGGGGAGATTTGTAAGGACACAAATTTCCAATTGAGTCCATATGTAGTTTTGGCTTAATTCTTGACAAAACCATTTGAGTCATATGATAGAAGTTTGTTCCTATCAAGCCTATGACGTGTTTGACGAAGTTGAAGACGTAGAAACCATAATTTAAAGTTTCATTATCGTCGATGTGGTGACAATTATTATGCAACACAAATAGATACGAAAAGACAAGCACCAAGTAAGAGCAAGGAATGTAAAATAATAATCACACAACAAAGGATGTACGTGGTTCAACAAAGATGTGCCTACGTCCACGGTGGTGCAGTCGGTGTTATTTCTATATACTCCGGAGAGTGATTACAGAGAATACAACCTGTCCTTTTGCCCCGGACCTAGGGTTTTATATATACATGTAAATTTAGGTAAGTGGGGGTGATGGATTCCCCCACGTCTTCCATCTCTCCCTATAACCTCCCTTAATGGGAACGTGGGAAGAGACCAGCTCATATTCAAAATAAGAGGTGGGGGGAACTGGACTTTGGTCCGCCAGAATTGGGCTACTCGTCCAGGCCCATGGTCTTAATTTTGGGTACCCACAATTGCCCCTAAGTTTGTTAGGCCATGTTTATGGGCTCAATAAATTTAAATGATTAGCCATAATGGATTTTTTGCAATTCTTCGAAAGCTGTGAAGTTGATTTTGGCGGCACCCGCTTCGTACCTTGTGCATTATGATTAGCAAAATTTGAAGGTTTCTTGGAATAGTCACTTTTCTACCGTCACTTCAATCTTTCCAGCATTTTTCCATTATCTGTGAGTTCTAGCACTTCGTACCTTCTTCTCTCAATCTCCATTCTCGTTGCTTCCTTTTCGTTTGGGCCTGTGCTTCTTCATCGTTCGAGTCGATCTTCTATCTTGTAAGTTTCCTGTACCTTTTCTCTGTACTTTCTCTTTGAGTTTGTAGTTTTTTAGGGTTTTCCAATGGCGAAGATTGGGAATAGGTCGGTCCTTGAGTTTAGGAAGTTTTACAATATCCCTGAGTGGGTAGATATTGAGTGCTGTGCCTCCCCTCCTATAAATTTTAGAGAGATAGATGATGCCCAATGGATCCACGTTTTGTTGATTTCCCAGGGGGGACTCACTTTTCCTCCCAATGACTTGTTTTTGCATTTCTTTGGCTATTTTAATACTGTTCCTGCACAATGCTCGCCCAATGTGTGGAAAATAGTTAATGGCGTACATAGGATAAATCAGTTGTATGGTACTAGGTTAGGGCTCGCCGAGGTTTGTTTTTGCTATTCCTTTTCTCGAACTAGCTCTGGTGTCCTCTACCTCAAAGCTAGGAGCCCTGACAGGGTATTGGTAGTAAATCTACCCGATTCCCATAAGAACTACTGGCAAGAAGGTTTCCTTATTAGAAATTGGCAGTTTTCTCCCCAATTTGAAGGGTTGAGGTCTAAGAGGTTCTCTGTTCCCTTTTATGGGGAAGAATACATAGGTAGACATTGCACTGTTGTTTCGACTTTTGTTGATTTGTGATCTTTCTAACTATTCTTTGCTTTTTCTTCCACAGCGAGGTCAAAGAACTTGGAGCCTGCTCTCAGCAAGGTTTGTCTCTCGGAATTGATTAAGGCTTGGAATATCAGGGAGCCTTTGGGTGATGACGAGCATCCCAGGTCTGTTGCCTTTCAGATCGAGTACAATAACGTTGGCTCCAGCTTCATAGCAAGGCCTATGGACAACATCCCAGAGTTTGATTTTCCTGAAGAGACTGTTGTGGATCCTATTTAGTTGGACGAGGAGGAGAGCAACTCTAAAAGTGACCTCGCAGGAGCAGTAAGTAATTTGGGTGGAGGTAGCTCTGATAGTAGCAGCTCATCTGATCGTGGGGAGGTCTTTGAAGCTCGAGAGTCGTCGAGCACGTCCAGTAGTTCGAGGGAGGAGATGGCTCCTCCCCGGAAGAACTTGATTCGGTATGATGATGATGAAGACCATATACTTTTTGCTCAGAGGTAAAAGAAATAAAAATCTAGCTCTGGGGCTGTGGCTACTGGTTCTCGGTCCTCTGCTCAGGAGCAGGAGAGAAAGAGGAGGGAAGAGGAACAGGTAAGGGAGAGAGAGAGGAAAAAGGAAGAAGAGAAGAAGAAGATGGAAGAGAAGAGGATGGTAGAGGAGAGAAAGAAGAAAGAGAATGAGAGGGAGGAGGAGAAGAGGAGGGCAGAAGTGAGGACAAAGGCCGTGCAGGCCTTGGTTCCGGTGTCCGCGCTGCCCGAGGGGGCTTCTGTTGCAATTTCCCCCCAGTTGGCCCCCGCTCTGCTTAAGAGAGATGTCCTCCCGGCTGATTTCCAAAGGGTGGTAGGGTCAGAGCAATTGGCCCTTCAGGCTAGTCAAAGGCTTGCTTTGGTAAGGTTTTTCCCTCCTCTCCCATTTTTTATGAATTCCCTCATTTCCCTCTTCTAATGTCTTCTTTTTTTTCTGCAGTTTGTTACTGACTTCGTCGTACTGTATCATTCACGCGATGAGCTGGTGAAGAAAAACAGTGAGCTAGAGAAGGAAAACACTGCCTTGAAGCTGAGGGGCACTGAGCTTGAGGCTAGTTTTAAAGCCGTTGATGCTGCTCGGATATCATCCGACCTGGCTCTTGCTATGGCCAACAAGGAGAAGGACGCGACAGTCAAGGATTTGAAAGAGCTGCGATAGGCCTACGACCTGGTTTGCTCAAGCAAACTTGTTGTTGTGGAGGAGAACAGGGAGCTCTCTAAAAAGCTGAAGAAGGAGTCTGAGGCTGTTACTGCCAGGGAGGACTCATACAATTCTGGTTAGGCTGCAGCATACGAGGATGCTAAAGTTCAGATAGGCTATATTAGTCGTCTGAACTTCAAGAAGGGATGAAATAAGGCCCTTTTGGCTGCTGGCATTGACATCGATTCTCCCTTGTTTGACGAGCATAACCCGGGTCTGAAGCCAACCGTGGATGAAGTCCCTGCCCCAGCTGTTGAAGGAGCCGATTCTGTCCCCCAGGCGTCCCCTGCTGATGCTTCCCTGGTTGTGGCGACATAGATTACCCCTGCCGAGGGCGGTGCTCTTGCTGATGCCGACAAGGGGAAAGGGCCATCGACCTCTGGGCCACCCGAGGTTGCTAACTAGTTATTTTCTAGGATTGCTTTGTATTTTCTATTTTTTCTGTCTGTAAACTTTCTTTTTACTGTTCGATGTAATTTCAACCTTCATTAATGAAAAAAGCTTATATTTCTCAGTGCACTGATTTGTCTCTTTCTTTCCCTTGTCTTTCGATTGCTTGTAGTTAATTGAGGTGGATGATTACATTCCTGCTACTTCCTAATTGGGCAGGACCCTTGTTCCTAATGCGAGTCCTGAAGTTTTCCAGGCCTTCGTTAAGCTTTGTAAATCCCTTAGATCTAGGAATCAGAAGTATAAGGAGCAATCTGAACTTGTGGCCAAGCTGAAGAACAGGCTCCAGGAGATGGAAGAGGTTGGTGCTTCAGTGCAAGAAGAAGTGAATGCGTTGAGAGAAAAGCTTCTCGATGCTTCCGAGATCAACCAGGTTGGTGAGATGCTTCATCAAGAGAATGAGGTTCTGAGGAAAGAGGTCTCACAACTTAGGGAGAATGCTCTGAGCACTTCTCCAGCAGTATTACAAGGTTCCTCGTCATCGCGAGCTAGAGTTGGTCAGGGTGATATTCCTCCTGTGCTGTGGGGTTCCACTGGTCCATCTGTTCCGCGAACTGGAAGGACCACCAGGAGCCGAAACAGGGAGGTAGAAGAACTTCGAGAGAGGGAAATGGAAGAGCTTCGTGGTGATGTCCAACGAGCATATGTGATTGAAGCTAGGCTTCAGAGGGACGTTACTCGGCTGCGGCACCTATTCAAAAAAGGTCCTCGATAAGTGTGGGTTGATGGCTACAGCTAGGGTTGGTCAGATGCTCCAATAAGGTTGTCAGAGTTCGAAGAGATTTCCTTTGTCAGAGGGTGGCTGAGTGCTTTGAAGGAGCTGCAAGTCCCGAGGAACTCAATTCTCTGGTATCGCCATGAGATTTCTCCCTCTACCCTGATGCCTAACCCCTTTCATAGGGATGATCAATGGATCCCTATCGATGCCATCCCTCGGAAATTACTGGAGTCGGATGTGAATGAGGTTGAGGAAGAATTAGCTCCTACTCCCGATGACGGACGAAGAGCTCGAGTGGCTGATTATCTCGCTCAGAGGCCTCCCCCCCATTGAGATTTTGCCAGTTGTTATTTTTTTTTTGATAATGTAAATGCTTTGGGCGAGCTCGCCGACTAAACATGTATCACCATTGTTGTAAATATGATGAATTAATGAAAAGTTTGTGTTTTGGGCAATTTTTCCGACTAAACGTGTGCATCGTATTCTTCATATTTTTGCTGCTTTATAATATTCTAAGTTTGTTTTGTCATGCAAGTGTCCTCCCAGTCCAGTATAATACCGAGATACCATTGTGCACCACTTTACCTTTTAGGTTGTGTCGTCACACTCCCTTAGGCCTAAGTGGGGCAATTGGCGAGGACACACCTGGTGTTGGATGCTTTATCCGATCAGGATTTTACTCAATCGAAGTAGGTTTGATGACCAGTACAAAATTTGGTCATATTGCCTAAGGATCCTCTGTAGGGCTTCATATATTGCCAGGGGCAATGCTAAGAGGTCCTTCGTGTTTCATAACGATGACCTGAGGAGGGATTTCCCTTGATATAGTGTAGTGATCAATGTGCCTGTTATTTGGAAAAGGGGTGTGATAAATCTCATGCAGCTGTTGCTTACCAGAATGTAACCAATTAAATAAATTTCATTAATGATAAGGGAAGTGAACTTCTAGCTTCATAACAAAAGAATAAAAGAATGATCTAAAAATAGAATCTCTTGAGATTGGTTGCATTCCATGCTCGTGGTATTTCTCTTCCTTCCATCGTTTCCAAGTGATAGGCGCCCTGCAGATCATCTCTTGTTATCTTAAAGGGTCCTTCCCAGTTTAGACCTAGCTTGCCGTCTGATGGTTTCACTGTGCTGCCCAGGACTTTCCTTAGAACGTAGTCCCCAATTAGGAATGTCCTCGGGTTAACCCTTTTGTTGTAATACCTCGCGAGCTGTTGTTGGTAGCTCGCTAGTTTCACTAGGGCTAGCTCCCGGCGCTCGTCGGCTAGGTCGAGTTCAGCGAGCAATGTTGCATCATTATGTCCTTGGTCGATAAGGTTGGACCTCATTGTTGGAAAACCTGCTTCGAGTGGGATGATTGCTTCCATGCCATATGTCAGCAAAAATGGGGTTTCTCCTGTTGCTCGCCGAGGAGTGGTTCGGTATGCCCATAGGACGTGGGGTAGTTTATTTACCCATGCGCCTTTAGCTCGCTCCAATCGCTTCTTTAATCCATCGATAATAGTTTTGTTGGAAGCCTCAACTTGTCCATTGCTCTGAGGGTAGGCCACCGAACTGAAGTGGTGTCTGATACCGTGTTCGTTACAGAAGTTCTGAAAGGAGCCTCTTTCGAACTGTGTTCCATTGTCAGTGATGATGGTTCTGGGGATGCCAAAACAAGTGATTATATTCCTCCATATTAACCTTATCATATCAGCGTCTCGAATGTTCGCCAGGGGTTCTGCCTCGATCCATTTGTTGAAGTAGTCAGTCCCAACCAACATATATTTGCGATTATCGATGGCGGTAGGCAGAGGTCCCACGATGTCCATTCCCCATTGGGTGAATGGCCATGGGCTGGACAGCGATTTTAGATCACTGGCGGGTTGGTGGACCATAGGAGCGTGAAGTTGGCATTTCAGGTATTTGCGGACATACACTGTAGAGTCCTTTTGCATATATGGCCACCAATAGCCTTCCTTCATTACTCGAAAGGCTAGAGACCTTCCTCCGATATGGCTTCCACAGATTCCTTCGTGAAGCTCGTGTAGCACTTCCTCGACATCCCCTGGGTGGACGCATTGGAGGTAGGGATCGGGGAAGGATTTCTTATACAAGTTGCCTTCTGGGGATACGTGAAAGCGAGCAACTCTAACTCTTATCTGGTGGGCAGTCTTCTTGTCATCCGGGAGCGTGCCATCCTTTAAATAGTCCCTTAAGGGGTCTATCCAGCTGGGGGCTGATCCCACCTGGAGTACCCATTCCACGTTTAGTAGCTTGCTGTCGCGGTTAATGCTCGGACAAGTGAGGAAATCAATGGGGATGACTCTTTTTAGGTCGGAGTCAACTTTCGAACTCAGGGCTGCCAAGGCATCAGCATGACTGTTTTGCCCCCTGAGAAACTGCTGGACGTTGATCTCTTCAAAGCTTAACATTAGTTTTTTCACTAGGGCGAGGTAGGCTGCCATTCTTTCATCCTTTGCATTGTAATCTCCACTTATCTGATTGGAGGCTAGTTGGGAATCGCCGAACACCTGTAAATGTTTTGTACTCTGCTTCGTTGTTGGAGGCTGCAAACCCAAGCCTAATTCTTTGTTCAAGGATTGTGTTCTCTGGAGTAATGAGGACAATGCCTACCCCTGCCCCCTTTGAGTTGGAGGCTCCATCAACAAACAGTTTCCAGGTTTCCTCTATTGATTGGTTCTCCTCTTGCCTTATTGGTCGAAATTGGTAGGATGGTTCCTCGCCCATAAATTCAGCTATGAAATCAGCAAGGATCTTCCCCTTGATTGCGGTCCTTGGTTGAAATTGGATGTCAAATCGCTCGAGCTCGACTGACTATTTAGACAGTTTGCCCGACAAGTCCGCTTTCCTCAGGATTGCTTTAAGGGGGTGCGATGTAAGGACGATAATAGCGTGGGCTTCAAAATAATGCTTCAGCTTCCTCGAGTCTACTACTAGTGCAAAGGCGAGCTTCTACAGTGGAAGGTACCTCTGCTCGGCGTCCAGTAGGGTTTTGCTCGCGTAATAAATGGGGTGCTGGATTCCGCCAACCTCACATATTAACGCAGAGCTGATAGCATGGTTGGAAATGGAGAGGTACTGGTACAGTGAATCTGTCTGTCGTTGTATGACGAGCAACGGTGGAGAGCTTAAGTAGGATTTGAGATCGACCAATGCCCGCGAGAAATCTGGGCTCCACTCTACCGTCTTGTTCCCCTTTAGAAGCTGGAAGAAAGGCTGGTATCTCTCGGAGGATTTAGAGATAAAACGATTTAATACGGCGAGCATTCCAGTGAGCTTCTGTACGTCCCAGATTGTGCGAGGGGGTTGTACCCTGCTAATGGCATCGATCTGGTCTGGGTTAGCCTCTATGCCTCTCTTATTGACCAAGTACCCAAGAAATTTTCCTGACTGGACACTAAAAGAACACTTGCTTGCATTAAGTTTCATTCGGTACTTCCTGAGGATTTCGAAGGTGTTTGACAGGTTTGAGAGGTGATTTTCCTTTTTCTTACTTTTAACGAGCATGTCATCGATGTATACCTCCATGGTGTTTCCCATATGGTCCTTGAACATCTTGGTGACCAGCCGCTCATATGTTGCCCCTGCATTCTTAAGCCCAAAGGGTACGACCTTGTAGCAATATAACCCAACTGTTGTGATGAACGCCGTTCTATCTTGGTCTGGGGCATATAAAGGGATTTGGTGATACCCCGAGTATGCGCCCAGAAAACTCATTCGCTCATTCGCTACAGTGGAGTCTACTAGTTGGTCTATCTTTGGGAGGGGGAAACTATCTTTAGGGCACACTTTGTTGAGGTCAGTGAAGTCGATGCAAACTCTCCACTTCCCGTTGCTCTTCGGAACTACTACTGGGTTGGATAACCACTTGGGGAATTGTACTTCCCGTATAGATCCTGCATCCAGTAGTTTTCAACTTCTTTTTTGACCGCTTTAGCCTTCTCGGGTGCGGTTCGCCGTGCCTTCTGTGTGATCGGTTTGAAGGTGGGATCGACGTGCAACTGATGACAGACCATACCAGGATCGATTCCAAGAAGCTCGTATAGTTCCCACGCGAAAACATCTACGTTGCGTCTTAGCAGAGTTGTCAATTCCTTTTGTTCTTGGTCGGTGAGAGATGCTCAAATCAAGAAGACTCTGTTATTGTCACCATCTCCAGCCGTGACTTCTACCAGGTCCTCGACAACACGCTCGGAGGGGAGGAGCCTAGTCTCCTTTACCAGGTCTTTCGTACTTTAATTTCTATTTAGAAGGTGTCAGACCTTCTTTGACTTTCTCGCTGGGCTGATCGGCCTTCTTCTCTGGCTTTGGTCGGATGGCTGCTATGAAGCACCTTCTTGCCATCGCTTGATCGCCGTGGATCTCCATTACTCCTCGCTCGGTTACATACTTGAGTTTCTGATGGTATGTAGAGGAGACTGCCTTCATCGCATGAAGCCATCCCCTGCCGAGGATGGCCTGATATGGAGAGTCAATGTCGACTACCAAAAACTCGATCATCTTGGAGACGTTTCCAGTGCACACCGATAGTACAATCTTTCCCAGAGGCATAGTTATTTTTCCAGCGAAGCCAACTAAAGGGACAGTAGCTTCCTTTAGGTCGGTAATGCTTAAATTCAATTTTTTTAATAGGTCGAGATACATTACTTCGGACGAGCTTCCTTGATCGACGAGCAACTTGTCGACGTCAAAGTTGGCTATCCTGAGTGTAATGATCAGAGCATTATGATGCGGGGTTCTCACACCCACCAGATCTTTATTTGTGAAGACAATATGTTTGTTATAGTTGACGTCATCTGCTCGTCGACGCTTTCCTGACTGCGACTTTGCTGGATCGATCTGAAAAGCCTGCATTATCGCTGTAAGTTTCTTCATCTCCATTCGAGCTGAATTTCCTTGTATCTGCTTGGCATCAGATGCCCTGTGAATTACCGCGAACTCATGTGCAGCGTCATCCTCGAGTACATTGTCAGGTCTCGCCTCTCTTTTGGCAGCCACTTTCTCTTCCCTGTTCTCCACAAATTCTCTTAAATGCCCAGACTGGGCCAGCTTCTCGAGGTGAGACTTAAGAGCTTTGAAATGCTCAGTTTTATGTCCTCCTTCTTTGTGAAAAGCGCATCTTAGCGCATTGTTCCTCTTTGAGGGATCTCCTCCCATTTTCCTGGGCCACTTGATGAATGGCTCATCTTTGATCTTCGCGAGAATTTTGTAAATTGGTTCTTTGAAGACGGTGTTGACCGCCTGGAATGCTTTTGACGCATCATTGTTCCCTCTGTTCTTGGAGCCATTTTTGCCCCCGTTCTTTCCTCCTTTCTTCTGGTTTTCAGCTTTGTCACTGCCCTTGGCAGTGAATTTAGCTCGACCGTTTTCATTTGTAATGAGGCGAGTGACATCTTCCACTTTAGCGTACTTCTCGATGCGAGCCATCAGGTCATCAATAGTCATAGCCTCCTTCTTCGTTAGGGACTGGTATAGAAAGGAAGAACTAGGGAGCCCGATTTTGAAAGAGGCCACTTCCACTTTCTCTGCGCAATCCTCAATCTCATTGAATAACTCCCAGTACCTCTTTGCGTAGTCTCAGAGGGTCTCTTGAGGCGTTTTCTTCATCGTCAGCAAAGCATCCATCCTTTTGGGATGGGAGCTACTGGTAATGAATCGGGCCTTAAAAAGTTCGACCAAGGATTTAAAACTCCTGATTGACCACTGGGGGAGCCTTTCGAACCATTTATGCGCTATATCATGTAGGCTTAAAAGGAAAAATTTGGCACATTAGCGCGTCCCGATGATTCCAGAGGGTCATGGCCTGTCGGTACTGGCTGACGTGATCAATGGGATCAGTCTTACCGTCATAAATCTTGAACCTTAGAATGGAAAATTTCTTGGGGGCTTCTTTTTCCTCAATTTCTCTCATGAAAGGTGGCTTCATCTGGGTTTTGAGAGCTCGCCTAGCGAGTTCTCGGGTCGATTTGGTACCGTTGTGGGCAGGATGTTGGTCTATCTCCCTGCGGACCAGATTTTGTATGTTCTCCTCGCTGCGAGTAGGGCTCTGGTAATGGCGAGCTCTTCGCATCTGCTCGCGGAAATCGTCGTCTGATTCGCCTCCTTTGACCTTTTGAGATCCCCGCCTAGGGCTCCTTCCTCAGTTGCGAGACTTGCTCGCCTGAGGGCTAGGAGTGCGTTATGGACGTCTCCTGTTATCAGGACGAAGCTCCCTCTCTAGTCTTTCCAGTCTTCTTTTCAAGCGAGCATTCTCAGCCTCGTATCTGCAAGAAGACTCCCTCTGCTCGTGGAACCTTGCCTCATATGCGTCAATCAATTTGGATATCTGTGTGGACCTCGCTGGTCCTTGGCTCTCTTTTGAGGCTGGCCTTTCCAAGCGAGCCCTCTGATCTGAACGTCAAACTTCAAACCTAATCTTGCGAGGAGAAGATGGTTCTTGAATATCCCCTGCCTGGGGGGAATTGCTGCTTTGACCAGACATTTTAAAATCCTTTCTTGGTGTGGTCTCTTCTCAGGGAAAGATGAACGCTTCCCACAGACGGTGCCAATTGTGGTGACAATTATTATGCAACACAAATAGATACGAAAAGACAAGCACCAAGTAAGAGCAAGGAATGCAAAATAATAATCACACAACAAAGGATGTACGTTGTTCAGCAAAGATGTGCCTACGTCCACGGTGGTGCAGTCGGTGTTATTTCTATATACTCCGGAGAGTGATTACAGAGAATATAACCTGTCCTTTTGCCCCGGACCTAGGGTTTTATATATACATGTACATTTAGGTAAGTAGGGGTGATGGATTCCCCCACGTCTTCCATCTCTCCCTATAACCTCCCTTAATGGGAACATGGGAAGAGACCGGATCATATTCAAAATAAGAGGTGGGGGGCCTGGACTTTGGGCCGCCAGAATTAGGCTACTCGTCCAGGCCCATGGTCTTAATTTTGGGTACCCACAGTCGGGTTTCAAGTGCCATGTTTCGCATCATCAACATTTTATCACTGCCAGGTCTCCACAAGTATGAAGCTTTATATATATATATATATATATAGGAGTTTGGAAATTATATTGGGTGCTTTTCAGAACTACTTTTTATGAACTTTTATTTTCAAAATATCTCTTAGAACTTTTTTCAAAAGTTTTTTCCCACATCATGGATTTGAGAAACATCACCTTATCTCTTTCTTCTATTACGAGCTTACTATAGCTTCTAAACAACTTGTTCAAACATTCTATAAAAGATCGCTTTAGGAATTAGATGTGAGTGATGCTGAGGCTCATCTTAAGTTTGTTGCCGAGACTACTCAAGCATGGGACATATCTTATCCTAATGCCCAAAATCGACCTCGATAAGTGTCCACCACTCCTGCTGCGTCCGTCTATACCAATTGGATAAAGATACCTTGTTGACCATCGACTTGATCAATTTAAGAAAAATATGAGAGACATACTCGAGGTACTATTAAGAGAAACTACCGGATCCACCCGTGCAGTGAAAGAAAAGGTGTTCGCCATTCGTGAGGCATGCCATTAAACAAAGAAATGTCCGTCGATACCTGCGTACAAAGACATGCTTACCGAGAAAGTGGAAGCAATAGGAGGGTGTAAGTGAAATTTTAATGCCCCGTATGGAAACTCGTATAACCCTTAGTGGAGAAACCATCCTGGTTTTAGCTACGGGCAATAACAAGCTGCGTTGAGTCCAAATTCACATGTTTCCCTACTTCCACCCCTCCTTAATTTTAACATGCGCCACCTATGCAGCCATACATGCAAGAACCACCTCTAGGATCATACATTGCCCCACCGCGGAGGACTCTTGATGACAACTTAAACTAGTTCATCCAATCTCAAAATGCAACCAATGCTAAGATTGAGAGAATGTTCACGGAGATGAATACAAGCATATCTAGGTTGAAATTCTCGTTAAGTGTCCAATAGAAGGGAAAGTTTCTGGATCAAGGCCAAAGAACTCCTTAAGGTCAAGCCAATGTTAGCTCTACATGTTCTGATTAACAAGAGCAATGCCAAGCCATCACCACTCTATCTATTGGGCGAATCGTTGATTTATGACCTCCTACATATGAGGAGCCAAAAGACAAGGAGGTTTTGCCGACACGAAAGAGGCCGAAGATTCCCCCTTGAATGCAAGTGATTAGGATGACGCTAGTGAGCCTCGAGTTATTATGAAACCACCCACCTCCGCTCCCTTCCCTTAACGGTTGGCCCCACCTCAAAAGGGAGCCTCATGCGCAGAAGTGCTAGATGTTCTTAAGTAAGTTAAGTTGAATTTTCCATTCCTCGATGTCATTCAACGAATTCCCATAAATGGCAAGGTCATTAAATATCTTTTGACTATAAAAATACGGCTAAGGGTGAAGAAGAATGTCTTCCTAGCACAAAATTTGAGCTCCGTTCTACTTAACGACCTCCTACCCAAGTTTAAAGATCCGAGAGCACCCACAATTTCATGTGTTATTGGAGAGCGTCGAATTGAGAAAGCCTTGATGGACTTAGGCGCGAGTGTTAATAACCTTCTCTATTCCATTTATAGGTTTCTTGAGTTGGGTGACCTTAAGCGCACACGGATTACTCTTCAATTAGCAGATTGCACAATAAAGGTTCCTCAAGGGATTGTTGAGGACGTGATAGTCCAAGTGTACACTTTCTACTTCCCAGTAGACTTTGTCATTTGGGACACGGAGCCTCCATCCATTCTAGCAACCAGGTTCTCATCATTCTAGGCCTCCCATTCTTAGCCACGTTTAATGCTTTAATCAATTCACGAAATGGGTAAATGCAGCACACTTTTTGGAACATGACCCTTGAGATGAACATCCTCAATGTTGCTAACCAAGTGGGTGATGAAGATGGAATCCATACAGTCGATCTCATAAAGGAGAACATCGAGAGAACCATGGGCGGGGACACTTTAGAAGCATGCCTAGTGAGAGGTTATGGGAGTGAGATTCCATACACTGAGTTTATGTGAGAGGTTGAGGGGTTGAAAGAGATATTAGACGAGGGAGATTCATAGAGGATTTGAGAGATGTTCATTGGGTTTCTAGATTTGAGGAGCTACCCCCAAGGGAGTCATGCTTGATCCCATCTGAAGATAAATTTCTTACCCTCTAGTTGAAGAAACTACCCTCTAATGTGAAATATGCTTTTTTAGGAGAGGATGACACATTCCCTGTTGTTGTCTCCTCTAGCCTAGATAAAGAGAAAGAGGGTAAACTGCTGGAAATTTTGAGGAAGCACAGAGGTGCTTCTGGTTGGTCTATAGCGGATTTGAAGGGTATAAGTCCTTTGATCACAAAATCCACCTCGAGGAGGACGTGAAGCCCTCGAGGGAAATTCAAAGGCGACTAAACCCAACTATGAAAGAAGTTGTTAGAGCGAAGATCATCAAGTTATTAGATGCTAGGATTGTCTACCCTATCTCGGATAGCAAATGGGTAAGCCCAATTCAAGTCATCCCGAAGAAATTGGGCATGACTGTGGTTGAAAATGCTAAGGGAGAATTAATTCCTCAACGCACCACCACCGGGTGGTGTGTTTGCATTGATTGCCGAAAACTCAATGCCCGGGTTTACTATAAATACCAATTTTTATTGTAATATCAGATATCAACGATTTTAGGTAGGATAGGTTAGGGTTTTGAGGGGTTTGAGAGCTCAATCTTCATTTCTCTCTTAGTTTGACACCCTTTTGGGATTGTAATTGGTGCTTTCATCTTCCCTCTCCATTTAATATGGTTGTAATTCATTATTTCGTGCTTTGTAGTGTAATTTCCATGCTTTCTAATATAGGTTTACATGCTTTGATTTATTGCTTTCTAGTATAAATTTACCGCGTTTATTTACTCTCTTTATTTACCGCATTTTCAACTTGCTTTCTAGGTAATTTAAATTAGGTTGTGTTTGAATGGAACTCACTCGGGTTAACGCGTTTCTTTGCTTGGTGATAGTGTTTACGGGTTTATTTAGGGTGCGTTGTCGTAGTTGTTGCACCTAGGATATTTGACGGGGCATATCATGTATGTCCTGTGCTTACGACCTTTCGTGCGCAATTTTCGGGATGTTTGTTGACGCCAAAATCTTATTAGGCTTTTATGTAGATTTAGGGGCGTGACAATCCTTTATTTAATTAACTGTCAAAACGAGACGCATTTGTAATAACTCGTCGACCCATGTAACCATTTTATACAAATTAAACCGGGTGAGGGATATTCGACGCAACCTATAGTTTATACTCGCTTTCATAATCTAGTTTTAATACCCTCGCCTAGTTAATCATTTCCCTTTTATGCATTTTTTTCCTTTTAGTTTGTAATCACCTTTTTACAATTTTATTTCGGAGCACTAAATCTTATAAATTCTAACAACTCGTCTCTGTGAATTTTTGATACCCGACTTACCGCTCTACTTGCCTCGCAAGTGTAGTTATAATTTAGGTTTGTTTGTATTGAGTAGGCAAAATGAAAACAACGATTAGCTTCTTTACATGCGCTACCTTTCGCACCCGATAGTTAATAATTTCCCTATTATGCATCTTTTTCCTTTTAGTTTGTAATCACCTTTTTACACTTTTATTTCGGAGCAGTAAATCTTATAAATTCTAACAACTCGTCTCTGTGAATTTTCTATACCCGACTTACCGCTCTACTTGCCTCGCAAGTGTAATTGTAATTTAGGTTTGTTTGTATCGAGTATGTGAAACGAAAACAACGATTAGCGTCTTTACACGGGATACCTTTCACACTCGATCAAGTAACTTTACATCTAGAGTTCGAATAAGGAACCAAAATGAAAATTGAAGACCTCGAGTCTACAAGCACGTAGGAAGACGCATAGTCCAAATCCGAGTCCCAGATAAGAAGTTATGAAGCCTCAAAGATAAGAGAAAATCACAACAAGAGCAGAAAGAAAAAAAATCTTCGGACCGATCCGGTGTGAACCAAAGACGAACCGGTCCGATGAAGACAAAGTTCTCATCAAGAGCGGACCGATTCGATATCATCATAAAATGAATGGGTCCAGAATCCTAAAAGTTCCTGAATAAAATAAGTTCCTGGATCAATCTGATTTCAAGTAAAAATGAACCGATCTGGTATATACCAGACCGAACTGATAGCCCAGGCTGGACCGGTCCAGGTGACACTTTTTTGATTTTTCAAATTTAGAGTTGTATCTAGCTCAAGCTCTTGTAATTTCGTAAGGTATTTATGCCAATAAATTCCCAGACTTTAGGGAGTTCTCTTTTTGATAGTTGTAGAGGACTTTTGCACCAAAGAACCCTAGATTTTAATTTTTTCAACGTATATTCCAGTTTTCAACATTAATTCCATAATTTTCTTCGTTCCATGTGTTGTTTACCTTCTGATTTTAATTTCTTTTAGATTTATGTGTGAGAATTCATTGAAATTAGGTTGCAATTCTTATTTACAAATTTCTTCCCAATTTTTCACGTAGTTATGAATTCCTGCAAAGTAGACTTTGTGTTCATGTTTAGTTTAATTTTGTCCAGCTAAATTTCCAAGGATTACGATGCATGAACCCAACCCGATGTAGTTTACATGAATAGAAAATAATTGAATTAAACTTTTGATCAAAAATGTTGTGTAGTGAACACCACCATCGTCGGACTTTTAACGTCGTTTGCCCTACGTAACTGGGGTGTTTAAGAGTGCGACGCACGTGTCATCTATGCAACGCCTCTTTATTCTTGCATTTGATTACGTATGATGCGGGCTAGTACCTTCATATATTTAATGTTTAGGATTAATAAATACTGGGTTTGATCGACTCTCTAATTCAAAAGCTAGTATTTTATTCAGTAAATCTCCTAAGGTTTGGTGGATTATATCCTAACCTGCTTTTCCCTCATTCATATTCACTAAATTGTAGTAGTTTTATTTCCATGCACGTAGCTTAGTTCATAATTTAAATTTCATTTTCATTTAGATAGTAGAATTCAGTTCCATAATTAATACTCTTTTAGTTTATTTTCTCGAATCAATTTAGGGTTAGTCTTCTATTCCTTCGTCGTTACGAGCATTCATCCTAGTTCCCTATGGATATGATCCCGACTTATCGGGTTATTACTTACGTGGAAGGCTTTCACTTGAGCCTATATAAGCACGTACTATAGACACTTTTGTGGTCGAGTCAATCTTCTCGTCATATAGTTTTCTATTCTCTTTTCAAAACTTATCAGTGATCGTGAAATTATATAATCCTCCTCTTAGAAAATAGGCTCTAATCGTCTGTTCGAATTTTATTAGCCTGAGAGATTCACCACTCTCTATCTTGGATAGATAGTTAATTCACTTCCTAGGGTTCTTAATTTGATTTACTTTACCGCAAGTTAATGATGCATATTTATAGAATTTGTGTTCTTTTTGTGGTAATTTTTTTAATTTGATTACCTTACATCATTTTTGTAAGATATTGGCATAACAAAACATTTAACTTCACTATTTATGTGTGTGCCTATTTCATTTTTTGTTATGTATTACTTTGAAGGAAAAAAGATATATATTTTATTGTTTTAACTTAATTTTGTGTTTTGATTATGCCATATCTTGATTCATTTGCAAATATCATATCATTAATCTTAAGGATTAGTGTCTGGATTCTTTCAATTTTTGAAATGTTAGTTCATATTTAATAAGTTTTAAATCCCATTGAAAATCTTAAATTTGGTATCTTATATTGGTAATTAGTATAAATGCATAACATTAATAGGACAATCACCTATTTTTCTTTTACAGATGAGGTTTTTAAAGTGCTAACAACATGGTTTTCTTTTGATTTAGTTGATCATTCCATGGAAATAATAGGTTTGACTTATATTTACTCTGGTCCAACTTATGAGTTGAGAAATATTTTATTGATGAAGCTGAAAAGTAACATTTCAAGATAGATCGAGATACAATTAGAGTTGTCACGTCATGGGACCGTATAGTCCTTGACATGTTTCATCTAACATTTGTATATATGTCTCTGTGTGTGTGTATGTGTGGAGGCATCCATTGTAAATGCCTATTGAAATCAAGTATCATCTCTAGTGATTTGATTTGTATACAAGATCTTTCGACTCATGGTTTAGTATGGATATTATATAGATATTCATATGTAATCATCTGCTACAGTTAAATTATGTGTCCAAAATTTGTTATTTTTTGAGCTTAATACTGCTTTTTTCACTTAAATACCTGTGTAAGTGTAGTATATTTTTGGTTTTTATGTGTTTTGAACTATTGGGTGTACAAATGTTTTCAAAAACTTGGTTTAAAATGTATCGCTAAGAGTTTTAGGAGTAACTTGGGTTGGTTTGATCGCTATAGATTCCCTTGTACTGATTTAGAAGCTAGGGTAGTGATTTCTTTTAATGTGCATATCCTTGATTTCGGTGTGTGTGTGCACGGTTTGCTTATGTTTTGTCTCTTTTACAATCATGTGAATGGATATTTGATCTGTTGTGCACATAATTTTATGCATCCAACTCACTATTATTGGACGTGATAATAAAACTACCCTTAGCTTAGACAAGTATATGAAGCACTTGCATAATTAGTTTTACGCAATGTGCACACATTATTAATTAATTTGAGTTTTTATATTTATAAAGGATATGTGCACCGCCTTGCTATGTGTTCACGGGGAACAAAAACATCTCAAGGTTACTTATCTTGAGTTTAACTTCCCAAAATTGTTATTCATCACATAATCTCTCTTAACATATCTCTAACCCTATGCGATCACTTTCAAGCCCCCATTAACCTATTCAGATTGAGGTAAGTCTTCATCGATGAAACCTTTTATGAGAGAAATTTCCTAGGTGTTCAAACCCTATTTTTTCATTTTTTTTCATTTCATTTAAAAAAATCTTAGTATGTCATATTTTCTTCAATTGTTTAATCTTTTGTTTTACATTTAGAGTTATTTAAGGGGTCTGATATTAGTTTAACTACAACATTGTTACGCTGATTACCTCCAATTCCACTATCAAGTCTTATATTAAAACACTTTCCATGTGGAATTATTTGCATAACCAAGCATCGCAGAAGAATGGTGGAATGTGTTGGATTAATTTCTGTTTTGTGAAAACCATCACACGAACAAGAACATTCATATTTAGTCATCAAGAAATAAAAATATTGAATTTGAGGAAGCGTACCTAGATCCATAACGAGAAAATAAAATATCTAAGTCTGAGGTCTTATGATCTTCCAGATCAACACGTTTTTTTTATGCCTGAATTTCTCTCTGACAATGGGAATCAAAAGAAGAGAGTTGTATGATCTGGAGACCATGACCCATATTTATAAGACAATTATGTCTTTTCATATTTCATATATTTTTATTTTAACCCATCATAAAAATAAAAATTATGCTTGTCTCTACACATTAAATTCCACACTTTAATAATATATTATGAAGGCCCCAAAACATTAATTAATCACTTTAATTGGACTAACTTTATTTGATAGCCTATAATTCACATGTATTTCATATATAAGCCCATATATTAAAATTTACTCTAATAATCTCCCACTTGGGCTATATATATAACTTTATAAACTTGAATTATATTTTATGAGCTCATGAGTTCTTACTATCAAAACTTTATGCATCTTAATAACCTTGTCCAATAATTGCACCAATATAATATCAAAGCCCTCTTCATTACATATTTCGTAAGTAGACCCATTAATGATGACATATATCAATGCAACTAATGACAAAGATCAAGTGTGGATGTGTAGCATGGAAATTTCATGCAATGTGATCTTAACATGTCTATTTCCAACTGGTCCTCCTTAAATCTTAGTAAGATCAAACCATATAAAATCAGAGTGAATATAAACTGAATACTTTACTTCAGTAAAGAACCATAAAATCTATAACAAATGTGTTTATGAAATCATCTAAAATACAAACTCCCATTAAACCGAAATATCCTGAAAAGAAACTACACCCATATAAGCAGTGTGCTCATGAAAGACCTTGGGTGGTAATCTCTTAGTCAGCGGATCCGCAATCGTGGATTTTGTCACAATGTTCTCTATAGACACAAGTCCACTCTTTTCTTTTACAACTTGGAACTTGAAGTCTATAAACTTTGACTTTGTAGAAATCATGTTGTTATTGGAATACAATACTGTTGATTTATTGTCACAAAATAACTTAAGTGGTTTTTCAGTGCCATCCATAGTACGCAACCTCGTGATAAAATTTCTGAACCATATTCCATGACTGGATGCCTGGCATCCAGCAAAATCGGAGTCAGAATATTCGACGATCTCTAACTGATCTGACTTCCGATTGATGAGCATATAGTCTTTTATTCTCTGTAAGTACCTCATGACTCGCTTGGCTGCTATCCAGAGATCCTTTCTAGGATTGCTTAAGTATCTTCCTAATATGCCAATAATGTACACAATATTCGGACGCGTACATACTTGAGCATACATAAGACTTCCTACTACTGACACATAAGGGATCTTTTGCATCTCCCGAATCTTAAAATCATTCTAGGGACATTGATTGAGACTAAATTTATCTCCTTTAGCTGCAAAGCTATCACCTGGTTTACAATCATGCATGTCAAACCTTTTGAGAACTTTCTCGATATAGCTATTTTATGATAAACCAAGTGTATATGCTTATTTCCACTAAACTTGTGCTATATACAATCACCAACCAGGTTCATCTCAAAATCAAACGAGATAATAACTTGATGAAACTTGTAATACCATTGACGAGAAGCTTGCTTAAGCCCATGGATGGATTTCTTTAATTAACAAGTCGTCTTCTTTGCATTTCTCGACACTGCACCATATATAATTTTTCATCAATGTCACCATTGGGAAATGCAGTCTTAACATCCATCTGATCAATCTCAAGGTCAAAGTGCACCACAAATTCCATTATTGTCCTAAAAGTGTCTTTCGATGAAATCGGAGAGAAAGTTTCTCTATAATCGATGCCTTTTTTCTGTGTATAGCCTTTAGCGATAAGATGGGCTTTGTATCTCTCCACATCACCTTTCGAATCCCTCTTGGTTTTAAATATCCATTTTCAACCAATGGGGTTTGCACCTTCAGGTAATGGGATAAGATCTCAAACGTCATTTTCCTTCATGAACTTTATCTCCTCATTCATGGAATCAATCCACGCTTGAGTTTTAGAACTTTCCATGGCTTGACAGGAGGTGATCGGATAATCTTCCATTGCACCAATGCCAAACTCATGTTCTTGGGGAAATACAATGTAATCATCTGCCATAATACTTCTTATTTCTCTAGCGAATCTCCTTAACGGTATAGGTTTTGGAGGTGGCAGAGTTTGTTTTTGTAGAACGGGAGGTTCTTGGATATTATTTTGATTAGAATCTGCTTCTTAAACAATGTTAGGAATAGGTCCTAATATATGTTAATAACAGCTGTGGGAATATCAACATATTCCTCTTCAAAAACAAAATCCCTAACCTTATCCCCTCGACAAACTCAACATCCTCAAAGAACCGAGAATTTTCCGTCTAAAAAATTATTTTTATAGTAGGATCATAAAATTTGTATCCCCTAGATCTTTACGAGTATCCAATATAATAGCAACTAACCACTATAGAATCCAGTTTCTTTTCATGTGACCTATAAGGCCTCACTTCAACTGGACATCCCCAAATATGAAGGTGCTTCAAACTAGGCTTCTTGTCTATCTAAAGTTCAAAAGCGGTTTTAGCATTTGCATTAGTTAGTACTCTGTTAAGTATATACACTGCAGTCTTTAATGCTTCACCCCAGAGTAAATTTGGTAAGTTAGAGTAACTAATCATAGTCCATACCATGTCTTTAAGCTTTCTGTTTCCCCTTTTAGCAACACCATTCATGCTCAGAGAACCTGGCATGGTGTACTGTGAGACGATATCCCATTCCTCTAGGAATTTAGCAAATGGTCGTGAGCGTTGTGCACCTAAGTCGTCATACCTACCATAGTATTCACCACCATGATCAGATATGACGTTTTAATCCTTTTGTTGAGTAGTTTTTCAACTTCAGCCTTGAATTATTTGAACACGTCCAGAGATTAGGACTTTTTATGGATGAGATAGAGGTAGCCATAACGTGAAAAATTGTTTATGAATGTGATAAAATATTATTGACTGTTCGATGAAATCGTAGGGAATGACCCACAAATATCTGTATGTATTAGTTATAAGACGTATGTAGCCCTATTGGCACCAATTCTCCTTATGTTTGTCTGTTTCCATTTATGCAATTTGTGCAAATTTCAAAATCTGAAAAATTAAGGGAATCAAGAATCCCATATGAAACAAGTCTTTTAATTCTCCTTTGGGAGATGTGACCTAATATTTTATGCCATAATGATGTGGAATTCTCATTGGTTTATTTCCTTTTGACACCTTGAGTACTTAATTGTAATGTTTCATGATATGAAGAAACCGTATCAAGTATATAAAGGTTATACAGATAAGATAAAAAACCCAGTACCAACCATATTTGAATTATGAAGAACACTAAATTTATTTTTCCAAAAGAACAAGTATAATTGAATTTTCTAAAATACATAAATAAAAACCAAAATTTGTGTAAATGACTGTAAAATAAATGTCTCATTCAAATCCAAATAAGTACCAAACTTTAATAATAACCTAAATACCCCAATTAATTCAACTTCAACCTTTTTTCCATCACCCAAAAAATGTATCTTTCACCATCATTTGGCTTTCGACAGCTCAACAACTTAGCATAGACACACTGATATGAGTGGTTGCACCAGAATCTATCCACCAAGTGTGTTTAGGTACCGAAGTCAAATAAACCTCAGAACAAACTATATTAAGAAGTTTACTTTTCTTTACATGACAAGCATGATAGTTGGTACATTGCTTCTTTTTATGTCCCCCATCTCCACAGAAGAAACAAGCATAAACATTTTTTTATGTTATTTCTTTTGATATGGAACCACTGCAGCTTCTTTATCCTTCTTTCTTTTTTTCCCTTTATCCTTGGAAGTACTAGACAAATGAGCACTTTATGTCTTTTCTTGCTTCTTCTTGTATACAATGTGAGATGAGCTCATTAAGAGACCAAGTCTCCTTTTGGCAGTTGTAGCTCACCTTAAATTGACTGAATTGTGTGGGAAGAGATATCAAAACCAAATGAATAAGAAAATCCTCAAAGAGATCAAGCTTAAATGCTCTTAACTTTGAAGCGAGATGAGACATTTCCATAATGTACTCCCTAATTTTCCCATTACCTATATATTTCATTGAGATGAGACTTTCCAAAAGTGTACTTATTTTAGCCTTTTCCTTGTTGGCAAATCTATTCTTAATTTCTTCTAGGAACTCTTTGGTTGTCTTTATCATTTTCGATATTTTGCCCCTGAATTCTTCTGGAATGGACTTATTTATGATCATCAAACACATACTATTTGACTTCTCCCACCTTTAAATGTCTTTTTTTGTCATCAAAGGAACTTTTATCCGTAAGACGTGCAGGAGAAGGAACCCTTAATTCAAGGTCCAGATTCATGACACCGAGAACTATATGGAGGTTATCTTACCATAACTGAAAGTTTGTGACATTAAGCATAGGAATATAATTAATACTGGTAGTAATGTTAAAAGAAGAACTGATTGTTGAATCTAGAGAACAATAACCAAATAAAACTAGCTCATATAAGTCTTACAACAAAAATAAATTCAAATGAAGGCAAACCCCATTTTAAGATATCGAACACTCTATTAATATTTTATCTTTGAACAAAATATTAACTTATAGGTGATATCTTGGTGTAGTAATCAAACACTGATAATAAGAACATATCGAAAAATAATTCTTCCTTTGGGACGATATATTATTCATATGTAAAAAACCAAATAATTATCACGCGCTTATTACTAAAGGTGCACATGCCATTTTGTTAAAAATTAATCTTCCTTTGGGCCGATTAATATTCACATAAATTACATGAACATAATCTTTTTATATGTCTAAATAAAAATTAATTTTTTTGAACAAAAGAGGTCACTTTGGTTACATATTGTTTAAATTAATGTATCTCGAAATATATATATAAATTAGTGTTCTAAAAGGCCCGCCTAGGCTTAAGGATTGAGAGAAACGCCTCGCCTTATTCCTTTACGCGTTATTCTTGGTAAAAGGCTTAAGGCGCACTTTTTAAAAAATAAAATAAAAATGCTTTAGTGAAACAATATCACCTTTTAAAGACTTTTTTTTAAAAAAATTGGACCAATATCTCATTCAAAACAATCAAAAGACAAATGGTGTCCAAACCTCTCTGCCTCTCGTCCAAAAAAACGCGTGTTTTTTCTTTTTATTTTTTCTTAGTATTTAAAAAAATTGTATTCAAGTTTACATATATTCAGACATATTTTATGTACCATTTTAGTATTTTTATGAGCCTTGTTATAATTAAAAATGTTAAAATATATTAAAAAAGGCCTAAACGCCTTTTCACGCCTTCTACGCCTAAGCCCGCTTAGACTTCTAAGGTTTAAGGCTTGGCGTCGATGCCTCGGTTACGCCCTGCTATTTTTTGAACCTTAATAAAAATACACAAACATTTGAATTTAAATTTATTTGGTATTACAAGCATTAAAGTAATATTCAACTTGAAAGGTCATGGGTTCAAAACCCCTTGGGCTCCAGACTTGAAAAGTCATGGAGACTTGAAAGGTCATGGGTTCAAAACCACTTGTACTCCTTCATAATTTTCGTCATTTAAGAGGCTTAAATATTTTTTTTGATAAGTAAATGAAATTAGAAAACCATTGCTAAGGGAGTGAACCTGTATACAGGAAGTATACAAAGTAACAAATCTGCTAAAAGAAAACAAGAAAACAAACCCTAGACATAATGAAAACCATGCTACTAAATAGTATGGAGGTTCTCGACAAACTCAAGAACCTCATGAGCCATGACGGTAAGGCTCTCCTTAAACCAAACAATAAGAGTGCTAAAAAATAGATATTGAAGTCTCGAAGGCGCAGTCTCAATGCCATCAAAGCATCTTGCATTCCTCTCCTTCCACACCATCCAAAAAATTCAATGAGGAACTAATCGCCACACATGCCTGACTCCTAGCCACCCCCACGGGGGTCTCCACCCCTCTAATATTTCCCTCACTGACCCAGGCATCACCCAAGTGGTCCTAGCAATGGCAAGGAAGATGTCCCATAAACCTCTAATCACCTTACAATGTAAGAGAAGGTGATTGGTCTTCTCCTCCTCCTCCTCCTCCTTGCATAACCAACAATGACTATCCAGAAGATAACTCCTATTTTGAAGACCCTCAAGCGTCATAATAGCCTATCTAGCCGCAGTCCATACAAAGAACCTAACCTTCAACGGCGCTTTCACCTTATAAATAAGCTTATGAGGGAAGCTGACATCAGATTCCCCACTGCCGCTCAGAATCAAATTGTAGCCTCGGACCGAGAACACCCCTGACCCTCCCCCTTCCACTGCAATGAATCCTCCCTCACCATCGGATGGGGAACCGTACGCAACCACTCATAAAAAAAATCCGCCTCTTGAAGCTCCCAGTCCCAAAGCCTTCTTCTAAACTGCGGATTCCATGTCACACCGTCGGGTCCCCACTAATAGTTATGTGATCAACCACCAACCCATATTGGTCCCCTCCTAGGTTGAAAATCCTGGGAAATAGCTCCTGAATGGGCCCAGGTTCGCCCCTCCTATCCTTCCAAAATATAATCATGTCACCTCTCCCTAACGAAAACTGTGTGTGCCTCAAAAAGTCCACCCACTCACTCGCTATATGCTTCCACAATCCCATACCATGAGAAAAGTTCCTCACCCTGGCCCCCATCCCCACTGAGAGGAACCCCCCTCGCTCCTACAACTCTCCTCCACATCCTATGTTCCTCCCGTGAAAACCTCCACAACCACTTACCTAACAGAGCTTTATTAAAAATAGACAGGTTTCTAACGCTTGCCCCCCCTCCTTGATGGTCTTGCACACCTCCTCCCATCCTACAAGACAATGCTTACACTTATCTTCAGTTCCCCTCTATAGAAAATCACGCATGAGTTTCTCCATTTTCATATGAAACACATAGTCGAATCTTTAACCTTCCACTACTATCAAATCAAACTTTTTTCTTAATTTTTAAAAAATCATATAAAATCAACCTATAGTCCAAATATCATGAATTTTATACCATTAGAATCGTATAGAAACGAAGAATATTTCTATACAATTTTTTTCAGAATTATTGAACTTTTCAAAATAAATATTTTCAACCCAAAATTAATATCAATAACTTCCTAATATATTCTCAACAATTCAACATGAAATAACTTTGATACCACATGTTGGATTAATTTCTATTTTGTGAAAACCATCACACAAACAGGAACATTCATAATGAGGTATCAAGAAATAAAAATATTGAATTTGCGAAAGCGTACCTAAATCCATAATAAGAAAAGAAAAATATCTAAGTCTGAGGTCTTATAATCTTCCAGATCAACACGTTTTTTATGCTTGAATTTCTCTTTGAGAATGGGAATCAGAAGCAGAGAGTTATGTGGTCTAGAGACCATGACCTCTATTTATAAGACAATTGTGTCTTTTAATATTTTGTATATTTAAATTTTAACCCATCATAAAAATAAAAATTACTCTTGTCTCTACACATTAAAACACACACTTTAATAATACATTTAATAAGGCCCAAAAATATAAATTAATCATTTTAATTGGCCTAACTTTATTTGATAGCCTGTAATTCATATTTATTTCATATATAAGCCCATATATTAAATTTTACTCTAACATAATGAAGTACTACCTGTGGAGGAGTTACGAGATGGATGGAACCCCATCACATCCCTGAAAGAATATAATCTTCCCGAAGGAAATAAGTAGGAACACTACATTTAAATAATTTTTTTGATAATATACTTATCATTAGAGCTCCATTTCTAAATATTTTCATTCACTGAACATCATCTCATACGTGTACACCCAAAATAATGTTATACAAACCACCCAAAGGAATCCGTGGTAGTCACATTTATGGAGGTTTGTTAATATTTTTAGCTATTAGAAAGGGGTATTGGGGTCCCAATACGAAGAAGGATGATACTAAATACATTGATAAATACATGAATTGTCAAAATCCTTGTCCTATAATTTTCTATCCATTAAAATACCTCAAACCCTTAGACTTTGCATAACGGGGGATGACCCTCAACCCAAAGCGCTAAGAAAAATAAGTTCTACTACTTAGATTGGATATGACTACCTCACTAAGTGAATACCGACAAAGACCATATATAATACAAGGGACATAAATGTTATAGGTTTAATTAAAAAAACATAATGTGAAAGTTTGACATGCCTTGAGCACTTTAATAAGGACAATGGGAGTTAATTTTTCTATAAATTCATTATTTTGAAGCATATCCTCAGAGCATGGCATCACAAAGTACTTCATCTCACCATCTTATTTCTAATAAAATGCACAAGTGGAGGCTTAAAAAATAGTGATGGACGGTATGGAGAAGCGAGTGGACAAAGATAAATGAAAGTGGGTAAATGATCTACTTTATTAATTTCGTCTTATAGGTTCATTCTCATCATGTCCACTGGTGAAGCTCCCTTCGTATTGGTCTATGGGATTTAAGTGATCAATCCTTTAAAGATTGGGCCTAAGATATGCAGTCGATATTCTTAGAGGCATGATGAAATTACTCAAGGCTGTGTGGGGATGTACATGGAAAGAAACACAAAATAGGTGCTAAATCAAACTGGCCTCATACATATAAAAATTGGGCAATTTATAATTAGGTCCATTGATAACAATTTTTAAACATCTAAGGACAATTTACTACTAGGTCCACTTGTGATGCCACTAATATGAACTTCTACAAGAAGAGAATTAGTAGACCTAAATGTTTAAAATTTATCAAAATTCCTTTAGTGTTTAAAATTTGTTTATGAGGGACCTAAGAGTACTTTCCCATAAAAATTATCCCGCTAACAGAGCCTCAAGGTGAGCTCCATAAAGTTCATGGTCAAAGACATTTTCTATAACAAATCACCAAAAATGCAAAGAACCCCACTAATGGGAACTCAGGGTTTTTCAGGTAATAACTACAAAGTTTAATGGGGATTGACATTTGAAAACACTGGGGCATACGATGGTAGACGGCCCCATAAATGCCATGATTTTAAAGAAGTTATTATTAATTGTCATTTTTCTACTTTCTCTCTATCTTTCATCATAATTATTTTCTTTTGCAATTATTTTTAAATGGTAGATTGTTTTGTAACTTCACATGTGATTCATTTTTACAGTACTCAATAAAATTCACTTTGATATGATAAATTCCATGAAACATTGTATTACATTCTAATCTAAAATCTAAGATCCAAATGAGAGTCTTAGGCATGAAATCATTCCAATAATTTGTTACGAAAATCACATTTAACATTAAATCACCCACGGAGTAAAGAACTTGAATAAATAGGACTTGTCCAAGAAACCTATAATGATTCCTTTGTAGTGCACAATGACCCGCAACGGATCTTTAGGTCAAATAAGGTCTCACCTTTTAAATCAACGTAAATCCTAAATAACGGGAAGCATTAATACAGATGCAATCTCACTAAACATTTCAAGGCTTAAGTTTTGATACTATAAAATCCTCTAACATGTAAGGTGAAAATGTAAACACACACACACACACACACACACACACACACACACACACACATATATATATATATTGTTTTATTCCATGTTAAAACATTTGAGCCATCCGCCGGATCGAGATACATAATCTTAATACATAGTGATGATAGGTTAGAGTGGGTATTTTTCATTAGAACCTATGAATAATGCATTAAAGACCTTTTGGCTCCTCTACATAAAAGTTAATGTATGCTACATTTGAAGATTTCATATCCTTTTAGGTAGTTTTGATTGAATCCTCCAAGGCTATCACACACATTCACGTTCATATTTTTATGAAAATGATATTTAAATTGATAAAATGGAAGTGACATCTGAAAAATCATTGCCTTGCATTCAATTGTTTTGGTTAACCTTGAGTTTTGCCTACAAGAATGTGTATTGCTGTGATTTGTCCTTGTTCGCACGACTGCATGAAATATATGCCAAAATATTCTTTGCCTATTTTCATGAGCACGAGTATAAATTACCTCCATGAGCACGACTATGAATGTTTTGGGCAAAATTGTTTTACTCCATAAAAGCGTGCGCAGGGTAAAAATTATCACTATGAACATGACTGCCACATTTTTCTTATGACTAGGCTTACTGTCCAAAATCATGCACATAAGGCTGATTTCCCACCACGCACACGACACAACCCATATTTCACAAGTTATATATAAATAAGTGTATTTTCTCTCCCATTTTAAGATATCCTTTTCCATACTACATTTCACACCTAAAAAGAGTATCTTCGAGGCAAGTGACTAAATCTAAACACTTCATTTATGAAATTAAGTTGATCCTACAAAATTGAGATAAAAACATGAATCTAACCAATATTTATGATTTGTAAAAGTTAAGAGAGCTTTGAAATTGAACAATACAAAGAATGGATTCAATTCTACAATTTACATCTAAATTTGAATGATCTAAGACCCTGAGATCTAAAAAGGAGGTGTTTGAAATCCAAGGTTAGAGATTGTTACTTTTAAATCTGATCAATGGTTCTTTCAGCGGATATGTTATTAGAACGGAGTAAATTCGTAGCCTCCATAGGTCATTTTTTGTTAGTGAACAGGATAGAAGTACCTTCTTGAGTTGTATAAACAAACTTTTCAAATCTAATAAGAAAATAGGATGCACTGAGGTTTTTTACCCGTAGGTAGGGTTTTTACTCGTAAAATCTATCTTGTGCCTATTTATGTGATTGCTATATTTTATTATACACATCATATAGAACACACTCACTTAGATCTTGTTTTGGATCCAAAACGATCCGTTATTAAATGAACTTAGGGTTTTGCATCTAGCTAATTCACCTAATTAACTTTGATTTTATCCTAATTAGTTTAACTTGATTATATTTGTGGACTTAAAACATGGTAAAGATATTTTTAAAAATTATTGATAATTCTCATAAAATCCTATTCACCTTTCTAGGTTTATCCGAGCAAAACATGTTGAATAGAATACACCAATCTTAATTGGTGTTAGTACTTTCAATCTTTTGAGTATTAACATGTTAGAGTTAATCTTGCATATTTATGTTTTTCTATTGTTGTTTGTTATTCCTAGATTAATTGGGCTTGTGTCTATATCTTGTTTTGGATATGGATGTTTTTTTCTCCAATTTGCGTAGTATATATACTCCTATGTATTTTATTCCTAGTGAGAGGATATAACTTTTGAAATCCAAGTCGAAAAAGAAAAAAAATCTTATCATTCTTCAAAAAATCAATGTCTATGAATGTTATGAAGTTAGAAGTGTCAAATCATTAAGTCAAGACAATGAAGAGTTGATGCCTCAAACTCACAAAATAAAAAAGTTAAATGTTAAATTAGATTAAAAAAAAATTCTTTTAAAAAGAAAAAGAATAATTTGGAAGTGAGTTTGAAAATATTACTCCAATTATCGATCAAAAGATGAAGCTGATTGAAAATGAGAAGGGCGAGTTATTATACTTGACCTTTACTTTAAAAGAAGACATCAATGCCTTGAGAGAATAAAACTCAGGTGTGAGAAAAATGAATGGTTCAAAAAATTTTGATTTGGAAAAACTCAAGGTTATTGAACAAGAAAAAAAGAATTTGATTCTTGAACTTGAAAAAGTGAAGATGAAACTTTTTTTTTCTTATGAAGTTTCAAAATGTGAACTTGAAAAGAGAGTTGAATCTTTAAAAAATGAATTTGACTTGTCTAAATATTTCAAAAGAAAGTCACCGTCTTCTCAGGTTGACATATATAGTGAAATTTCATCTTCATCACAGGAATTAAAGGATACGGATCCATTGAAGCTGAAGAAAAATGAGAAGACATAAAAAGTGAAAGAGGATGTTAGAAAAAAGGAAAATGATCAAAAAGTTTCAAAACACCATTCAAATTAATTCTCTTTTCCCTTTTTTCACAAGGAAGGTCATCTTAGGTCTTTTTGGTACAAAAAGAAAAAGAAGGTTAAGCAAAAACAAAACGTGATACCTTGATATTAAAACGAGAAGAAATATTTTTTCCCGGAGATGTCTTTAATATAAGTAAGTTTGTTAAACATCATGATGGTAAACCTAAACCTTTACCATACGTTCCTTCTCATTTGCGTGGTAACAAAAATTCTTGGAAAATACCATGTTTGAAAAATAAACTTGGAAAGAAGGAAGTTATTTCTAACTCCTCATCTAAGACAAAAAATATTGGTTGTTCATTTTGTGGAAAGAGGAAATATAGTTCTCACTTTTACTTTAAGAAGAAGAATCTCGAGAAGGCTGAGAAGATATATCATGAAGCTAAGACTATATTTAGGAGGTATGCATATTTTTTTACCTATTGTAGGTTACATGGTCATTCAAACCAAATGTGTAGGTAGTTGGAGGAGTGAAATGTGAGGTTCATTCACAATGGGAAGAAAGTTGTCCAAAGAGATCCTATTAATGAAGTTTGAGGTGAGATATGAAAGTTGATGAGAAGAGGTAACATTTTAGTCAAAGATAGGGGTGAGGTTAGGAGAGTGTTTCCTAGACCTAGAATTTTTACTCAAATTACTCGAAAAAGGCATAAGAATTCTGTGAGGAATGAGAGATGGATGCCAAAAAATGTGAGAGGTAATCCTAGAAACACTCCTAGAGGGAAAGTTGAGTTGGATATTCCACAAAAGAAGGTTATCAAGATGGAAGTTGTGTTTTTTTCAACCAAAGATCCAAAAGATGCTTCACCCATCGCTACCTAGGTGGTAGTTTGCTTAGGATACCAAGGTTCTTCATGATAGTGGTTCCCTTTCCATGTACTCCTTGATTTGTTGGGATCAAATCATTTGGGTAAGAGATTTAATTTTTTCACCTGGATCATTTTTCATATATTTGTGAGAAATTTTCCTACATTTATGCATTCTCATGAATTTCCTTATATGCTTCATTCCTTACACGATATGCCTGTATATATTGCATCATTCTTATTCCAAAAATGCCATTTTCTATATTTTATTCTTTTTGTGATTATATGGTTAAGTTCTTTGATTTCATTAATTTGATGAGTGAGCTTACCTTGAATGATGATTAAGGCATGAATTCTAACTTTTGGTTATATTAATGATAGTTTAGAATTCACTTGATGAGTCACGATAATCAAATTTTGTTGAAATCTTTGGTTGTGATTTCACTTTACAAACGAACTTGCATATCAATTTATTAATATGATTATAGTTACGTGTATTATATTTAGTGCTTGACTTAATTATGACCATATCCAGAGCTCTCTAATTAGTTATTGAAACGCTTTTAAGTTTGTTTTAGCAAAATTTATAATTTCTCATTATGTTTTTACTTTGGCATATCCTTTACAACTCTACATCATCATTTACATTCTCAAAGGCTTCAATTAAAGACAAGTTAGTGACCGAATATGAAAATTGAAGATCGAAGAGTTGACATCGTCACTACAATCATCAAAGAAGGTATATGGGGTTAATTTTGCTTAATCATTATGTTCAGGGGTATTTTTACAAGTGTTTGAAACATAAAAGATTTTTAAAATATTTTAATCAAAAAAATATTTTAAGGCATCTCGTTAGAATGAGGTATTAATGGCCATTCGAATGAGTTCTTTTGACTCGTTAGATATCAGTTGTTCGAATGCAACTTCAAACGATTCAATTTCCTCATCACTCGGGAACGTCATTCTATCTCTCGTTCCATATCATTCAAATGCCTTTGCATAGGTCGTTCGAACAAGGTACAGTTCATTCGAATGAGCCTGCAAAAAAATATTTTTTACTTAGTTTCAAACACAATTATTTCAAGTTTATCTCTTGGAGTTTTTTCTCCCTATTTAAATAGATACAAACTTGCATTTATTTGCATTCCTTTTACACATATTCGGTGATAAAATACTTTGATTTTCAAAGTCCAAACCCCTTGGATGTTTTTTGATCACTTTATATCAAACCTTGAAGAACATATCTCTTGTTCTAATCCTTGTGGAATTGATTCTTTACTACTGAAGGTAGAAAATGAGTTTCCTGAGACTAATTGGTGGACACCGAGGCAAGTGGATCTTGTTGAGGAGCGCTACTATATCTACACTGATTTTTTTTATAAAAAAGGAAAGAGACATAACTACTATACTTAGTGGAATCTAAGTCTGTAAATTTGTTTATGTTGTTATGTAATACTTTAGTTGTAATGGTCCTAAAAAAGGGTTTTCCCTAAAAGGCTTTTTCCTGCTATCCCGTGTGATTGTTTGCTATATTCGATTTAGATTAAATATCTTACATTTTTAGTTTCACCCAATTATCAATGTAAAATTGGATGAATTGAATTTGGCTTGTTTGAAACCTAATATATGGATTTCACTTTTTACCATACAAGATCCCATTCTGCACGTTTTTAAATGTTCCATCTAAGATTATTTATGAAATACACTTTGCATGATGGAGTTGATTGATGATGCGTTTTTATAAATGAAAAAGGGATACCATTGGTGAGATAATATTGACTTGAATTTAAGTATTAGTATTGAATTAAATTGAAGCACTGTTAATAGGTGTATACCAAAACATGTGTAAAGTCACCTTAATACAATATAAATAGCCAAATCCAAGTACTAGAAAATTCAAGGCAAAAAAAATAGGACAGGGATTTTGATTTTCTTGTAGTGTTAATTTTAGTATCCAGTTTAGGGATAAAACATCATTGAGAAGATAAATGGTTAGAGACTACCATGTATGAGATCTTGAAAGGATATTAATTTAATTATAAACTTAAAGCATAACTTATAATCATTAGAACTTGATTATTTGCATTTTTATGATTTTGTGACCCATAATTCTTCTCATTCATGCCACGATTAAGATACAAAATAACTTGATTTTATTTTAAAGGAATTTTGAATTTGTTGTTAAATTGGTTACTGTTTGTTTTGAATAAGTTCTCAATCTATTTCATTAATTAAGATTTAAAGAAAATTTATTCATCAAATCATGTTTATCACATATTACCTAATCATTGTCACACATTTCATATTAGAGTTATATTTGTATATATGTGTGTAAGAGGTTTTTAATTTATTATTTTTTATCTCAAAATCATGCTTAAAATGTCATACATGAATGTTTTCTCATTAAACTGCATACCATTTTTGAGAGTTTAGAGTTTTTGGATTCCTTGACTCGATCATTTTCTTAATGTTTTCCTTGACTAAAAGTTCTGGACACAACTGCTCGTAAAAACCCAAATTGGACACATTCGCATGGATGGCCATTCACACAGGTGGACATTAACTTGCGATTGAGTTGCACATTTGAGATTTATAAATCAAGATAGGGTTCATTTGGTCCTTATTTCAAATCTCACACGTAGGAGGTTTTGAGACAAAGATTGAAATTTTCTATTGCATTTATGAGTTTTGATCTATTTTGGGCATATTTTCTAGATTGTTAAGTGCAAACCCTATATTTTCTGTCATTATTGGATTTCTCCTATTTCAAACTCTTGGAAGTCTTTTTTTTTTATCTTTTGTTGATTTACTACTATTTATATTTTCTTTATATTGATTTTTTTAATTTAGGTGTTATTTTGCAGTTTTGAGGTTAATTTTTGAAGTTTCTTGTTTCTATACTATTTCACCCCATTCACTCTTTAGAATTCATCTCATTTATACTCATGTGTACTTTCCCACCCTATTTCTACTACTATGGGTCACGAAAAATTAATTGCACATAAAAGAGTGATCTCTACCGAGTGGTCCTAGTGAGTCATCCCATTCTAGTGCGACATCACCATCTATGAGTGAACCATGGACTTCTCATGGTCGTACTCAAGCACTACATGCCTCCATTCTTATCCCCGAGATGATAACAGATTCATCCTCCAATTAGTTCACTAGGGATGGTACCCCTTTATGTTCTTATTTTGAGTCTCTAGCCATGAGGACCAAGGTAAATGTGTATACTTGGAGCGTGTCATGTGTATTAAGGAATGGTTGTTCTATCAGTCCCATATTCAGCACCTCTTTACATCACGTTTGCTTCGGTTGCACTCATCAACTTATGATACTTTTGTTCACGAGTTTTATGAAAACATGATTGTATCATCCGCGGGTCCTTTGATTCTCACTTATTTTGTCTGCAGTGTTGAGGTCATTCTTATCGAGTCTTATACTATAAATATGGGATAGTTCATAAGAAAATTAGAAGAGGAGACCTAGACTCAAGAACTAATAACAAGGAAATTGTCCGCAGTTAATAACTTGGTCAGCCCTAGATAGAGGTCAACTCATCTAGGCTTGACAAACCGTTTAACCACACTAGTTAACAGTCTTTTAACACAATTAGTTAATTCCATTATAGACATCATGTATTGTGTGACTAGATGACATCCGTTGCATTTAATACACGTGTACATGTGGAAGATATGAAAATATTCCCCCCATTTTCCTCTAAAAAGCTCACGATTATTCTCTCACCATGTATTTAAAGCGTGTACTCACCTAACCTATAAAGGTTATCCACGTGGCATTCTTTTTTCTCTCTCTTATAACAACCTATAAATAGCACATATCACTCATATTTGAGGGGACACAGGATTTCACATACTATTATGCTACTAAATACCAGAGAGAACTTGAGATCTTCACTATTGTACTCATCCATGGCTTTTGCCTAGTAATCTATACGAACAATATTTCACCTAAGGACGTTGGCACCATTTTTGGCCGAACGACATAAATTTGGTTATAATTCTTTTACTCTTATCTATTTACTATTTTCTCTAGTTCATATTTCAAAAACTAGATCTCTTATCAGTTTTTTGTTAATAATTAGTACATATTAGCTAATATAATCAATGTACCAATTTTAGGTGATAACAGATTAGCATTGTCTATGGGAAATGGCTTACCATTATTGCTTTACACTATTTTCATTTCCTAGGGTTTAAGGATACCCAGATTCAGTGAACCAGTGAATTTCAATCCAATTCAGTTGGGTTTACGGGGTTGAATATCTTTTAGAAAAAATTTCCTCTCGATTATCTTTAATTACTTAAATCCTTCTCTAGATCTACATATTTTTGCTTTAGTTTTACTGTTCTTACAATTTAACTTTCTTTTTATTGTGATACTCTATTTTGTTTTTGTGATACTATATTTTCTGCACATCTTCTATCAAAACTGTCTTAAAACCCAGAAAGCAGTAGGGAAAGAGAGGGGGTTCCACCCTCTTGGTTTGTGAGATTTGCAAGGAATTCTACAGATCCTGATGAAGGGCTAAGAAGTTATGCAGGAGAACATAAAACAATTAACACATACTATTTTTTCCAAACAAAATAAGTCAAAAATGAATCCAATCACCTCTTTAATTGGGGAGAACTTAGATCGAATGGGTGAGATGCTACCATCGTCCCCATATAGAGACATGAGACAGGTGCATAATAAACAAGTGGTGGAGAACCCAAGTAGGTTATATTTGGGCTCAAGAAGAAAGGAAGAAGATCTAGAAGGTAAGAATCCGATTGATATGATCAATCACACATGACAAAAGAAACATCCACCATTTGTTGAACTACATATGGTGATGATCAAACTTATTCAGAAGATCATCCAAGCACATTGGAGAGGGTGAGAAGAACCTAAACATTTAATCGACTGGGCCCCAGGGCTGCATGGTAACATTTGTGAAGATAACCTAGGGGTAATAGGAGGAACTTGAGAGATTTATAATGAGAAACATAAAATGCTCGACCCACTCTAGGCATGGTGTAAGGAGGTCGGCCAAATCCGAACACATTATAGGAAGAGAAGATATATCGATTGAGAGTCACGAATGAATCGAGAAGATAGTAAAAATCGAGACAGGGGACCATATCTAGAAGGGGTCAATCCAAAGTCTCTAGGATGGGTTGGGCGATCAGATAAAGATAAAGAACCCATTATAAAGGGTTACATACATGGATCTCCGTTTATATCTTCTTTAGTGGATTATCCAACATTTGTGAATTTCAAGCCTCCTGTTATCACTCCCAAATACGATGGAAAATCTGATCCACTGTTGAATGTCGAACAATATTAAGCTACCTTTGATAAGTACTCCATCCCAGATGAGATGCGGTGTAGGGCCCTCTCCAGTACTCTCACTGGGTCGACCCAAATTTGGTATAATGGCCTCACTAGGGGAAATATTTTCAACTATAAATAACTAGTTAACCTATTTTTGAACAACTTCTATAACCAAGCCGAGGAAAAGGGTGTCTCACTTCTTAAAATTCTCTAATAGGTGGATGAAATAACAAGGGACTACATCACTCAGTCCAACACAGAGAAGTTTAAGTTTATTAACTACGACAAGAAGATTGTAGTTACTGCCATCATAAGTGGCTTGTTACTTAGAAAACTTTATTGAGCTCTGACAAAAGAACCACCAAACACAATGGTCGAACTCTTGGCTATGGCGGGGAAGATAATGAATCCATAGGAGGCAATTACAGTTAAAGAGTACAGTCACTCAAAGTTTGCTTTTGGTAAAATCTTGGACGTGAAAGATAAGTACAAAGAATCAAAGAAGTCAGCGTCAGAGAAGCCTAAGAGATTTGGTGAATATAGATCACTCATAATGAGAATTTATCACATCCTCGATGGGATCTGAAGAAGTGAAAACCTCAAGTGTCCAGGATAGTTGAAGTCACCCCCAAGAAGGAGATATAAAAAAAATACCACGAGTTCCATAAGGACTATGTACAAACTATTGATAGGTTCTTAAATTTGAAGAATGAAATTGAGGCCTTAATCCAAATAGGAAAGCTAACAAAATATGTGGATAAGTATGTACGATTGTCTAAACTAAGAGATGATAGAAAACCCAAGAGATAAGGATGAGAAATAGAGAGGCCCAAATGAGGACTCTAATGATAGAACTAATCCTAATTTACTGAAGAATCCCAAGGAACCGTGTATGGTGTTGGCATGATATCATTTGGCTATCATTTCATTATTGGAGGAGATGCTAGTGGCAGAAATGAACCTGGGTAAAGGAAGGCTTACCTAAATAAGGAAAAATCTTGTGCAAATGTCAGCAAACTAAGCATGGACAAAGTAGTCCAGAACCATCGTTGTAAGGTAAATAAAGATTGCTTAAAGTTATTTTTACAAGGATGTTTGTCTAGTTTATTGTATCTATATGATGACCCTCTGGTGATCACCATGATGGTTCATAAGAGGTCAGTTGAAATAATTCTAGTAGATAACGACAGATCTACATAATTTTTATTTTATAACTTCTTTAAGAAGTTAGGATTGACAGATATAAAGTTGTAGGCATACCATCACCTACTCATTGGCTTCTCAGGCAAGAAATTATTCCCCCTAGGAACCATTGAATTAAAAGTTGTTATCGAGACATGGCTGACCTGCCAAATCGAGATGATGAGTTTCTTCATCTTAGATAAGAACATAATGTCAAATTATAATAATATCTTTGGCAAGGTTTGTTTGAAAAAGTTTGAAGTGGTCTCCTATATTGTTCATTATTGTTTGATGCTACTTAAACATTATGGCATTGGGGTGGTGGAAGAAAGCTAGGTAGAAGATCGAGAATGATATTATACATTGGTTGAGCAGGAAGAATATAATAGAGTGACCTAAAATGATCATATCAATACACTAGATTCTCGAGATGAAGATAAGTTGCTCATGGGTGATGTGATAAAACATATTGATATAGTTGTACTAGACAACGAGCAACCAAAAAGGATAACCCAGACCGACTTGTTTCTAGATCCAACTCTAAAGGTTGATTTTATATATTTTCTGGGGCAGAGGAAGAATATGTTCACGTGGAGCCACGAATGCTGAAAATATATCTAGCTATCATCCGCCACGAGCTCATCACTGTAAAGGATGCAAATCCCATCAAGTAAAAACGTCATGTGTTCTCGAAAGAAAAGAATATGTATATTTAGGAAGAAGTGCAAAGGAAGAAAATAAACTCTATAAAGATATGAAATATCCTGATTTCCTTTCCAATATTGTGATGGTCCAAAAGAAGAATGATAAATGGTTCATCTGCATTGATTTCATTGATGTCAATAGAGAATGCCTAAAAGATCACTATTTCTTTCCCTAAATCGACCAGTTGGTCGACGCTATTGCTGGGCACGAGCTACTTAGCTTCATGAATGCATACTCTGGTGCAATCAGATAAAGATGAAGCCTGGAGATTGGGAAAATACCTCATTTATCACCAACCGAGGTATGTGTCGCTATAATGTTATGGTCTTCGGGATAAAAAAAATGCTAGAGCTACATATTAGGGAGTGGTAAATAAGGTATTTGAAGAGAATATTGGCAAGATCATGGAAGTTTATGTTAATGACTTTCTAACCAAAAGTAAGTAAGAAATCAATCACATTTATGATCTCAACCAAACATTTGATGAGTTAGATAAATACCATATGAAATTAAATCTTGTGAAGTGCATTTTTAGAGTTAGAGAGGGAAAGTTCCTCGACTTAATTGTTAATCAGAGGGGCATAAGGGCCAAACCTGACAAGATCCACGAGTTGATCAATATACAACCTCTAAAGAGAAAGAAAGAGATTCAAAGACTAACTGGAAAGTATATTCTCTAAATATATTTATCTCAAGGGAAAAAAATTAATGTCTACCATTCTTACAGGTTCTCAAAAAGACCTTCGAATGGAATGATGAATGTGGAAAATCATTTTTGGAATCAAAGTTCCACAACATATTTGGGCCTTTGTTATCTAGGCCAATCCTGGGTGAGACGCTATACTTGTACTTGATAGCGTCTGAGTCTGTTGTGAGCTCGACACTTATGCAAGTGGAAGATGGTGTATAAAAGCTAGTGTATTATACTAACAAGGCTTAACATGGAGTAGAAAGCAAATACCAAAAGATGGAAATACCAGTATTGGCATTGATTGAAGCGTCTAAGAGGATAAAGCCATACTTCTAGGCACATACAATTATGGTTTACACAGACCTGCCTCTATGGGAAGCTATCCATAAGCCTAAAAATTATGGCAGGCTAATGTATTGGGCCATAGAAATGGGAGAATATGATATTTTTTATGAGTCGAGAACATCAATCAAGGGCCACGATATGGTCGACTTCATAGCTGAGTTCACATATGAAGAAAAAAAGCCAGATGAGGAAGAGGTTACACCATCTTTGAGCAACAAAAAGCTAGAATCTTCTACTAGGTATGAGGAAAGATATTGGGACTTGGAGAAAATGAAGAAGCTATTAAAAATGACTCCCTAATAGAAGGAAGTTTTGACAAGGATCCGCCTATCTTGAAACTGTAGATAACCAATCTTAGGACCACCCTATGCATCTCCTTAGGACCATAACACTCATCCATCTACCTTAAACCATGAGACATGCTCTGAGTACAAATCTAGAGACCATTAGGCACTCTCAGGCCCCATTTGATTTTGGTCAACTCTCCACCTGAGCAGAGCTCATTGAATATTTAAAGGGATTAGAATTACCTTTCTAATTGTCTGCCTCGTACACAAATTGGCCTTACGATTCGGATGAACGGTCCATTTCAACACCGAAAATTGATCTAGAGGCAATTGGGTGGTCTCGAGCCCCATTTGACTCTAGCTAACTCTCTCTAACGAATAGAAGATCAATGAATCTTTGAAGGGCTTTGAATCCCCTTTCCAATGGCCCACCCTTAGTGCAAATCGGACTTATGGTTTGAACAAATGATCCGTTTAACTCAAAAAATCGATCTTGAGGTCATTGGGCGCTCCTGGACCCTGTTTGACACTAGTAAACTTGTCAGCTTAAGCGAACCTGAATAAAATATCGAAGGACCCTAAATACCTTTCGAAAAATCCATCCCATGCGGGAATTGTAACTCCCCAAGTAATATGGACAATGGGGTGGCCAACCACCGCCGAGAGTCACTAAATAAGTAATCATTCTTAGCATGTGACATATATGAGACATATAAAAATTCATTCCATAAGATAATAATCAGATTAATCTAATTAATATAACCATTCATGCAATAATAAAATCCATCACTATGATAATCTCCGAAATAAATCCAATCTCCAATATATATAAACTCAAATGAAATAACCCAACTGTAAATATCTAAATAAAATCGTAAACAACTGTGGAACCGAATGGCCCACCAAATCCATAAATAAAGTCTCCAAATAAATGCTATGGAAAAAAAATCTAAACTACTAAGTATCAAAAATAAATAAGTCTCCAACTTCACCTTCAATATATATCTCCAATCACTCCTATGCAGCTACTCCAGCACTATACCTGAAAATATTAGTCAACGCAATGGGTTAGAGCCCAGTTCATGAATACCAATTACTCTCCCCAAGTAGGATCCACGGACCCAGACAATATCATTATACATGATAAATACCACAATAGAATATTGTAAATGAAATGAAATAATTTAACCAGTAAAATAAGTGACTATCTATCCACACCTAAGTCACCTCTAGAATCCAAATCCAATGATTTGATTTTATCAAAAGCTATCCATCTCATTTAATTCAATTAACCAAATTATTTTTTATATAAATTTTGTTAGTATCAGTCGTGGGACTCCCGCTTAAATATTTACATCAATTAAGTTGCTGGACTCCCGCTTAATATTTTATACCATTTTAATGATGGGACTCCCGCTTAAGTTTTACACCACACTCATTCCCCTCACTATGGCCAATCAACCCGTTTTACTTTCAGCTCTGCACACGCTCGTGAGGTTCCATGCACGACACGTCACTATAGTTGGTCAGTCTGTTTAACTATTAGCCCGCATATACTCGTGATGCCAACTCGAACCCATGTCGTTATAGCTAGTTGGCCCGTATAACTGTCACCCCTGCACATACTCTAGATGCAAATTCATATTAATACCCATTTATTATCTTAGGCATTAATTCAAAATTTCTCAAATTAGCTCCACTCGTTTTATCGACACAAAATCCTCAAACACCCTTAGTCCTATACCTAAAGGTCTTAAAAAACACAAGTACGTCCTACCTTATCATATGGAATTAATTTATACAATTTCTCTCTTCCTAGTCTCGCACCTAGGCTATCCAAATCAACGGAACGACGCTAAAATCAAACCCACCCCGGAATATCCCATTCATAAAAATCTACACTAACTAGTCCCATACCTAGAAAGTGTTAACCGCACTAAGATATACCAACTAGTCCCATACCTAGCAAGTATTCCTAAAAATAAGGTGATAGCGTAACTACCTAAAATCCCGTCGTCCCCTCAATGATGAATATAATTCATAAAATAAGTCGCACAATTTAATTTGTTAACAAATACGCAATTTCTCACGTGATCACAATTAATCTCAATTTAATTTATACAATCTATCGTCGTAATTAACACAATTTATTTTATTCAACACTCACAATTTCAACATTGTGCGAATTTATAGAGCTCACAATAATAATCCATTTTAATCATAACTATATAATTGTACGTGGTTGCACGAGTCTAGTTTACATTTATATAAAATTACTATGGTTTCTACATGCAAACCTACACCCATATTAACCCAAAATGCAATCTCTACCCTAAGCACATAAGGATTATAAGTCTTAATACATATTAGGATTTTTCACGAAAATAGTCCCAAATTAAATTTCACTTTCCCTAATTGAGGATGCCAATTTATTTTAAGAAAAATAAGTAAATTAATGTTTAGGTGATATTTAAAACGCATGATACTAAATAGAGAGAATATGAGTATTCATTCCTGTAGAAAAGTCGGTTGAAAATTCTGATTGGATAATTATTTTGCTTTCGAAAAATAAATAAAGACGCGTTCTTGGACGATCTTGAAAAAACTTGATTTAGATCTTCAAAGCTTGGGTTAGAAGTTGTGTTCAATGGGGTTTAGATTTTGTAGATGAGAGAGAATGAAATTATGGGAGACTACTATTTTTTAGAAGGCTAAAATGAGTTTTAAAAGTCCTAAACCCGTCACTTTACGTTTATATACCAAAAAAAATTAGAGTCCTAATCGGATACAAACACTAAAAAACATTCCAGACGATCGAATCATTGAAATTGGCTGAAATTTGGAGGCGGTGTAGTTCAAGGCGAGATGAAACTGCAAAAAAATAGCTCAATTGAACGGTCAAATATTTTATTTTATTTATTTTTTCCTTAGGTCGGATCCTCCCTCGATTATAAAAAAGGTTATAATTTTCAAATTTTAATCCCAATTTAAATTCCACTTGAAACCTTATTTTTATATATAAAACCCAAAATTTTCACATACCAAAATTAAATAGATTCCAAAAATTTATTTTTTCAAAAATTTTAATTTATCAAAGATTTTTATGGCTCAAAAATCTCGGGGTGTTACATACTTCCCCACTAGTACAAGAATTTCGTCCTCGAAATTGGACGAAGTATAAATGGCAAATGTAAAGTCGCGCAAATAAAATAAGTCTTATATATGCCTACCCCATAGAGTACCACGATTAGGCGCCCATGCACCTAATCCTATCCGTGTATAGCCCACGATCAAAATACAATATGTATATCCTAACTATATATATATATATATATATATATATATATATATATATATATATATATATATATATATATACAGACAGGCTCAGGTGCGGACTTTTCGTGCGGACTTTGTCCTTATCCCGAAAGTGGTCCCCTCGTGGTCCCAAAGACTTTTGTTATTTACACTAGATGGTCCCATTCTTGTCTTATACTAAAACCTTAGTTTAAGACTATATAATTAAAAGATTTATAATTTAGACCCGAAATTGGTATCAAGACCTTAAAGATTTTAGAAACTCACCAAATTCCGACCAAACCCAAATTCTGGTATCAGATTCATAAGACGTTCCTTTTAGACATACGATAAAAAGACTTTAATGCCCTTGGGATTTATCCCTCGCATTTACCAAGATATTTTTGGATCCAACCCAAACTACCAACCTATACCCATAACTGATTTAGACTCAGAAGGTTGTTTAACCACACACATAGAAGGTTGTTCACACATTGAACACATCCCAACCAAACACGCAGATAGTAGACAAGTTACTGCTAGTGCTATTAATAGCATAATAGACCAAAATAAGTGTATACTCCTTATATTAAGACAATTAATAAAAGACACTCAAACCCTAGAAACAAAGATAAAAAATATCTCTAAAAGAATATTAGACATAGATAATCAAATCCCAATAGACTTAGTACACGTGTTACAAGAAATAAATATTAAGACTAATCATATAGAAGTCGTTAACAACGATATTTTAGAAATTAAGACTTTAATTAAAAATCAAGACAGTGAGTTAATTAAACTTACTAAAGAACAAGCTAAGCTTATCCCTAGACTAGATAGTTATCTTCCTAATGGAGATAGTTAGATCAAATTGGAATGAGGTACCAAGAGACCTCTCCATCCAGACTTTATCAGACTTTTATCAAAGAATTTTAGAAAAGATAAATGATGATAGATTTTATTATAAGACAAATGGAAATGAGATTACCAACGCGGCTAAAGCAACTAGACTTATATTAGAAAGATTGAATTTAATTTCTACATCCATAGCAGCTACCCAAGACTATAACAGTAGCTTTGTTAAAGACTTGCATTTAGACTTAAAAGCTAAGACAGAAGGATTAACCACCTTCTACACAGACTTTGTTAAATTTCAACAAAATTTAGCAAATTACCTTAATAATAGGAAAAGCCATAACCTATCCAAAATGGATAGTATTATTAATGAACTTAGACTAGACATGGTCCAAGTAGAAGAAAAATACAAAGAAATTATAAACAGAATTAAGGCCGTATATAATAAACCATCCCAAGCAGAAATAGACTCTCCTTTTATTCTAACTAGGTTAGATAAAGTTGAAAAGATTGTAGAAGCCATAGAAGTTAGAACTATGCAACAACTAGAAAAGATATTGAAGTAAAAGACTATATCTCTAACGTTGGTAAAACCATCGTTAATTCTCTAGCTAGACATAGTGAAGAAACTTCTGAAAAGACTAGAAAAGAGAATAAGAATTTTAAAGAAAAATCCTTAATCAGATGAAAAGACAAAAAGATTATTCAGACTTCTTAGAAAGAATTGAAAAAAGACTTGAACAAAAACACATAACCACCTGTAAGTTTAAAGAATCCCCTCCTATAGAAACTAGAGAAGGAAAGACCTTAGGTAGACGAGTCATAAATGACGGATTAGATAAGACTAGCAAGATAGTTAGCTCTATCCCAAATATTGGACAGATTAATCATATGCTCCAAAGACTTAAGGACTCATCCTCTAATGTTAGGACATGGTGAAAAGAAAGAAATTTCACCAATCCCCTCCAATGGAAAGAATGGGATGAAGTTGACAGGAAGATTGTTGAAGATTCCATTCATAATGGACAACTTCTAGCCGTTAGATATATAAACTTGTTTAAAGAAGGTGCCACTCCTCAGACCCCCAATTATAACATGACCTACTATTGTAGAAATCATGTGTTAGACAAATCCTATACTGAGCTCCAAGTGTTTGACTCAGAATGGCTTAGATCTAGAGGAACTGATAGGAAGTTCCAATTCCTGACCTTTGGACTCTTTCAAGCAAGAATCCAAGGATTACATAGACCTCAGAATAATATTAACATATTATGCTGTTTAGTAGACAAAAGATGGAAAGATTTTGAGAAAAAACTTATTGGGATAGCCCAATTAGAAATGTCAGACAATATAAGATACTTTAATGTCATTCCGGCATTTATAGTAACCGTAGACACAGCCAAACATTTTAAGTTAATCTTATATGCTAGTGGCTATGAAGACTATATTATCCCAGACGCTAATATAAATATAGAATTTCAAAGCTATGTGAAGTTCTACCAATCTCCTTATGAAGGAATGCAATCGGGAATTTCTAGCGGTAGACTTAATGAAGAAATCTTAGTTAGAACCAATGTTTCAGACTATAATCATACTTATAGTATTAGGAATACTGGACCTATGAAAGAGAAATCTAAGACCCTCTGGAAATTGCCAGAATTTCAAGAAACTAAGACTATACAAAATAAACCATTGTTTATTAATCAAGACGACGTCACTGGAAATGTTACCATCCAGTTTGGTCCCCCTAAGATTGTCAATAAAAATATCCAGACCGAAGAAATTAGATTTAGGAATATGGGAGAAGCCATAATCAATAATCCTTCAGAAGGAGAATGTAGTAGTAAGACTAGTGCTAGTTTACTTAAACAAGCTTCGATAATTAGACCTAGAAGATCATTTGAACAAAAAGACTTAGTTAAAGAAAAAGCTAGGATCCAAAACTTTGGACATGAACCCTCAGAATTGGAGATGAAGACATTTAAAGATAGCCTTAAGAAAAGTCACTCTGTTAGATTTCAAGAAAGAGAAAGATTTAATATGATAGCCCAAGACCGCATATTAAAATTAAAAGAATCTAAGAATACAAAGGAACTTCTTAGAAACTTAAGACTAATAGAAGAAGGAGAACAAAGACTAATGCCAGCTACACAAGTAGAGCATAGTAAACAAGAAATAGGAAGTAGTAGTAGTCTAGAAGATGCTCCTAGACTTTTTAGTAAACCAATAGGAATAAATATTCCTATATACTCAAGCACCGTAGTAAAGACTAAACCCGATTATATAAAAAGACTTCCCAACTAGTGACAAGAGTTTCACTCCTGTTAAGACTATGGCAAGCCAAGCCATAAATCCAGTAGGTATATACCTTAACCTAGACAATGTTCAAGATAGGAAGAAGGCCTTAGACGAATGGCGTAATCAGATGAACATGTGTTTTGCATCTAATGAACAATGGGATGCAAGTTCATGTAAGCAGTACGCTGAGCAATCCATTAGAGGTATTGCAAAAGATTACATAGATAGTTTAAGAAAGTCCACAAATGAAGACTCCTTAGCTAAGATTGAGAAGATGAAGGAAAACCTAGAAGAAAGATCAATTGAAGAATATATTCAATTGTTCACTTCAGAATTCATTGGAGCTGGACATCTAGCTCAGATCAATGAACAAGACCTAGCAAAAACTAAGTTAGCCCTTCTTAGCATTTGCAAATTAGATAAGATAAATGAATATAGCAATAATTACGAACAACTATATTACCAAATTAAAGAATTTGGAGAGACCTTAAAAGATGAATACTTTAGAAAGATACCAGCCATAGGACAAATCCTAATTAATGAATATAGGAATTGGCCAGGTGTAGCTGAAGTTAAGAATAACTCCTTTGGTGAAAGAATCAATTTCGCCAAAGACTATATCATATCTAAAAGATGTGATATAACTCAAGGAAAGTTGATAGAAGAAACTTTCAAGCAGATCCCTCCAATCAAAGACGAAAGAGACATCGCTCCAATCCAATGGGGATGTGTAAGTGAATCCAAGAAATTCAAAAAGAAATTAGAATGGAAACATAGGAAGTTTAAGACTAGACCTTTAGGATTGCCAAAGAAGTATAAATTTAGACAATCTACTACCTTTAGGGAAAAGAATCCTAAGACTAAGAAAAATAGATTTAACCAAAGAAGATACTTTAAGAAGAATGCTAGTAAGTATAAGAAGGTTCTTAATTATAGGAAAGAAAAAGATATAGCTCAATCTAAGACTTTCACCAAAGAATGTTGGACTTGCGGCAAAGAAGGACACTTTGCTAAAGACTGCCCTAATAAGAAAGATAAAGAAAGTATTAAGATTATTAATACAGTATTAGACTATGCAGATCAAGAAGAATTATATATCTTATATTCTATAGAAATATTAGACATAGAAGATGATGACAACACTAGTATCTATAGTGTATACGCAGACAGTGATTCGGAAGACTATAGTGATACTGATGAGTATGAAGACTCTCAAGATACCTTAGACTTATATATGATGCAGACTGATCAAGGCGATCTAGATGATGAATATATAGACTTTGAAGATGCTTGGTATAAGTGTATATTAAGCCCCTTTTTAAAAAAAAAGATGGACAGTTAGTAATCCCGAGTTACTAACCTATATACCTAGATGTTACTTTGATGAAAGACATTATTGCACGTTTGAGATGAAATGTTGCAAGAAAGACTTTAGATGTGTAGAATGTTTTGAGACTATACAAACAGAATTATTTATGGTTTGTATTATTTGTCAATTACACTACCATGAAGACTGTTGGAGAATTAGATTTAGAGTAATCTATACTAGCCAGTATGACACTCAAATAGACTTAGACATTAAAACATATTATCAAGACATTGATAGAAATATAGCCAAAAGATTGCAAGAAAATGAAGACTTCAAAGGAAAGGGAATTTCCTATGATTTAGAAGAATACCATTTTGATAGTAGTTCAGAAGACCAAATACCTTTAGATTTTGTAGATAAACCTCAGAAAGGAATATCTATTTTAGAAAAGAACAATTTAGGAATTTCTACTAAACCACATGCTTGTTTTGTAGAATTATTTGTTCAACATAAAGACTATCCTAAAAGACTTTCAGCCTTCATAGATACAGGGTGCTCTCAGAGTATTTGCAAGGCTAATGCCTTCCCTGAAGACTATTTTTTAGAGAGTACTCAAGAAATCTATGGTAAAGTGGCTAATGGAGATCCATTTACCTTATATTTCTAGACTATTCCTATTTATTTTAAATTAGGAAATCAGACCAACAAAACCGTTAATCATCGGTTTTGGATAATGGATCCTCGTCCTAATTTCACAGGAAACCTTATTTTAGGACAAGACTTTATTAGTAAATATCATCCTTATACTCAGTATAATGATAAGATATTAATTAGTGACCAAGAGGAATTTAATATTAAAGCTCCTCTAATAGATCATAAGACTCCCTTTGACCTTATGCAGGTCAAACCAAACTATAGACCCATTAAACATCAGAGTTCTTCAGCTGAGCATGGTGGACCTAGACCTACAACCCAACAAGAAGCCTTAGAAATTACTAAACCCTTACAAAAAGAGTGTAAGTGTCCAGACCAAAAATGTTATAAGAAAATAGCCCTTATACATCAAGACATTTTAAATCAAGCCCAGCAGACCTTATTACAGGTTCAAGCTATATCCAAACAGAAGAAAATGGATATAGAAGTAGAAAAGGAAAAGATTAGGCAACTAGCAGAGCCTACTTTAGGAGAAAATCCCATCGCTAAGTGGGATAAAGACCAAAGCTATTGTGAGATCATCCCTATTAACCGAGACACCACTATTAATGGTGGAACCTATAAGAAAGGATACTCACAAGAAGATAAGGAAGAATTCAAGAAAGACATAGATGAAATGCTTAAGTTAGGCATTATTAGAGAAAGTAAAAGTAGACATAATAGCCTAGCCTTCTATGTTCAAAATGAATCTGAACGTAAAAGAGGAAAAAGACGCATGGTTATAGACTATAAACAATTAAATATGAATTGTGAATTTGATTCTTATAAGATACCAGACAAGAATAATTTGATTAATTTAATTGAAGATAGAATTATATTCAGTAAGTTTGATTGCAAATCAGGCTTCTGGCAAATTAAGATGCATCCAGACAGTATTACTTGGACAGCCTTTAGTGTGCCCCAAGGAAAATACGAATGGTTAGTAATGCCATTTGGATACTTGAATGCTCCTCAAGTTTTCCAAAGAAGAATGGATAATATATTTAGACCTTATTCATAAATTTTCCTTGTTTACATAGATGATATTCTTGTAGCAAGTAAGACTGAGATAGAGCATGTAGACCATCTTAGAATTAGACAAACATGGTATTGTTATTTTCGAAAGGAAATTGCAATTATTCCAGACTGAAATAGACTTTGTGGTAATGCATATTAATAAAGGAAAATTATCCTTAGCTGAACACATAACTAAAAAGATTCTTGAGTTTCTAGACCAACTCAAAGATTATAAGCAATTACAATCATTTTTAGGATTGCTTAATTGTGTTGCGGACTTTATTAAAGACCTTGCATAAAAAAAAACAAAGCTTAACATCCAAATTAAAAGGAACAGATAAAACCAATCCCTTTTATTGGACTAAAGATGATTTTGAAGTAATAAGACAAATTAAAGATGTAGTCAAGAATATTCCTTTACTTTAACTGCCTAATGCAGAAGACCAATTTATAGTAGAAACAGACGCTTCTGATAAACAATGAGGAGCAGTATACTTTGCCATTGATCATCAGACAAAAAAGAAGAAACTTTGTAGACATAGTTCTGCAACCTTTACAGACCCAAAAAAAAGATACACTACCCATGAAAAAGAAGTTTTAGCCATAGTAAGGGCAATAGAAAAATATATGCTGTTTCTTAGACCTAAACATTTTACTATTTATACTAACTCTTCTTATGCAGTAAAAGTCAGAGATTTAGACTTGTCCAAATCAAGGATTAATAGACTAATTAGATGGCAACAATTGCTTAATGGTTATGACTTCTCTATTATACATATTAAGGGAAGTAAAAATACCATTCCAGACATTATATCAAGAGAGCCAATGTTTGCTAACACTAATATGATTTCATGTTTTATGTTGCAAACAGAAGACCTAGAAGACATGAGTTCCTCTGGAACAAATAGACTAAACAGGGAAGACGTTGCAGACTATCTTAGACGCGTAAGACCAAATGCTAGTGTAATGCAAAGACCGACTCATATTCAAGACTCTTAAGAAAGACCAATCCTAGAGAACTTTGACGATATCTTAGTTCCTCCTGGAAAATCTAGACAAGAGATTATTTCTCAAAATAGACTCATTGAGAAGATGTATTTTCCCCAATATAGACCCGATCAAAGATATCCAGACTTGATCAAATTTAGACGAGAATTTTCAGAAGACGAAATACTCTTATAGACGCCATATGGTGGAATGTGAAGAATTGACTATGGATCGAGTTCAAACAAAATTTGGTAGCCATTGCCAGATTCATGAGAACTCAAAGACTTGCAGTTACCCAACTCAGTGGTACTGCTGTGCCTAGACCTCAGACTCAGACTTATGCTCAGACTTTTGGAGAAACCTCCAAAATTAGACCTGCTGATTTCTGTTATCAGAAAAAGACTTTTAAGACTAAGATTGTTATACCATTTGGTCATAATAATCTTCCATTAACTGAAGACTATAAGAAAGAATCTAATAGCATTATTGAACATTTCAATATGTTATTATCTGAGACTAATGGAGATGCTTTAATAATGAAAGGTTTCTTCAAAGACATTCCAAAGATTTATCTTGCTGGGAAAGAAGAAATTGCCCAGATAACCTTTGCAGACTATGGGTTCATCGAACTCATCCAAATTGAGACTATAGAAGACTCGGTTGCTCTTGGAAAGATAGTCCATGAGTATGTTAAAAAGATAGAAGATTTCCTTCCTTTATTCGCTAGAATTTATCAGATTGCTCCAAGTTCCTGCAGAGGAATGAGAGTGTAAGGATTTAGACTTGTTAGATTTTCTAATTATACATTTGAAGACGTTGAGATCCTATCAGAAGACGAGATTAAAGATTTAATTATTGAAAAATCCAAGCTCCAGATCTCTCAAGTCATGGAGACAATTGAAATCATGGAGTTATTAACAGGAGAAGATAGGTGGTACACTGCCTACCACAAAGAAGACCTAATAATCCAAGCTGATGAGCCATTCAATGGAAGGATCAAGAAAGAATCCAAAGAAATGGTAGAGATAGCTTTGCCAGCTAGCCTTAGAACGGTAGGCCTTATTGATGAGTTTTTCAACAATACCCTCCTAAACCAGGACAAGGCAGAAGAAGACACAGACACGACAAAGAAGGGTCTCTCAGTGGTGGATGAATTATTAAAGACGGAAGAATCATTTGCCTAGACTATGCTTTCCATAAAGCATAAAGATGCCTGCCCCACATGGTCCACCAGACTAATAAAAAAGACAAAGACTTTGTTTGATGCTCTTGCATTATTACAAAACGACAAGACTATAATGAAGACTTGGCACGCCTTTCCTTTTATAAAGAAAGAGGTCCCCCCAATTATCAAAAGACGATAAAAGCCTGTAGACCCAGCTGATAAGATTCGAAAGACAATATTGCTTTAATAATTGATGCTTTCAAACGGATTGCTGATTACCAGTCGTTTTGTAGTACCCTTGATCTATAAAAGGGAGCGTCCATCTATGTTTTAGACATAAGGAGTTAGAGAGTGAGAGATTGTTAGACTTTTAGAGAGAGTATGCTTGTAGAGAGTAATATGTATATGAGTGAGTAAACCTCTCATAGTTAGGGGAGAGGGGAGAGTTGTATTTACTTATGCAATGCAATAAAAGTATTTTCTTTTCCATAAATCTCTTATGCTAAGTTGTTATTATTTTCCAAATTGTCTCTAACTTTCTGTTCATAGAGGACTATTGTGTGGAACCTCTGGTGTAGCACACAAGGTGTTATACTGGTGAACTGCCGTCAGGTGCCGATTAGCCGTGAGCCGTTAGCCGTTAGCCAGGTGGGCGTTAGGCGTGAAGGCATACAGGCAGGAAATGGGTCAACCGCCAAAGTAGTGGATTGAGGTGCGACACATAAAGACAGAGTTGTAGGAGGCCGAGACATGAGAAGAATAGTAGCAAGGCTAAATAGACAAAGGGAAGAAGATAAAGATATTGCAGACCAGAAGGAAGGTATAAACTCGAACCAAACCCTTAATTATTTTACATATTATTATTTTAAGAAGAATATTATATGAGCTAACAAATCACTAAAGACTTTTTAGAATTTGTTAATCATACAAGTTTAGACTTAACTAGAGAAATTCAAGACTGGAATCTTACAGACCCTAAAGATAAAGAACTTATAGAATCTGCTTTAGTATATGAAGGTGGTACTTTTAAATATATAGACCAGATCATTGAGTGGTTAGGAAGAGAAATACCTAGAATAGAAATAATTAGAACAGGGTTCCGAGATCTTTTTAGACAAAAATTAAGAACTGAAGATTTTGCAGAAGAACTATCAAGACCAAAAAAATATCAAGAATACACTAGGATACTCGAAGACAGTATAGACGCATTAAAATTTGTTAGACGTAAACGGTTAGCTGAAACAAAGACTACTTTAATTAGAGCCGGAGGAATTCGCCCTCTCCTTAAAAATGTAGAGACAGCAGCCTCTAGAACATACTGAAGATTTTTATCATCTTATGGTGATAATAATTTAGACGAATTTATAGACAACGATATAATTGATATTATTAATCAAATATATAAAGAAACTAGACAGATAAACCCGCGATACCGTATAAGGTATTTAAGACTAGAATATTTTCCCTCAAAAGATATTTCAATTTCTAGACTCCCTGAAGAAACAATTTATATAGATAATCCTCGCTATTCAGAACTCCAGTACGATAGTGACAGAAGAAGCTTGAGAAGTAGCAGTAGCCCTGAAACTTCCACACTTAGACTTCCAGATTAATTAGGCTTTAAAATAAGCTTAAAAGACCTTAGAAATCATTGGGGTAAGAATTGATATTCCCCAAAACTTAGAAGAAGTTAAAAGACATCGTGGTCCCAAAAGGTGGTCCTAAAAAGACAAAACGGTCCCTAGATAATTCTTGGACGGTAGCGGTCCGTAAACTAGGTTCGTATACGATCCATCCTCTCTCTCTCTCTCTCTCTCTATATATATATATATATATATATATATATATATATATATATATATATATATATATATATATATATATATAACTATGAAAATGATGGCGTACCACGCTCTCCCACAAATCATCACTCGATTTATCTCCAAAAGTCATCGCAATGATTAACTCCTCAAATCAAATCACATTACTACATCGATCTGCCAAATAAATATCGTCTTCTAAATAAACTCTAAGGATCCTCACATCAAGATTACTACTTTTAACTTCAATGCCTATAATGTACTTAACACAAAATTCCCTATCTACAAGAAACACATCTAACACATATGCTAGATCCGCTAACTCAATGAGTATGAATCAACAAAGAGGATTAAAGATTGGTAACGCAGAAGTTAAACGGACTCATAACCTACGAAACCTATGACCATGCTCTAATACCATATGTAACACCCAGCGCAATCTGGGCAACGGGGTGGCCAACCATCGCCTCCAAACCATATCGGGTGTCACTGAATAAGTAATCATTCTTAACATGTGACATATATGATACATATACAAATTCATTCCATAGGATAATAATCAGATTGATCTAATAAATATAACCATTCGTGCGATAATAAAATCCATCACCAAGATAATCTCCAGAATAAATCCAATCTCCAATATGTATAAATTCAAATGAAATAATCCAGTTGTAAATATCAGAATAAAATCGTAAACAATTGTGAAACTGAATGGCCCACTAAATTCATAAATAAAGTCTCATAATAAACGCGATGAAAAGGAAAATAAATCTAAACTACAAAGTATCGAAATAAATAAGTCTCGAGCTTCACCTCCAAAATATATCTCCAATCACTCCTATGCAGCTACTCCATCACTATACCTGAAAATATTAGTCAACGCAATGGGCCAGAACCCAGTGAATGAATACCAGTTACTCTCCCCAATTAGGGTCCGTGAACCCAGACAATAGCATTATACATGATAAATAACACAATAGAGTATTTTAAATTGAAAGAGATAATTAAACCAACAAGTAAAATAAGTTACTATCTATCCACACCTAAGTCACCTTGAGAGTCCAAATCCAACTATTTGATTTCATTAAAAGCTATCAATATTATCTAATTCAATTAACCAAGCAATTATTTTTATCAATTTCGTTAATATCAGTCACGGGACTCTCGCTTAAAGTTTTACACCTATTTAGTTGTAGGACTCCTTCTTAATATTTTACACCATGTTAGTTACGGGACTCCCTCTTAATGTTTTACACCTCACCCATTACCTTCACTATGGCTAGTCAACCCATTTTACTGTCAGTTCCACACACACTCGCGAGGTTCCATGCATGACATGTCACTATAGCCCGTCAGCTTGTTTGACTGGCAGTCCGCACATACTCGTGAGACCAACTCACACCCACGTCGTTATAGGCAGTCGACCCGTTTAACTATCATCCCAGCACATACTCTAGACGCAAATTCATATTAATATCCGTTTATTATCTTAGGCATTAATTCACAATTTCTCAAGTTTCTCATTAATATCTCAAATTCGCCCCACCCTTTTTACCGACATAAAATCCTCAAATACTCTTAGTCCCATACCTAAAGGTCTTAAGAAATACAAGTACGCCATACTCTATCATATACAATTAATTTCTACAATTTTTCTCTTCCTAGTCTCGCACTTAGGCAATCCAAATCAAGGGAACGACACTAAAATCAGCCCCACCCTGGAATATCCCATCCTTAAAATTCTACACTAACTAGTCTCATAACTTGAAAGTGTTCGCCACAACTAAGATATACCCACTAGTCTCATACCTATCCAGTGTTCTCAAAATTAAGGCGAGAGCGTAACTACCCAAAATCCCATCGCCCCTTCGATGATGAATATAATCCACACAATAAGTCGCGCAATTGAATTTATCAACAAATATGCATTTTATCATGTGATCACAATTAATCTCAATTTTATTCATACAATCCATCGTCGTAATTAACACAATTTATTTGATTCAACAATCATAATCTCAACATCATGCGAATTTATGGAGCACACAATATTAATCCATTTTAATCATACCTATATAATTTTACGTTGTTGCACAAGTCTAGTTTACATTTAAATAAAATTACTACTGTTTCTCAATGGAAACTGTGGGTACCCGGATTTTCCATCATAGGCCCAGACGAGTAGCCCAATGGGAATGGCCCAAAGTCTGGGCCCCTCGTACCCCAACTGAATTCAGTTGGGACTTAGTCCACTCCTAAAATCTCGCAAGGAGATACTCTAGGAGTAAAAGATGGACGTGGGGGAGTCCAACACCCCCACTCCCTGAGAACAAAGATGTATATAACAACCCTAAACCCGGGGCAAGAGGTCACGATTTGTATTCTCTGTAAACACTCCCCGGAGTATATAGAAATAATACTGACTGCACCACCATGGACATAGGCATTCTTGCTAAACCACGTACATACTGTGTTGTGTGATTGGCATTTTATGTTCTTTATTTCCTTTGGTGATTGCTCTTTTCTTATTTATTTGTGTTGAATATAATTGTCACCACAATTGGCGCCGTCTGTGGGAATCGTTTGTCTTTTTTAAGAAAGCCCTCACCAACAAAGAAGCTAAAATGTCTGGTCACAGTAGCAACTCCCCTCATGCAGGGGATATCCAAGAACAGCCTGCCCCTCGCAGGATCACATATGAAGTTCGACATTCAGATCAGGGGGCTCACCTAGAAAAGCCAGCCTCAGAGGAGAGCCAAGGACCAGCAAGGTTCACACAAATCTCCATATTGACTGATGCATATGAGGCAAGGCTCCAAGAGCAGAGGGAGTCCACTCGCAAGCAAGAGGCTGAGAATGCTCGCCTCAAAAGGAAATTAGAAAAGATGGAGAAAGAGCTCCATCGCAGCACTAGGCGACGTCCATATCGCACTCCTAGCCCTTAGGTGAGCAAGTCTCGCTATCGGGGAAGGAGACCTAGACGTGGATCCCAAAAGAGTGAGAAGCACGAGTCAAGCGACAAATCGCTTGAGCATCAGCGACCGGCTCGCCGTTACAGGAGCCCAGCTCGCAGTAATGAGAACATACAAAATATGGTCCGAAGGGAGATGGACCAACACCCAGCACATCGCGGTGCAAGATTGACCAGGGAGCTTGCTAGACGAGCTCTCAAGACCCAGATGAAATCCCCTTTCTCAATGGATATAGAAGAAGAGGAATCCCCCAAGAAATTTTCTATTCTGAGATTGAAGATCTATGACGGAAAAACTGACCCTATTGATCACGTTAGGCAGTACAGGAAAACCATGACTCTCTGGAATCACCGGGATGCAATGATGTGCCGAATTTTCCCCTTGAGTCTGCATGATGTGGACCAAAAATGGTTCAAGAGGCTCCCTTACAGGTCTATCAGAATTTTTAAGTCCCTAGCCGAGCTCTTTATGGCCCGCTTCATTACTAGTAGCTCCCATCCTAAAAGGATGGATGCTTTACTAACAATGAAAAAGACGCCTCAAGAGAGCCTCCGTGACTACGCGAAGAGGTACTGGGATTTGTTCAATGAGGTCAAGGACTGCTCGTAGCAAGTAGCAATAGCCTCTTTCAAGATTGGTTTACCCACCTCTTGTGTTCTGAACCAATCCCGTACGAAGAAGGAGGCCACGACCATTGATGACCTGATGGCTCGTATCAAAAAGTATGCCAAAGTGGAGGATGTGACCCTCCTCAGTTCAGGGGAGAATGGCCGAACTAAGATCACTGCCAAGGGCAACGACAAGGTTTAAAACCAGAAGAAAGGGGTAAATAATGGGGGGAAAAATGGCTCCAAGAACGGAGGTAAGAATGATGTTTCGAAAGAATTTTAGGCAGTCAACACTGTCTTCAAAGAACCAATCTATAAGATTCTAACGAAGATCAAAGACGATCCCTTTATTAAGTGGTCCAGAAAGATGGGAGGAGATCCCTCAAAGAGAAAAAACGCGCTGAGATGCACTTTTCATAAAGAGGGAGGACATAAGACCGAGCACTACAAAGCTCTTAAGTCTCACCTCGAAGAACTGTCCCAGTCTGGGCACCTGAACGAGTTTGTGGATAAGAAGGCAGAGAAAGTTGCTGCCAATGGAGAAACAAGACCTGACAACATACTCGAAGACGATGCCGACCATGAATTCATAGTAATTTATGGGGCATCTGATATGAAGCAGATTCAGGGGAATTCAACTCGGATGGAGGTAAAAAATCTTACAACAGTAATACAAGCTTTTCAGATCGATCCAGCAAAGACACAATTAGGAAAGTGTCGGCGAGCAGATGATCTCGACTATAGCAAACATATAGTTTTCAAAGATGAAGATCTGGTGGGAGTAAGAACCCCACATCATGACGCTTTGATCATTATGCTCAGGATAGCCAACTACGACGCCGACAAGCTACTCATCGACTAGGGAAGCTCATCCGAGGTAATGTATCTTGACCTGTTCAGGAAATTGAAGTTAAACGTTGCTGACTTGAAGAAAGCCACTGTCCCTCTAGTTGGCTTCGCTGGAAAAGTGACTATTCCATTGGGAAAGATCGTGCTGCTGATAAGGGCAGGAAATGTCTCCAAGATGATTGAGTTTCTGGTGGTTGACATCGACTCGCTATATCAAGCTATCCTCGGCAGGGAGGGGCTGCATGCAGTGAAGGCAGTCCCTTCGACCTACCATTAGAAACTCAAGTATGTAACCGAGCAAGGAATAATGAAGATTCACGGGGATTAGGCGATGGCAAGAAGGTTCTTCATAGCAGCCATCCGCCCGAAACCATAGAAGAAGGTCGAGAAGGCCAAAGAGAAAGTTGAGGAATAGGAAGGTCTGATACCTTCAAAATAGCAACTAAGATATGGAAGGCCCAGAGTGGAGGAGACCAGGCTCCTCCACTCTAAGCGGGTCATCGAGAACCTGAAGGAAATAACGGCCGGTGGAAGCAAGGAAGGAAGGAGTTTTTTTATCGGAACTTCTCTTACAGAACAAGAAAAGAAAGAATTGACGATGTTACTGAGAAATAACCCAAACGTTTTCGCATGGGAACCTTACGAGCTGCCTGGAATTGATCCGAGTGTGGTTTGCCATAGGTTACATATCGAACCCACTTTCAGGACTATCGCACAGAAAGCACGATGATCTGCGCCAGAGAAGGCTAAAGCCGTAGAGAAAGAAGTTGAAAAACTGCTCGATGCAGGATCCATATAGGAAATTCAATTCCCTAAATGGTTATCCAACCCAGTAGTAGTTCCGAAGTGTAATGGGAAATGGAGAGTCTGCATTAACTTCACTGACCTTAACAGGGCATGCCCTAAGGACAGTTTCCCTCTCCCAAAAATTGACGAGTTATTAGATGCCACAGCAGCTCACAAGAGAATGAGTTTTCTGGACGCATATTTGGGGTATCATCAGATCCCCCTGCATGCATCAGACCAAGATAAGAAAACTTCATCACTACTGTCGGATCATACTGCTACAAAGTTATGCCTTTTGGGCTGAAGAATGCAGGAGCAACTTACCAGAGGCTAGTCACCAAGATGTTCAAAAATCAAATGGGAGAAACTATGGAAGTCTACATCGACGATATGCTCGTCAAAAGCAAGAGAATAGAGGACCATCTCTCACACCTATCCAATAACTTTGAAATCCTCAGGAAATACTGAGTGAAGCTCAATGCGATCAAGTGTTCTTTCGGTGTCCAGTCAGGAAAATTTCTCGGATATTGGTTATTAAGAGAGGTATTGAGGCCAACCCGGACCAGATCGATGAGATTAATAGGGTATAACCACCTCGCATGATACGGGATTTGCAGAATCTCACATGCATGACCTATCTTAGGGTATGCTTGCCGCCTTGAACCGTTTCATTTCAATGTCCTCTGAGAAGTGAAAGCCATTCTTCTAGCTCTTGAAAGGAAACAAAACAGTAGAGTGGAATCAAGATTTCTCGAAAGCATTGGAGGAACACAAGAACCATCTTAGAAAGTTGTCTTTGCTCGTCATACCTTAAAAAGATGATTCCCTCTACTTATACCTTGCCGTCTCCAGCCACGCCATTAACTCTGCACTGGTGTGCGAGAAAGCAGGAATCCAACATCCCGTCTACTACGCGAGCAAGACCTGATTGGACATCGAGAAGTGTTACCTTCCACTGGAAAAGCTCGCATTGGCACTAGTATTAGCCTCGAGGAAGATGAAACACTACTTCGAAGCTCACACTATCACCACCCTTACATCACACCCCCTTAAAGCAGTTTTACGAAAAGCGGATTTATCAGGAAGACTATCCAAGTGGTCAGTCAAGATCGGATGATTTGATATCCAATTTTAGACTAGGAATGAAATCAAAGGGCAGGTTCTCATCGATTTCATCCCTGAATTCACAGGCGACCAGCCTCAACCCATGAAGGAAATAAAAAACACCCATCAGAAGGGGTTTGACGATTGTTTATCGATGGAGCCTCCAACTCAAAGGGGACAGGAGTAGGCATTGTGCTTGTCACTCCAGAGGACTCAATCCTCAACTAATGTATTAGGCTTGGATTTGAAGCCTCCAATAACGAGGCAGAATATGAGGCTTTGATAGCCGGCCTACAGAAGGCACAGGCGCTGGGGGCAAAGAAGCTACAGGTGTTCAGTGACTCACAATTGGTCTCCAATCAGATAAGTGGGGACTTCAATGCAAGAGATGAAAGAATGGCAACCTATCTTGTCTTGGCAAATGAGCTAATGTCCAACTTTGAGAAAGTCAATGTCCAATAAAATCCTAGAGGACAGAACAGCCATGTCGATGCCCTGGCAGCCCTAAGTTTAGCGGTCAATTTTGACTGGAAGAGGACGATCCCCATTGATTTCCTCACCCATCCGAGCATCAACCAGAGTGATGAGCTGTCAAACCTAGAACAAATGCTCCAAATCGAGTAAGCGCCCAGTTGGATGGTCCCTCTGAGAGACTATTTGAAAGATGGTACACTTTCAGATGATAAAAAGTTCGCTCATTAGATAAGAGTCAAAGCTGCTCGCTTACACTTATCTCTAGAGGGAAAATTATACAAAAGATCATTTACCGACCCTTACCTTCAATGTGTCCACCCGAAGGACGTCGAGTAAGTTCTACACGAGCTTCACGAAGGAATTTGTGGAATCCATATTAGAGGAAGGTCACTAGATTTTCGAGCAATAAAGGAAGGCTATTGGTGGCCATATATGCAAAAAGATTTGACAGTATATGCTCGCAAATGAAAAAAATGTCAACTACATGCTCCTATGGTTCACTAACCTGCCAGCGACCTAAAATCGCTCAGTAGCCCATGGACCTTCGCCCAATGGGGGATGAACATCATAGGCCCCCTTCCTATCATCGCCGAGAATCGCAAGTATCTGTTGGTCGCAACAAATTACTTCACCAAATGGATCGAGGCAGAGCCATTGGTAAACATCAGAGATGCAGATATGATGAGATTCATATGGAAAAGCATAATTAGCCATTTTGGAATCCCCAGAACCATCATGACCGATAATGGAACACATTTCGAGAGTGACCCTTTCCAGAACTTCTCCAATGAACACGGGATCAAATACTATTTCAGCTCGGTGGCATACCTCCAGAGCAATGGTCAAGCCGAGGCTTTCAACAAAACAGTGATCGATGGGCTAAACAAACGACTAGAGTGAGCCAAAAGTTCATGGGTGAGTGAGATGCCGCATATTTTATGGGCTTATCGTACTACCTCACGACGAGCAACTGGAGAAAATCCATTCTCACTAATGTATGGAATGGAAGCAATCATCCCCTTGGAAGCTGGCCTGCCAACGATGAGAACCACCCTTGTCGACCAAGACCAAAATGATGCAGCATTACTCGTTAAACATGACCTAGCTGACGAACGCAGAGAACTATCCCTAGTAAGGCTAGCGAGTTATCAACAACAGCTCGTGAAATAATATAACAAGAAGGTCAATCTGGGGGCATTCCAGGTTGGGGACTACGTCCTAAGGAAAGTCCTTGGCAGCGCAGTAAAACCATCAAACGACAAGCTAGGGCCGAACTGGGAAGGACCATTCAAGATAACAAGAGACGATCTACAAGGAACCTATCACTTAGAAACGCTAGAGGGCAGAGAAATACCCCGAGCATGGAACGTAGCCAACCTAAAGAAATTCTATTTCTAGTTTTTCTTTTTCCTTGGCTCTCTTATCAAATTTTTGGAATTGGCAACTCATTTTTATTTACTTATGAATTACTGAAAGATGTTTGACAGTTGCATTCTATTAAGTGTTAATCCTGTATCGAGAACTTCATAACTTGCACAACCTTTCCAAATAATAGGCACCTTACTTAAAGCATAAAAGTAGGGTATTACCCTCCTCAGGTATTCGTTATGAAATACGAACAACCTCTTAGCATTGCCCCGATAATATATGAAGCCCTATAGGGGATCCTTAGGCAAGTAGATCAAAAACGAATTGGTCACTAGACTATGTTTAGATAAAAAAACCTGCTCGGATAGAATATTTAACGCCAGGTGTGTCCTCTCCATTACCACACTTAGGCCTAAGGGAGTGTGATGACATGACCTAAAAGGTAAAGTGAGGAATAACGGTATTTTATAAGCATACTGGACTAGGAGGACACTAACTCAACATTGCAACAATACCAATCTAGTCGTCCATCAGGGACCCAAGATAATTAAGTGAGAGATAAATGATGAACATATGTTTAGTCGTCGAGATCGCCCAAAACATAGATATTATATTACTTCATCACATTTACAATAAGAATGTACAACCCGTGTTTAGTCGGCGAGATTTCCCAAAACATCAATATTACATTACTTCATTACATATATACAAAGAGTTACAACTGGTAAAATCCTAATGAGGCTGAGGCCTCTGAACAAGATAGTCAGCCACTTGTGCTCTTCGGCCATCGTCCGGATGAGGAGCCAGTTCCTGCTCGACCTCATTGGCGGTTGGCTCTAAAAACTTCCTAGGGATAGCATCAATAGGGATCCATTGGTCATCCCTCCTGAAAGGGTTAGGCCATAAAGTTGAAGGACATATCTCATGATGGTGTCAGAGTACTGAGTTCGTTGGAACTTACAGCTCCCTGAGGGAACTCAACCATCCCCTAATAAATGTGAGATCTTCAAAAATCTGTCAGCCTCGTTGGAGCATCTACCCAACCTTGGTCATAACCATCAACTCATACTTGTCGAGGTCCTTTCTTAAACAGATGCCTTAGCCGTGTAACATCCCTTTAGAGCCCAGCAGCAATCACGTATGCTCGACGAACATCTTCACGAAGCTCGTCCATTTCCCTAGCTGAACTTCTTACATTTGGACCAGCTCGCGGAGCAGTCGATGAGGTAGCACCTCGAAAAATTGGAGGGGCATTGCTTGCTCCTGTGCCAGCTCGTGATGAAGAGGAACCCCTTAAAACACAAGGTGCTGTGCTCGGTGCATGCTCCCTGAGACGCAACACTTCCCTCCTCAAGGACTCATTTTCCTGTTGTAAAACTTCTCTGACTTGGTTAATCTCAGTGGCATCGAGGAGTCTTGCTCTGAAAGTGTTCACTTCCTCTTGAACAGAAGCTCCAACTTCTTCTATTTCCTGAAGCCCGTCTTTCAATTTAGCAACGAGCTCCGACTGATCTATGAAACTCTTATTCCTTGATCACATCAATTTGCAAATTCTTACGAAGGTCTGGAGAACTTGAGCACTCACATCAGGACCAAGAATTCTTCCCAGTTAAGAAGTGACTGGTATATATTCATCTACATCAATCGACGACAGGACATAAAAGAGAAGTAAAGGATAAAATGAATCAGTACACTGAGGGAAAAAGTCTTTTCATTTCATTCGTACATAAAGGATCAAAGTACATTAAGAATCAGAAAAGAACATTACAAATAAGTTAAAAATACAAATAAAGTCCTAAGAACAGGCTAGCGGATGACCTCAGTTTGTTCATAGGTAGATGACTATTTTCCTTTGTCGATAGCACTGGCACCACCTCCCTCAGATGGGGCAACTGCTGTTCCCTAACCAGGAGGAGCATCAACAGGGGTAGTCTGAGAAGTGGTGACTATGCCTTCAGCGGTCAGGGCATGCACATCATCCACAATGGGCTTTGGGCCTAGATTATGCTCATCGAACAAGGGAGAGTCAACATCCACCCCAGTGGCCAGAAGAGCCTTGTTCCAGCCCTTTTTGAAGTTCAGAGGGCTGATGTCGCCTATCTGAACCTTAGCATCCTCATACGTCGCGGCCCAATCGTCATTGTAAGAGATCTCTTTCTGGACAGCTGCCTCGGACTCTGCTTTCTGCACCTTCTCTACCAACACTTTATTTTCCTCAACCACTACCAGTCTGCTCATGCAGACTAGGTCATAGGACTGCCTCAACTCGCTCAGCTCCTTCATCACAGCCTTTTTCACCCTATTGGCTTCAATAAGATAAAGATCAGAGGATTTATGGGCCTCATTAGCAGCCTTTAAGTTGGCCTCTAGGTCGTCATTCCTCCCACGCATCTTGACATTATGTCTTTCTAAATCAGCCTTCGTCCTTACCAGCTCATTATGAGTAAGGTACATGATGGCGAAGTCAGTCACAAACTGCAAAGAAAAGGAACATTAAGCAGGAGGTTGCAGTAATAGAAAAACATTAAATTATGAGCATAGATGAAAGAAGAAGACTTACTAAAGATAGCCTCTGGCTCGCCTCCAGATCTAGCTGATCAACCCCCATCGCCTTCTATCGATCAGTAGGTAAAATTTCTCTCTCGAGCGATGCATGAGCCAATTGGGGAGAGAGGGTAATAGATGCTCCCTCTATAAGGGCGGACACGAGCACCAAAGCATGCCCAACCTTCGTCCTTGCCTCCTATTTCCTTCTCTCCTCTTCCCTATCCTTCTTTTTCTTCTCAACTCTCTTCCTTTCATCAGCTTTCCTCCTCTCCTCCACCTTCTTCCTCTCCTCTTATTTGTTTCTCTCTCTATATATATATATCAACTACTCTTCCTATTTTCTCTTATTCTCATGAGCAACAAACTGAGAACCGATGGCAAAATCCCCACCGACAGACTTTTGCCTTTTCTACTGCTGATCGAGAAGCACATCATCCTCATCCTCATCATCACGGATCAGGTTCCTCCCGAGGGAGACATTTCTTCGCTAGAACTTCTAGATGTACTTGAAGTCTCTTGAGCCTCACAAACCTCTTCTGAGCTAGAAGAAATTTCACTAATGGAGCTCGCCTCACCAGAACCACCTTCGACACCTCCTCTAATATCACTTTCAGAACTGCTCTCTTCCTCGCCCAACTGGATGGGGTCAGCAACAACTTCTTCAGTAGTATCTAGGACAGTAATGCTATCCATGGGCCTCGTAATAAAACTGGACCCGACATTCTTGTACTCTAGGAGAAAAGCGGCGGACCAGGGATGTTCACCTTAAGCTAAAGGCTCTCTGATGTTCCAAGCCTTGATCAGCTTAGCAGCTCGAACCTCACTAAGAACGGGTTCCAAATTCTTTGTCCTCGCTGAAAAAAAGAGAGAAGAATATCATAGAAATCATACATTGACAAGAAGATCAAAAGAGCAAAATAAAAATTATCCCTACCTATGAACTCCTCCCCATAAAATGGGACCATGAACCTGTCAGACCTCGACCCCTTGGTATGGGAGGGAATTGCCAATTTCTAGCAAGAAAACCCTCTTGCCAATAGTCCTTGTAGGAATCAGGTAGATTTACTACCAATACCCTATCAGGAATCTTGGCCTTGAGGTAAAGAAGATCAGAGCTCGTTCGCGAGAAAGAATAGCAGAAGCATATTTCAGCAAGCCCTAGGTTAGTGCCATAAAGTTGGTTTATCCTATGGACACCATTAACTATCTTCCAAATGTTTGGCGAGCACTACGCAGGGAAGATATTGAAATAGCCAAAAAAATGTATGGACAAATTGCTCAGAGGGAAAGTGAGTCCTCCTTGGGACAACAAAAGAACAAGAATCCAATGATCGCCCTCTATCTCTCTTATATTTTTAGGGAGAGGGGTGCACTCAATATCTACCCTGTCTAGGATATTATAGAACTCTCTAAACTCGGACACAGTCTTATTTCCTATCTTCGCTATTTATAAACCCTAATTACGAATTCGAAGAAATCATAACAGAAGAGAAAACACAGAGAGAAAGAAATGGGGACTTACGAGATGAAGGTTTGGCTGGAACGACGTAAGATCACAGGCCCAGATGATGAAGAAGATTGAAAGCAAGGTAAACAAGGACCTGTGGAGGAGTGTGCAACAGCAGAAGCTTGAGAAAGATAAGAAAACTTGAAGAAGTTTAAACGATAACTACGGACTACTGCTCCAAATGACTTTTAAATGCTTCCAATCATCGTGCACATGACACGAAGCAAGATGCCACCTAAATAAGTTTTTAAGTTTGGTAAGAGTTACACAATTCACAAGAGAGACATTATGACAAATCATTTAAATTTATTGAACCCAAATTATGTCCCAACAACTTTAGGGGCAATTATGGGTACTCGGATTTGCCATCATAGGCCCAGACGAGTAGTCCAATGGGAATGGCCTAAAGTCTGGGCCCCTCGTATCCCAACTGAATTCAGTTGGGACATAGTCCACTCCTAAAATATCGTAGGGAGATATTCTAGGAGTAGAAGATGGACGTAGGGGAGTCCAACAACCCCACTCCCTGAGAACAAAGATGTATATAATTACCCTAAGCCCGGGACAAGAGGACACGATTTGTATTCTTTGTAAACATTCCCCAGAGTATATAGAAATAATACTGACTGCACCACTGTGGATGTAGGCATTCTTGCCGAACCACGTACATACTGTATTGTGTGATTGGCATTTTATGGTCTTTATTTCCTTTGGTGATTGCGCTTTTCCTATCTATTTGTGTTGAATATAATTGTCACCACAGAAACCTACAACCATATTAACCCCAAATCCAATCTCTACCATATGCACATAAGGGTTATAAGTTTTAATGTACATTAATATTTTTCACAAAAACTGTCCCAAATTAGATTTCACTTTCCCTAATTAAGGTTACTAAATTATTTTACAAAAAACACGTAAATTAATGTTTAGGTGATATTTAAAACATATAATACTAAATAGAGAGAATATGAGTATTCATTCCTGTAGAAAAGTAGGTTGAAAATTCTGATTAGATGGTTGTGTTCCTCTTAGAAAATCAATAAATAAGCGTTCTTGGACGATCTTGAGAAAATTTGATTTAGATCTTCAAAGCTTGGGTTACAAGTTGTGTTCAATGGGATTTAGATTTTGTAGATGAGAGAGAATGAAATTATGGGAGACTATTGATTTTTTAGAAGGCTAAAATATATTTTAAAAGTCCTAAACCCGTCACTTTATGCTTATACACAAAAAAGAATTAGAGTCCTAATCAGATACAAACACTAAAAAACCATTCCAGACGATCGGACCATTGGAACTAGCTAAAATTTGGAGGCGTTGTAGTTGAAGGCGAGATGAAGCTACAAAAAAAATCAGCTCGATCGGACAGACAAGTATTTTTTTTCCTTTGGTCGGATCCTCCCCCGATTTTTATATAAAAAGTTATAATTTCCAAACTTTAATCCTAATTTAAATTCCACTTGAAACAGTATTTTTATATACAAAAACAACCATTTTTACATACCAAAATTAAATATATTCCAAAAGTTTGTTTTTACGAAAATTTTAATTTATCAAAGATTTTAATGGCTCAAAAATCTCGGGGTGTTATGTACTTCCCCACTAGCACAGGAATTTAATCCTCGAAATTAGAAGAAGCGTAAATGTCAAACGTAAAGTTGCGTAAATAAAATAAGGCTTACATATGCTTACCTATAGAGTGCCACGATTAGGCGCCCATACACCCAATCCTATCCACACGTAGCTGTAACATCCCGTATTTTTGAGAATTTAGAATTTAATTAATTCGGTGATATGGGAATTAATTTATCTGGAGGATTTAATGAAATTAGAAAATTAAAGATTTAAGTAATTTGGTTTAAATTTTAAAAATTTACATGTATCGTAAATTGAGGTCGAGGTCGAGGTTGGAGATTTTAGTAACGTGACTCGGATGGTGATTCTGAGTACACGGTTGATTCTGAATTGGTCGAGATAGTCGGGAAAGAGTTCCCGAGGTACTAATTGGGTCTCTTGACATTTTTAAACAAAACCAAGCTCACACGGGGGTGTTTGGGCCATTTTAATTTAGCCCATAAGCTTATAAACGAGATTAGCAAAATAGAACCTACATTAAAGAGGTTGGGACAAATACAACTTAAAAAGAAAACCCTAGTTCTGGAGAGGAGAAAAAAGGAGGAATTGGGAGAGTTTTGGGGAGCCAAATCAAGAAGAAATTGGAGTGTTCTTTGTCAAATCTTCATCTATAACAAAGGAAATCAGACTCTACAAACTTATCCAGGCAAGTCGTTAACTTACGTTTAATTTAATTGGAGTATTTCGATTCATATTGTAGTGGGTGTGATAAAGAAAGTCGTCTTTGGGAGTGGGTTATTATATAAAATGGGTTTTGATGATTTGAGGTTATTGTGTAGATTAATTACGTGATTGATGATGTTCTATGCTTTAGCGAGGTTGGAATTCGAATTATATTAGATATCCAGTAGTAGATGTGAAGTAATTGGGATTATAGAATCGAAATTTTGAAGACGATTATATGAAACTGTGAAAACCCAATTCGGGTATTTAATAACATTTGATGGAAATAGATGATGTTTAAGGTTACTATGATGATTAAAAAACATGTTAGTGGTGGGTTTTAGGTTATCATCACCGAGTTACATTCAAAGAAGCTGTATAGATGTTCCCATCGGTTAACAATGGCAGAAAAGAGACCAGTGTATTTCAAATTACCCTAGGTTTTGGACTTGGAGATAGATCCTTTTGTTACGAACGCGTGGCAGCCAGTTTCGTATTTTCTGATTTTTTTTAATTAGTTATGAATTTTCTACGGAAAGATGTCTGAAATCGAAATTCTTTGTGAGAAATAAAATCTCAATTATTCAGGTATGTCCGTAGATGAGCATAAGACTCTGGAAAATATGAAGGAACATTGTTTTTACCTTGAAATTGTATGAGGATCAATTCGAGGTATGGATATATAGTGTTTGGGATGAACAACCCTCGAAAATATATGAACGAATTCAAATGGAAATTTTGGATTGAAATTAGGATACGGACTAAATTGAGATATGCTTAGTATCTTGAAAGAAAAATATGAATGTAAGTTAATACTTATAGAATTAAGAGTCGGGGTCGTGACTCGATATTTTTAGGCTAGTGTGACGGGAGTTATCGAATATTGTTAGGCACAGAGTAGTCGGTTTAATTTATCAGAGATGTATATAGTAAATTATCGAATATTGAATTTAATAAAGGGTATTTTACCTAATAGTGGGACTTGGTGTAATACATTCTGAAGGGTGAAGGTATGGACCGAATGAGTGAGTCCGGGTATTGTAGTTGGATGACACTGCTTTAATAAATTAATTAATGTGAAATTGATTAGATTAATCGGCGTGATTTGAAATGTAACAAATTTGGAGGATATGAATGAGTCATGGTTAAGGTGAGCGTGCCTATATCTTAGACCAATAAGGAATGATTAAATTACTTATAAAATACGTTAAAGAATAATTGGTACACTTTGAGTAGTGGGGGATACTCGGAAGGATACGATGAGAAGTATAATCAAAATTTAATAATACGTAGAATATTCGGGAGGTATATAGACTAGGTATAGGATATATAATATATGTCGTGTGTATACCTATATTGATGATATGAATATATGGGTTGTGTGAATACCTATTGTATGATTTATTATGTGTATTGACTTACCTACGCTACTTGCTATCACGGGAGGCTTCACATCGTGGACGGTCATATCCTGATGAGCCCATTTGGGGAGATTTTTGACTTGTGCCTCAGAATATAAAACCTAGGAAAGGCCTATCTACGAGAACGATAAGCTGGCAGTCATATGGGTGCGTAGGTATGTGCGTATTCCATAGGATTGGAACTATGTTCACCTCCAATATGTGTGATTTATATCTATGGTTCGAGAGAGATATTGAACCATTAGTCCTTTATTTAGTACATGGGGTAATGGGATTTTATAGCAGAGTATGCATGCACCACAGGTCTCAACCTAAGGGTTTTGTATTAGTATACATATAATTATAGTGATAATTGTATATACTTGTGATTGGTTCTACTGTGTATGTATGCACCGCAACTCATCCTAGGGGGTTCCATATTAGTATATAAATAATAGAGTGATAAATATACATGTGATTTATTCTAACGCGTGTGATTAGTATATGAGAACGATAATGACATCGAAAATAACTGTATTATGTGGAGATTTAAACATATAGTGAGAATTTATAATTGGCTAAAAGACATGGGAAATTCGGTAACGTATTATATGGGCAATACGGGGGGTACAACGAGTTAGTATGTAGAAGGAGACTTAATATGGTTAGTTAGGTGGGGTAGCTTAACTAGTAAAGGTAGAAGTCAAGCGTCAGGTGTGCACATTAGATGACGGGTGAGTTATACCTCAAGAAACTGCGACACTAGCTTAAATATGAAAAGTGTGCATGCATATTTAATTATTGCAATTTAACCGTTTGCTAAATATTTTCTAAATGTTTTACTTGGGCTCTGACCCGTGTTAAAATATTTTCCAAAACATTTTAGGTGTCCAGCCACATGAACGCCCAGTTTGAAGATTCTATACAGGGATGCGTAGCTACAGCTCGTATGGAAGTTGTTGGACTTTGTTATAGACGCTTCATCCACTTTTTCTTAATGTAGGGACTCTACTTTAGTACTCATTTGGGCATGTCTCCCTCTGATTTAGTATTCAGTCATTTATTAGACTTAGTGTATCCAGGTTATTGTTTCAGTTACTTGTATTTTATTGTTGAACCGATAGTTGATTCGATTATCCTTATTTATATTATTCATCTATGTTGGATTCAATTATTAGTTTGTGTTGTGGTTTAATTATTATTTATTTCCACATGTTGTTAATCAATGAAAGATAAAATTTGGCACCAGTTTAATTAAATTACTATGTGGTTAGTAACTTTTAATTTTTTTTTGTCAGTGATGCTAAGAATGAGCCATATGAGACCAGCGTTTTTATTTGATCACGGGCTGGCCACTCGATATTTTACTAGGCAGGGTGTCACGGTATCCCATGATCAAAATACAATATGTATATCCTAACTATATATATATATGCATAACTATAAAAATAATGGCGTACCATGCTCTCCCACGTATAACCACCCGATTCTATCTCCGAAAGTCATCGTAATGCTCAACTCTTCAAATTAAATAACATCACTACATCGATACTAGATATACCAAAAATTTATACTAACGATGTTCCAAATAAATATCGTCTCCTAAATAAACTCTAAGGATCCTCACATCAAGATTACTACTTCTAACCTCAATGCCTAGAATGTCCTTAACACAAAACACTGTATCTCGAAGAAACGCGTCTAAGAAGTATTCTATACCCACTAACTTAAAGGGGTACGAATCAACAAAGGGGATCAAAGATCGGGAATGCAGAAGATAAATTGACTCACAACCTACAAGACCTAAGGCCATGCTATATTGCTATCTGTAACACCCCACGCAATTTAGACAACGAGGTGGCCAGTCCCCGCCACCAAACCATGACGGGAAGTAATCATTCTTAGCAAGTGACTACACCAAAAATAGAAATTTGGCACACCTGATATTAAAAATCTGGCACAACTTAAAACTGTGCCAAATTCTGGCACGATTTAATAACAATCTGGCACACTTTAAAACTGCGCCTAAATTTGGCACTGTTTAAAAGTGTGCCAAAATTGAGCACACTTTATTAAAATATAAATACCCTAAAAAAATAATACTCCCCTCAAGTTTTTTTTCTCTCCCTCTCACTTTCATCCTAATTCGGGTCTCCCTCTTTCTCTCTTAAGCGCTCTCTCTCTTACATCCAACCTTTGTACAAAACCTAACTCCTCCGGGTTGATTGCGAACGGGTTAAATATGGGATGTTGAATGGTGGATTGAACATGGGATTCGATGGGTATCCGGGTTCGTGGGTCACTAAATCGGAGGTAGGGATCAGGTTAGCTTTTAGTTTTGAAGGTGGATTTATAGGCCTAGGAAGACAGAGAAGGGGTTTAAATGGTGTAGCAGGTGGCTTCGATTTCCGGAGGGTTGATGATGGCTTCGATTTTCGGTGGATATGGAGTCATTTTTGGGGTGGGAAAGTTCGAGACCAAGATGGGTTTAAATGGTGTAGCAGGTGGTTCTTTTTAATGTTGACGTGCTTCCAATTTATACTGGAGATGACAGGTTAGATGAAGATGGATTCAAGGTATAGTATTGCCACTACTACTGTTCTGTTATGGGATGATTTATCCAATTTTTTGGGTTTTCCATATATTATCGGAGAAAGAGGTTGTGTAATCAATATTTTCTTACAATTTTAGGCATGAAACATAGAAGATTATAGATGTTTAATACATGCTTACAATTTCAGACTATCATTAACATTCATGTATGTGTGTGCATTAGTGGAAGAACATAATCTGTTAGTTTAGAGTAGTATTTCATCTTCAATTCTTACGTTAGTTGTTATTTCTTTTGTTTTATTTTGCTATATTTGTGTATTATGTTGTTTACTTAATGGAATCTTTTGTAAAATTTTCTTTGGGTACTTTTATATAAACCATTTTTTTGTTTTTAACCCCAGACCATATGCAACCTACACAGATGGACTGAAACCCATTTTATATCACCCATGAAACATGGGATGAAAAAAAATCGGCATCATCTACTCTTTTTTTCCCAACCAACAAATTAAGAAAATTAAGTTTCTTAGCTGGAAATAAAATCGACAGAAAGAGCAACGATGAAGATTGGTTGGTTGGAAGGATTTCTTTCTATTTTCCCCCAAATTACATTCCAAGGTAATATTAATTAGTACTTTCAAAAGGTGTTGTGATAACAATTATGATAGGGTTTATAAATTTACAATATAATCTCTTTCATCTGATGAAGGAAGCAAGGACACGGTGTAAGTTCATTTGCTGCATTTTAGGGGACAAAGAAATCATTTACCTCTTCAAAAATTACGCAAATGGAAAAAGAAGAAGACACAGAGAGGATATCAAAACTATCTGTTTTGATCCATATAAAAATTTGGGTTTATTATTTTTTGAACAAGGTATTTTTTTTTCAGACTGTTAAAACTGATTGTGAATCAGTTGTAAAGTGTTTACATTAAGTAATATCTTGAGTTATATGTGTGAACGGATCGGTGGGAAATAAAAGGGACATAATTGTCTTTTTTTAAAATTCATTATATAAAACTATGTTCTTTCTCAATTGGGGCATGTAAATAGAATACGAGGGTGTAAATAAGAACATCATAAATAAAAAGTTTTGATATTTCAATTATGGGCACATATCCTAAATAAAAAGTTAATTTTTTTGATTATGGAGACATGTCCTAATGTTATATATTTCAGTTATGGGCATGTGCTTGAGACTGTTTATATATATATATATATGGATTCAATCTTGACTTATAGATCTTATGCTCAAGTTTGGTTTTCATATTATTATATGGTACCTTTGTCTATGTTTCCTACAAAATTACTGACTGACCTTTCCTGCCAAACCGTGTTTTACACAATGTTAACAAATCGAGTTAGCTATTGTAGACACTTAAAACTAAGATGAATAGTCAAGAAGCCATTCTAGCTGGGGCCACTTTTCACTTTGAGATCTTGGATTTATGAGTTTCGAATCTATCGTTTGTTCTACTCCTACATTAGTTTTTTACTATGATCTATCTTGTACTAATATGGTTGTTCTGATCATGTTTTGCAGGCTGTATTGTTTCCTTATCACTATTTTTGGTAGGTTATTGTTGTCTATCTTCTTGCGGGTTCGCTTATTGGATCCAGTGGTTTGAAATTCATCGGTGAAATGGTGCAGGTATGTTGTTTGAGTAATTAAGGACCAAACAATACAAGTTTTGAATTTTTAAACTTTCAACTGAAATTCCATTTTTCTTTGAAATTATCATATCGTGTTAAAATCTTCGGAATTCATCGTGCTTACCCTCATATCTACTTGCGTGTCCATGTAATGATTGTAGGGCCATATTAACTTTCACTTTGAGTTTTTAATTATTATATCCCCTCTTTTATAATTTGAGATATATTCCCCAAAGCATTGGCAAATCTATCTGAGTGTCATTTTGAGGACCTTGTGTTACATTACGTGATCTTTAGCGATTCTTTTATGAGTGTATCTCAAATTATTATATAAGTGAGGGTGTAATATGAAAGTTCAAATAACAGTGAGGGTGAAAGTAAAAAGATTATTCATATGTTGATCTATGTTTTCCTTATGTAGATTGTATCGGAGATATGCAAGACGATGGAATCTGTAGCCTTTGTTGAAATCGACACACCAGTTCCACAGGTTTGTAAATTTCTTTATGTTCATGTTCAATTGATTCATCTTATGGTTATAGTTGTATGATTAAAGGAGATAGAAAGATTATAAAACATACATGTTTAATAAAAAAAATAATTTCCTTTTAGACAAGTGAAAACTCAAACCAGCCTCCAAATAGCCTCGTAAGAGGCACGAGCACCTTGCACGGGACCAATGTAACTCGTAGGAACTAACCGCGTAGTCGCGGGTCTCTCAGCATGAGAATGTGATGATGATTTGAAAATATCTAGATTACGCTTAAAAATAAGCCGTTAAAGTGTGAAAACCCAAATCATCCCCCAAACAGACCCATAAGAGGCACAAACACCTCTCACGTGACCAATGTAACTTGTACGAACTGATCGTGTACTTAGGGGTCTCACAGTTTGAGAATATGATGATAATTTAAAAGTATTTAGATTATTCTTAAAACCATGACGTTTGAGGGTTAAAACTCAAACTAACCCCCAAACTACCTCATAAGAGGCACTGACACCTCGCACGGGCCAATGTAAATCGTAGGAATTGACTGCGTAGTTACGGGAAATATGGTTTGAGAATACGATAATAATTTGAAAATATATAGACTTTGGCTTAAAAACATGCAGTTAGTGGGTGAGAACCTAAACTAGCCCCCAAATGGCCCCGTAAGAGGCACTAACACCTCACACGGACCAATGTAACTCGTAAGAATTGACCGCGTAGTCGTGGGTCTCTCGATTTGAGAATATGAAAACAATTTAAAAATATCTAGATTAATCTTAAAAAATAGTCGTCAAAAGGTGAAAACTCAAACCAGCCCCTAAACGACCCCGTAAGAGGCATGAACACCTCGCACGAGACTAATGTAACTTATAGGAATTGACCGTGTAGTCACGATTCTCCCAGTTTGAGAATATGACAATAATTTTAAAATATTCAGATTATTCTTAAAAACATGTCGTTTGAGGGTGAAAACTCAAACCATCCCCCAATCGGCCCCGTAAGAGGCACTAACACCTCACACGTGGCCAATGTAATTCGTAGGAATTGACTGCGTAGTTACGGGATATGTGGTTTGAGAATACAATAATAATTTGAAAATATATAGACTTTGGCTTAAAAACATGTCGTTAGTGGGTGAAAACCTAAACTAGACCCCAAATGGGCCCGTAAGAGGCACGGACACCTCACACAGGACCAATGTAACTTGTAGGAATTGACCACGTGGTTGCGGCTCTCTCAGTTTGAAAATATGACGATAATTTGAAAATATCTAGATTAGGCTTAAAAACAAGCCGTCAAAGGGTGAAAACCCAAACCAGCCCCTAAACAGCCCTGTGAGAGGCACGAACACCTCACACAGGACCAATGTAACTTATAGGAACTCACCATGTAGTCGCGATTCTCCCGATTTGAGAATACGACAATAATTTAAAAATATTTAGATTATTCTTAAAAGCATACCATTTGATGGTGAAAACTCAAACCATCCCCCAAACGATCCCGTAAGAGGCACTAACACCTCGCACGGGGCCAATGTAACTCGTAGGAATTGACCGCGTAGGCACGGGACATATGGTTTGAGAATGCGATAATAATTTGGAAATATATAAACTTCGGCTTAAAAACATGCCGTTAGTTGGTGAAACCTAAACTAGACCCCAAATGGCCCCGTAAGAGGCACGAACACCTCACACATGACCAATGTAACTCATAGTAATTGACTACGTAGTCGTGGGTCTCTTGGTTTGAGAATATGAAGATAATTTGAAAATATCTAGATTAGGGTTAAAAATTAACCGTCAAAGGGTGAAAACCCAAATCAGCCCCCAAACGGCCCCGCAAGAGGCACTAACACCTCGCACGGGACTAATGTAACTCGTAGGAACTTACTGCATAATCATGGGCCTCTTGATTTGAGAATATGACCATAATTTGAAAATATATAGATTAGGCTTAGAAACAAGTTGTTAAAGGGTGAAAACCCAAACTAACCCCCAAGCGGCCCCGTAAGAGGCAATAACACCTCGCACGGGATCAATATAAGTCGTTGGAACTGACTATGTAGTCACAAGCATCTCGGTTTGAGAATATGACGATAATTTGATAACATATGAATTAGGCTTAGAATCAAGCCTTTGAAGGGTGAAAACTGAAACCAATCCCCAAGTTGTCCTGTGAGAGGCAATAACACCTCTCGCGGGACCAATGCAACTCATAGGAACTGACCGTGTAGTCACGGGCCTCTCGTTTTGATAATATGACGATAATTTGATAGTATATTGATTAGGCTTAAAAACAAGTCATTGAAGGGTGAAAACCCAAACGAGGCCCCAAACAATCCCGTAAAAAGCACTAAAACCCCGAACGAGACTAATGTAACTTGTAGGAACTGATTAGGTAGTCATAACTTATGTAAAATTTTCAATTTTAGAATATAATAATAAATGCAACTCCTATATGTAATTTTTTAGGTTGAGTAAGCTATTTTTATAAATTACTTGGTTATTAATATCGTCTCTTTTTTGTATCCTATTTTTTTTGCAGGATAACATTTTATCGATATCATTTATTCACGTGGAACACACGGAGAGGTCAATGGTTTACAACAATGTCGTTAATATTCATGATTTTATTTTTTTGTGTTATGTCCGTAAGGGCTTTTATAGTTTTACTGTTAACTTTTTTGGCCGTGCGGGTTTTTGTAAGTTAATTGTTATATTTTGAAGTCATGCAGGCTTTATATCACGGAGGTTTTAGAATGTCCAGAAAATAGAGGAAACTCAGCCTAAATTTTTTTTGGGTCTGTGAACTACTAAAGACTTGTAATATTTTGAATTGTATATGTACATTAGTTTATCAACAACGTGCAAGATTTACAATTTGTGTATTTTCTTATTTTCAAATAATTAATTTTTTTTTCTTTTATCCAAAAATTTGGCACAGTTCAAAAGTGTGCCATAAGTGTTCCTGTTTGGTCAAATCTAGCACACTTTTAAGCCGTGCTAAAAAAATGGTCATTTTGGAACACCTGACTCTGGCACATTTCAAAATAGTGCCAGATTTGATCTGCTACAGTTTTAAACCGTGTCATATTCCTGTTTTTGGTGTAGTGGAGAGATATGAGACATATAAAAATTCATTCCATAAGATAATAATCATATTGATCTAATAAATATAACCATTCATGCAATAATAAAATCCATCACCATGCTAATATCCAAAATAAATCCAGTCTCCAATATGTATAAACTTTTATGAAATAATCTAATTGTAAATATCTCAATAAAACCGTAATCAACTGTGGAACCGAATGGCCCACAAAATCCATAAATAAAGTCTCATAATAAATGCGACGGAAAGGAAAATAAATCTAAGCTACTATGTATCGAAAATAAATAAGTCTCCATCTGCATCTCCAAAATATATCTCCAATCACTCTTATGCAGCTACTCCAACACTATACCTGAAAACATTAGTCAACGCAATGGGTCAGAGACCAGTCCATGAATACTAGCTACTCTCCCCAATTAGGGTATGTGAACCCAGACAATAGCATTATAAATGATAAATACCACGATAAAATATTTTAAATTGAACGATATAATTTAACCAGCGAGTAAAATAAGTTACTATGTCTCCACACCTAAGTTACCTCCAGAGTCAAAATCCAACTATTTGATTTTATCAAAACTTATCCACCTCATTTAATTCAATTAACCAAAATATTTTATTTATCAATTTCATTAATATCAGTCGTAGGACTCCCAATTAAAGCTTTACACCAATTTAGTTGCGGGACTCCTGCTTAATATTTTACACCATTTTAGTTATGGGACTCCCGCTTAATGTTTTACACCGCACCCATTCCCCTCACTATGGACAGTCAGCTCTGCATACACTCGTGAGGTTTCACGCACGACATGCCACTATAGCCCATCATCCCGTTTAACTGTCAGTCCGCACATACTCGTGACGCCAACTCACACCCACATCGTTATAGTCATTGGACCCATTTAACTATCAGCCCTGCACATACTCTCGACGTAAATTTATTTTAATACCGGTTTGTTATCTTAGGCATTAATTCATAATTTCTCAAGTTTCTCATTAATATCTCAAATTAGCCCCACTCTTTTTATTGACATAAAATCCTCAAACACCTTTAGTCTCATACCTAAAGGTCTTAAAAAACACAAGTATGTCCTATCCTATCGTATAGAATTAATTTCTACAATTTCTCTCTTCCTAGTCTAGCACCTAGTCTATCCAAATCAACAGAACGATACAAAAATCGACCCCACCCCGGAATATCCCATCTGTAAAAATTACGCTACCTAGTCTCATACCTAAAAAGTGTTAACCTCGACTAAGATATACCCACTAGTCCCATACCTATCAAGTATTCCTAAAATTAACGTGAGAGCGTAACTAACCAAAATTCCGCCGTCCCCTTGATGATGAATACAATACACACAATAAGTCGCACAATTTAATTTATTAACAAATACGCAATTTTTCATATGATCACAATTAATCTCAATTTAATTTATACAATCCATCGTCGTAATTAACACAATTTATATTATTCCACAATCATAATCTCAGCATCATGCGAATTTTTGGAGAACACAAAAATAATTCATTTTAATCATACATATATAATTTTACGTGGTTGCACAAGTCTAGTTTACATTTAAATAAAATTTCTACGGTTTCGACATGGAAACCTACGCACATATTAACCCAAAACCCAATCTCTACCCTAAGCACATAAGGCTTATAAGTCTTAATGCATATTAAGATTTTTCGCAAAAATAGTCCCAAATTAGATTTCACTTTCCCTAATTAAGGTTAGTAATTTATTTTAAGGAAAACACGTAGATTAATGTCTAGGAGATATTTAAAATGCATAATACTAAATAGAGAGAATAGAAGTATTCATTCATGTATAAACGTCGATTGAAAATTCTTATTAGATGGTTTTGTTCCTTTCAAAAAATCAATAAAGACGCGTTCTTGGATGATCTTGAGAAAACTTGATTTAGATCTTCAAAGCTTGGGTTGAAAGTTGTGTTTAATGGGGTTTATTTTTTGTAGATGAGAGATAATGAAATTATGGGATACTACTGATTTTTGAGGTAGCTAAAATGTGTTTTAAAAGTCCTAAACCCGTCACTATATGTTTATAGACCAAAAAGAATTAGAGTCCTAATCAGATATAAATACTAAAAAACATTTCGAATGATCGAACCATTGGAATTGGATGAAATTTGGAGGCGTAATAGCTGAAGGCGAGATGAAGCTGCACAAAAATATTCAGCTCGATCGGAGGTCGAATAATTTTACGTTTTTTTTCCTATAGGTCGAATCCTCCCCCGATTTTTATACAAAAAGTTATAATTTCCAAAATTTAATCCCAGTTTAAATTCCACTTGAAACCTAATTTTTATATATAAAGCCCAAAATTTTTCCATGCCAAAATTAAATAGATTCCAAAAATTTATTTTTTCAATTTTTTTAATTTATCAAAGATTTTTACGGCTCAAAAATCTTGGGGTGTTACAGGAATCGACCTTATGATACAGACTAACGATCTGTTCTCATTCAAGGATTTCTTGTCTAGAGACCAACAGGTGCTTCCTGTCCCTGTTTGGCCTTGATCATCTCCCCGAAAGGCCGATCCAGAAAAATCACGTGATCCACAAAAAGCATCATCACTGCACACTTTCCTTCCCCGTCAAACTAGTATTCTGATTTGATCCCATCAAATACTTGATAGAGAAACCCGCACTGTACAGTCGAATGGCCCGTTAGTTGATGTTAATTGTCGAGTTCAATATCTTGTACATCACATAGAAAGCTATGAAAGGGGGACTCATATCTAATTACCTTGTTGATTATCCCATGGAAGGAACCGATGTTCGGGTCTCTGAATTCTCGGATGAAGACATTCTTTGCTCTTATCAAGAGGTCCTCACATGGCAGATTTTCTTTAATGGCGCTACCAATAAGAGAGGATATGACATTGGGATATTCCTGATCGCCCCTGATGACTCCCACACCTCTATTTCCATTAAATTAGACTTCCCTTTCACCAATAACATGGAATATGAGGCATGCACTACAGGCTTCAAAATCCCCTTCAGGAAAGGTATAAAGTACCTAGACGTCTTCGGGGACTCTGCCCTCATCTTAGACAAAATTATCATAAAATGGAAAGTTAAAGGAGAGAAGCTCCTACCCTTTCACACCCACCTAGAAGATCTGGCCTCCTAGTTCAGAGATGCCACCTTCCATTACCTTCCTCGTGCAAAGAAAAATTTCGATGATTCCCTTAGAACCCTAGCCTCCATGGTTGATATGCTTAAAGGAGTCCCTCTCCTGATTCAAAAAAAGCCATGCCCACTCACTACTAACACATCGAGCTCATCACTGAGGAAAATTCCAACGCGGTCAGGTTATGGTATTATGACATTTAGGGCCTCCTCAAATATGGTAGATATCCTCAAGATGAGGGTAAGAAAGACCGTGCAACCCTTTGCAAATTGGTTTCCTAATATATCATTTGCAACAGAGCATTTTTCAAGAGAAACATTGATGGGACCCATTTGCATTGCATAATAGGGGTTGATATTGAAGAAATGATGCAGAAAATAAACAAAGGGGAATGGGGGCTGCACATGAACAGTCATATGCTTTCCAAGAAGATCATATGTCAACGGTATTATTGGACCACCATGGTTCAAGATTCCATTACATATGTTCAAAGATGCCTCAAGTGTTAACAGTTTTCCAATCTCCAACACTTGCCTCCTCATGAACTATACAATATGACCTCTCCCTGGACCTTATCCACCTGGGGCATTAATATCATATGAAAGGTCACTCCTAAATATTCAAACGATCAGGAGTTTATCCTAGTTTCCATTGGCTACTTCACTAAATGGGTCAAAGAAGAGTCATACGGAGTGCTGAATGCTAAGAAAGCGGCTAAATTCATCAGAAAGATCATCATCTGCCAATACGATGTTCCCCATGTGTTAGTATCAGATAATATACTCAACTTCGAAACCGAGGTCACATAACTTGTCAGCGAATATAGGATTCAGAGGCACAAATCTTCTCCCTACTAACCCAAACAAATGGTGTTATCGAAGCTCATAATAAAATCCTTAAAGCTATCATCAATAAGATGACTGAGAGTTGCAGAGATTGGGCTGATTTGATCCCATACGCCCCCTGGTGTTACCACACTTTAGTCAAAACACCTACTAGGACTACCCCTTATTCTCTGGTATATGGCATAAAGACATTCCTATCCATTAAGATAGAAGTACCTTCCTTATGCGTCATGCTCAAAAGATGGGTCAATGAAGAATGGCATCAGAGCCACTTTGATGAACTATCAGTCTTGGATGAAAAGAGACTTGTGGCTCTATACCATATACAGGGGTATCATCGATGAATAGCACTATCATTCAATTAAAAAGTCAAGGACTGCAGTGTCCAGGAAGAGGACCTTGCCTTCAAGGAGATACTAGAACCTGTTTGGGATCCCAGAGTGAAATTCAAACCAAATTGGAGTGACCCCTACATTGTGAAGAAAATTCTATTAGGCGACACCACTATGATCCTCGACAGAGAAGAGATGACGCGTCCAATCAATCTGAACTGTCTCACGAAATTTTTCCTTAGTCTGAATTCTCGGCGCGCTATGACTCTTCTAATCCCCCTTCTATTCTAAATAAAATCTTCATTTTCTCCTACCCAGAACTACGTGGGACTTGATCCTCTAAACAAACTTCTTCTTTAAAAAGTGAGATTCATGAAAGTTTTCAAAACCCTTAGAGGTATGTAGGCATCCCATACTCCATAGATGGCACGGTCCCCTTCTTTTTCACAAAATGTTATTCTTTTCCATTTCATCATCCATATGAACAAAAGGATTATGTATGCCTTAACAATTGGTATAGATAGTTCAAAATTCAAAACTCATCACGAGGCATGACAAAATATGATCAAATAATTTTTATTTTCTAATAAAGTAATACATCACCGTAACATGAAATATCAGTAAAGGGAGTTACACAGAGCACCCCCTTTTGACTGACCAAAACCATCTGAAAACAATCTTAACCTTACCAGCTTCACAAACATTATCGCTAATCCCACAAAAAGCATAAAACCCTAAAAATCCAAAATATATATTAACCAAGATTCACAAAATGTTACCCCAAATTCACTTATGATGTCTTTAACTTCCAGATGGCCCCTCTTTGTCATCATTCCCTGCCCCCAGAGGTCCCCAAGTCTCCCACTCCAGTTAACGACCCGTATGTGATCCATAGAGTAATACACCCTAACAAGCTTGGATGAAACCACAACACCCTCCTCTATGGTGTCGAAGACAATAAGCCACCTTTGACCAGTCTCTTCCTCCATAACCTTATCCAATACTCGCTTTCATAACCAATTCCGGTAGTTCCCGGACACATGCCAGACCCCTCCTATAGAATGTGATAGATGCGTAAACGGTCGGTGGCGCTGGCACGATGAACCTAGCATCAACCATAGTGATTTAGTAATATCCTCTACTAGGAAGAAGTTTGTTATGTGAGGGTGATATACCCGTTTATACCCTCAGCCTGGATGAGGATTACCTCCAATACGGACGACCCTACGAGGGGACGACCCTTCACCAGGCCCCAGCTGGCCACCACCAGGCCCAGCCGACCATACGAGGGGCCGACCCTCCACCAGGCTCCAGACGACCCTACGAGGGGCCGACCCTTCCCCAGGCTCCGGACGACCCTACGAGGGGCCGACCCTTCCCCAGGCTCCGGACGACCCTACGATGGTACAAAAGTACGAGGCCAGAATCAAGCCAGGCTCCCCACCGGAAGAAACTTTGCCCTCGGCCTCGGCTCATAGGCCGAGGGTGACATCATGACAGCGCGTGGTTCGGGACACGCGTGGAACAGTGCGCGTCAGGCTCATATGACACGTGGCAGACCATTATAACCGAATCACACCCTCACGTGAGGGAATATTATGTCATCATTTGGCATCTACAGGTGTCAACAGGGGATTGGTTAGATCACCATTCACATGCACCATGCTTACTTGGGGGGTACACTACACCCCCCAAGACCTATATATACTTGTCACCTCCAACCCTACAGGGGATGGATCGAAGAACAGTAGCCCTAGCTAAAACTCTGCTTGTATACACAGTAGAGAGAGAGAGAGAGGGTTATGAGAATTGTACCCAAGGCCATTAGTGCCCATACTTAGTGGATCACACACTCACAGTGGATGTAGGCCAAATTGGCTGAACCACTATACATCATTGTCTAATTTCCTCTTATACTCATCCCCTTCTATACACTCATATATCTCTATGGCTGCCATGGCTGCTACTGCTTGAGCTCACTAACACTTATCTGGTGGTGCTAAATCTTAGCATCATCAGTTTGGCGCCGTCTGTGGGAACGAGAAGACATCTCTTCCTTTGTACAGCTTGACCTCACTGGGCACTCTGGTGGTGAACCAACACTCCCCCTGAGAGGAGGTGTTTCACCATTGAAAGAGACCCACTAAGGTTCCCAAGCTAACCAGTATTTTCTTCAGTTCAGCTTTTCATAGCACAAGCACATGGCACCTGAGATGCCACCGCCACCACTTCCCCCGCCGGATGATGGGGGAAGACCCAGTTCCAGTCAGCCGCCGCCTCAGTCTGAGATGGCTGATGTGGCGGCAGCCCTAAAGTCTCTGGCAGCAAGCCAACGGATGATGCAGGAGCAATTCACAGCTCTGAGCCAGAACATACTGAGACCACCAGGGGTCTCACCTGAGATGATTACTCCGGCAGCAGCCCCAGGACAGCATGAGGCCAGGGGACCACCCCAGGCACCACGCAAAGACCTGCCACCCCCTCAGCGGCGTAGGGATGTTGCTGACCCCAGGCGTTTACGCCTGGGGAGGCAAGGAAACCCTTGCCCTGAAGACAGGTATGACGATCTGGAGGGAGAGGAGGCTCCTATAGAGTGCTGGGAACCTTACGAGGTCTCCAACAACACTGTGCGACCCCTCCAGGACAGCAGGGGAAAGTGCGCGAGACCAAACCCTGATGACCGCCCAAGAGGCTCTGCTTTTGATCGCTTGAGCAGGGGGTCGGCCTTTGAAAGGCTAGGCCCAGTTAATGACCTGCGGGAACAGTTGTCCAGGCCAAAAAGCGCCGCGAGATCCAGGGGGGGGCAGCAGATGGCCGCCCCCGAGGACGAGATGATGGCCAGAGGGAAGTGAACAGTCGACACAGGCCTGCTGCAGCAGAACCCTCCGTCCACCTCGGAGAGGCGGCAGGGGATAACATCGGCCAGGCCGACCCTGTGAGGCCCTGGAATGACTCAATCCAGCGGTTAGAGGATAAGATTGGTGACATATTGAAGAGCCGAGACCCTCTTCAGAGGGGGTACACCATAGGCTCACCCTTCATGGCGAAGATAGTCAACTTCCCCACGCCGTCAAAATTCAAGCCACCAATGGTCACCCCAAGGTATGACGGGAGCACCAACCCCGTCCACCACGTGGAGATGTATCAGTCGGCGGCAGACATATACTCTATCTCAGATGAGATGAGGTGTCGTGCCTTCTCTGGTACCTTGACAGGGGCTGCGCATGTTTGGTACACATCTCTTCCGAAAAATTCCATTGGAAACTTTAAGCAGTTGGCAGACCTGTTCATCCACAATTTCTGCTTTGGGGTGAGGCCACAGAAGAAGACCACCCACCTGCTCTATGTCAAGCAGGGGAAGAGTGAGAGTCTGAGGGACTATATAGCCAGATTCAATAAGGAAAAGCTGGAGGTGGAAGACTATGAGGAAAGCATAGCTATGACAGCCCTGATTGGAGGACTCCAAAAGGGGAAGCTGTTATGGAAGCTTGCTGAAGACCCTCCGAGGACGATGGCTGAACTGCTGTCGACAGCAGGAAAGGTGATGAACGCTGAAGAGGCGATGGCGGCAAAATATGAAGACGAGAGAGGAGGTGCTAGTGGGAGTAAATACCCTAAGAAGAATAAAGAGGGGAAGAAGAGGTCCTCGGATGACAAGTTCGCGGGGTACACCCCTCTGACGGTCAGCTGTGAACAGATTCTCAATGAGATTAAGAGTGACCGATCCCTGAAGTGGACCGAGAAGCTAAGGGCAACACCTGGCAAGAGGAATAAGAGCCTGTGGTGCGAGTTTCACCAAGACCACGGCCACGTAACGGACAAATGCTTCGCTCTGAAAGATGAGATTGAGAAGATGCTAAAGGAAGGGAAGCTCAGAAAGTACGTCGACAAAGCCGACTTCAAGAGGGGCCGAGGGGACGACCCCAGAAAGAAGCGAGTCGATGCCTGCAGAGAAGGTCCTCAAAAAAGAGGGGACGACCCTTCTGATGATGAGGACGACCCTGACCTCCCGCCGAGAGACGACTACGGTCCTGTCAAGAGGCTCAATATGATCTCGCTCGGTGTAGGAATGATCTCCGGGGGTTTAGCAGGAGGAGGGTATGAGGTCGCTGACAGGAAGGCCCATGTTGCTGAGGCTAAGGCAGTGACAAAGATGGTGCACTCAACCTTCCTAGAGGTCAAGTCAGAAAAAAGGAAGAAGGTTGACATGGACACTTTGATAGTGGGATTTTCAAGGATGGACTTCAAAGGCCTCTTGGCCCCGCATGACGACCCTCTTGTCATCACTACCAGGGTGCACGGGTGCGAAGTGCCGAGGATCCTGGTAGATGGGGGCTCATCCGCAGATGTGATGTTTTGGCCATGCTTCAAGGCCTTGGGCCTCAGTCGTGCCAGACTTGTCCCATACCATCATCCATTGATTGGGTTCAGTGGGGAGAAGGTTCACCCCCTGGGAATATATGAGGCTGATGTCAGGATGGGGGACGAATGACCGAGATGGCTCACCAAGAGGGTCAGTTTCTTTGTGCTGGATGAGCATGTGTTTTCGGCATACAACATCATACTGGGACGTGTGGCCCTCAAGGGGTTTGAAGCTGTGCCGTCCACAGTCCACCAGATGGTTAAGTTCCCTACCCCTTATGGGGTGGGGGAAGTCCAGGGAGACCAGACGATAGCGAGAGAATGCTACTACAACTCCGGTGAAGAAAAGGAGGCACACAAGAGGGCTACAACCACTTACAACATTGATACCCTAGACCCCAGGGACGAGACGAAGCTCAAAAAAGGGGAGGCCGCTGAGGAGGTAGAACCCATCATCCTCGATGAGGATGACCCGGGAAAAACCATCCAAGTTGGCAAGTCTCTGAAGCCCAGTATCAAGGAAGACCTCATCAAACTGTTGAGGAGAAGGCGAAGCGTCTTCGCGTGGAGTCATGTAGATATGCCAGGGATCGACCCTGAAATCATGTGCCACAAACTCAATGTGGTAGAGGGAGTGAAGCCGGTAAAGCAGAGGAGGAGGATTTACTCTAGAGAGAAGTATGAGGTCATCAGGGATGAGGTTAAAAAATTAGAAGACGCTGAATTTATTAGAGAGGTCATCTACCCTGAGTGGCTGTCCAATGCAGTCATTGTCCCAAAGGCCAACGGCAAGTGGAGAATGTGTGTGGACTTCACAGACCTCAACAAGCACTGCCCCAAAGACAGCTTCCCTCTCCCCCGCATTGACCAGATGGTAGACGCTACTGCAGGCCACGAGCTCATGAGTTTTATGGATGCCTACTCAGGGTATAACCAGATCTTCATTAACCCTGATGACTCGGAGAGGACTGCCTTCATCACTGACAAGGGGACATACTGTTACAGCGTCATGCCCTTTGGCCTAAAAAATGCGGGGGCAACGTACCAGCGCCTCGTAAATAAAATGTTCGAAGACCAAATTGGGAAGTCTATGGAGGTTTACGTAGATGACATGCTGACTAAAAGTCTGAAGGCCGAGGACCATGTGGCAGACCTGGAAAGGACCTTTAATACAATGGACAAATACAAAATGAAGCTCAATCCGGCCAAGTGTGTCTTCGGGGTCGGAGCGGGAAAGTTCTTGGGGTTCATTGTCAATCAAAGAGGCATCGAGGCCAATCCCGAAAAGATAAAGGCCCTTATTGAGATGAAGACCCCCAAGTCCATTAAAGACGTTCAGAGGCTCACATGGAGAGTGGCTGCCTTGAACAGATTTGTGTCAAGGGCTACAGACAAGTGTCTACCATTCTTCAAGATCCTCAGGAAGGCCTTCGAATGGAGCGAAGAGTGTGATGAGGCTTTCAAGGAGCTAAAATCATACTTAGGGTCTCCCTTGCTGCTGTCACGACCCGTGCAGGGTGAACGACTTTACGTGTACCTTGCTGTCTCAGGGTCCGCTATCAGTGCAGCAATCGTAAGAGACGAAGATGGGATACAGAAGCCCGTATATTTCAACAGCAAGGCACTACAGGGGGCAGAGCAGAGATACCCGAGGATGGAGAAGTTGGCCTATGCCTTGATCCATGCCTCAAGGAAGATGAAACCATACTTCCAGTCCCATACTATGGTCATCCTTACTGACTCTCCTCTTAGGCAGGTCCTACACAAGCCTGAAAAATCAGGAAGGCTAATGACCTGGGCTATAGAGCTGGGGGAGTTTGACATTGTGTATCAGCCTAAGACAGCCATTAAGGGGTAGGCCTTGGCAGACTTCGTGGCTGAGTTCACCTGGGAAGATGATGAGGCCGAGGGTGAGACCCTCGGGAAGGCAGATACAGAAGACAGACCCAAAGACACACCCGCAGATATGGTTGAGACGAGCACCGCCAGAAGGAAAGTGACTGAAAACGAAGAGGGAAGATACATCTTTAGACAGGGGTCCCTCTCTGAGGGAAATTTTTCTGAAGGAAAGACTCCGTGGAGCCTCTTCGTTGACGGGTCCTCCTGTGATAGCGGAAGTGGTGCTGGACTGATACTATCAGCACCCGATGGCACAGACGTCGAATACGCCCTGAGGTTCAACTTCAAAGCCTCCAACAATGAGGCTGAATATGAGGCCTTAGTAGCAGGCCTCTCCTTGGCCAAGTCTCTTAGTGTCGGCCAGATTTTGGTCCATAGTGATTCAAGGCTAGTCGTAAATCAGATACTAGGAGCCTACGAGGCTAAGGACGAAAGGATGGCTAGGTACCTCGAGAAGGTGAGATCATTACTGAAGGGCTTCAGAGAAGTGAAATTAAGGAGGGTACCTAGGCTTGATAATGGCCGCGCTGATGCCCTTGCTAGGCTGGCCTCGGCAACAAGAACAGACATCAGGAGGACGGTCCCAGTGGAAATTTTGTTTCAGCCAGCTATCGAAGACGTCGAGGGAACACTTGGCATTTGCATGAATGTTTCTCAAGAACCGTCATGGATGGATCCTCTGATCAGATACATTAAAGGGGGAGAGATGCCAGAAGCAAGCCAAGAAAGGAAGAAGCTGAGATACAGGGCTGCTAAGTTCACTGTCATCAGAGACACGCTGTACAAAAAGGGGTTCCTACTCCCCTTACTTAGGTGTGTGCATCCCTCAGAAGTCCCTTCCATTCTGTAAGATGTGCATGAAGGGTCGTGCTCAAGCCACATTGGGGGTAGATCCTTAGCGAAGAGGGTGATCACCCAAGGCTACTGGTGGCCGACCTTAGGGAAAGATGTTGCCGCATATGTTAAAAAGTGTGATAAATGCCAAAGATTTGCTACCATCCCTCACCAACCTCATCAGCCCCTCACCTCCATTACATCCCCATGGCCGTTTGCAGTATGGGGGATTGACCTGGTAGGACCCTTACCGAGGGAAGTCAATAACTATCGGTTCCTCATCGTAGTAATTGACTACTTTTCAAAGTGGGTAGAGGCCGAACCGATGGTCACGATTACAGAGCAGAAGACCTTCCAGTTCATCTGGAAGAATGTGATATGCAGATATGGTCTACCCAACACCCTCATCTCGGATAACGGGACCCAGTTCAAGAATGCCTCCCTGCAGAAGTACTGTGAGAGGGTAGGCATCAAACAATTTTTCTCCACCCCAGGCCGACCTCAGGCCAATGGGCAAACCGAAGTTACGAATAGGACAATACTAGATGGGATTAAGAAGAGGCTTGAGGAGGCAAAAGGAAGATGGGTCGAGGAGTTATATGCAGTGTTGTGGGCGTACAGGACGACAGTAAGGACCTCTATTGGGGAGACCCCATTCATGTTAGCTTATGGATTAGAAGCAGTCATCCCCACCGAAGTCGAGTTCCCCACTCATAGGGTCCAAGTGTATGACCCCCAGGGAAATACAGAAGAGAGGAGACTTGACCTGGACTTGATTGAGGAAAGAAGGGAGGATGCTGAGATGAGGCAGGCTTCCTACCAACAGAGGACCGCAAGGTTCTACAATCAGAGGGTGAAACATAGGCCCATCGCAGTGGGGGACTTGGTCCTCAAGAAGACTTGGCAAAAGCCCAACAAGCTTCACCCTAATTGGCATGAACCATATAGGGTCATCGATGAAGTCATCCCTGGGACCTACAGGCTAGAAAACCTGGAGGGGGAACCTTTCTCAAACCCCTGGAATGCAGATCATTTGAAAAAATACTACCAGTAGTGTTGTAAGGTCTTGATAAGCCATAGTTGTAATAAGCATTGTTTTGACAGAACACATTGAAGATTAATGAGAAGTATCAGTGTTTCCCTCATCCAGTGGTTATCAGTTCTAGTATAGATGCAAAGAAGTTGAACCCTCGGCTATAATGAGGACCAGTGGAGGGGACGACCCCACCACTGTCCCCAAGAAAGACGAGGGTAGACTTTGTTAAAATCCATTAATTTGGTAAGATGAACCCTCGGCTATAATGGGGACCAGTGGAGGGGACGACCCCACCACTGTCCTCAAGAAAGACGAGGGTAGACTTCATATATACCATTAAATTGGTTAGTTGAACCCTTGGCTATAATGGGGACCAGTGGAGGGGACGACCCCACCACTGTCCTAAAAAAAGACGAGGGTAGACTTTGTTAAAAACCATTAATTTGGTAAGTTGAACCCTCAGCTATAATGAGGACCAGTGGAGGGGACGACCCCACCACTGTTCTCAAAAAAGACGAGGGTAGACTGTTAAAATCCATTAATTTGGTAAGTTGAACCCTCGGCTATAATGGGGACCAGTGGAGGAGACGACCCCACCAATGTCCTCAAGAAAGACGAGGGTAGACTTTAATTAAAAATCATTAAATTGGTTAGTTGAACCCTCGGCTATAACGAGGACCAGTGGAGGGGACGACCCCTCCACTGCCCTCAAGAAAGACGAGGGTAGACTTCATATATACCATTAAATTGGTTAGTTGAACCCTCGGCTATAATGAGGACCAGTGGAGGGGACGACCCCACCACTGTTCTCAAAAAAGACGAGGGTAGACTGTTAAAATCCATTAATTTGGTAAGTTGAACCCTCGGCTATAATGGGGACCAGTGGAGGGGACGACCCCTCCACTGTTCTCAAGAAAGACGAGGGTAGACTTCGTTAAAAATCATTAATTTGATTATTTGAACCCTCGGCTATAATGAGGCCTGATGAGGGGACGACCCCACATTGGTCCTCAAAAAGACGAGGGAAGGGTTAGTATCATCATCATCAACGAAGAAGCAAATTAGCAAGGAACAAACCATAACAGAATTAAATATGGAAGACAGCAGTTATGGGAGACAGTTGTGAAAGGAAGAGACGATGGTATTAATATAAAGCATCAAGTGTTTTACAATACATAGAACAAAAATACAAAAACAAGGGTATGGGCTACAGGCAGCCACCCTATGGGACGACATCAGAGGGAAGAGCCTCAACATCAATGGGAATGGTCTCCTCTGTTACCAGCACCGGATGATCTTCAGATGTACCGACCCCTTCGAGCTGGACTTGGGACTCCACCTGGTTGAGGGCCTCGGCAATTAGGGGATCGTCCAATTGAACACCCTCCAGTGATGGGCGAACAGAGGAAACCACATCGCCAAATTTGAGGACGACCCATCGGTAGGCCGTCCTAATCCCCCTTTCAAGATATTCAAGGCCGAAGCCTTGAAATTCATCTGAAGTCTTGTATGCCTCCACAGCATCAGCCTCAGCTTTCTTGATGGCTACTTCCAGATCAGTCTTATGCTGGGCCTCCAGGTTGATCAGAGCCTCGTCCTTGTCCTTGATCAACAAGTCCTTAGCCTGCAGATCGGCGTCATGTTGCTTCGTCAGCTCATCAAGGACTCTAGCGTGCTCAGTCCTTGTGCTCTCCAGCTCGGCCCTAGCAGTGTCCAACTCTGTCCGTAGGTCGGCCTCTTGTTGAATGGCCCTCTCAGCTTCATGGAATTTCTGTTGGTTCTCAGCCATCCACTTGGTGGCTGAGGTGAGGGCAAAGACGGACTGCAAGAAAAAATGAACAAATGTCAAGAGGGGTCGAGGGAACAGTTAATGAAAGAATGAAATTAAAGGTCAAGACCAATACCTGAGCAAGGGAGTGCAGACCGAAGTCGTACACTTTAGCTGGAGGCATCTTTGCCAAGAACTCGAAGTCAGAGGCCGATGGTGCAGAGAACATCGAGGCCTTGGCCGCCCTCAAGTTGGCAATAAGGGATGAGGGGTCGGCCCTCAGATGGGACAGATTCTGAGACCAGAAGGCCCCCATGCTCGACGAAGAGGTCGTACCCTCAGAGGCTTCGACCCTTGCCCTCGTCCTTGGATCAGGCCGATGCTCAACAGGAGTCTCAGGCTCCTTCCTCTTGTGGATATCAGAGGTCGGCTCAACAACCGTCGGCCCTGAGGCCCTCGTCTTCTTTGGAGCTTGCTGAGGCTCCTTCCCCTTTTTCTTCGACAAACCAGCAAGTAGGCTTGGAGCAGTCATTTCCCAGAGGTAGTCTGGTATACCTGCAGGACGATCTGATAAGAGGACGACATGTCAGAAAAGTTCAGAGATAAAGAGAGAACACTTCAAAAATAAGTAAAGAAGGGAAAATGTTCAGTATAACTCACATAGTTCTGTCAGAGGGCCGACCCTCAGACCAGCTTCTTTAAGGAAGCGAGGAGTCATCAGATCTTTCAACTTTGGGATCTCACCCTCTCTCCCTCGTCCCCTCAGATACTCAACAATATCCCTTTCCTCTAGGCTAAGTCCGGGGTCTGACCTAGCTTTCATTGAGGGATTAGTCCATTTGTTAGGGACCCTCGGACCATCGGTAGAAGGGGACGCCTCGGCGGAGCGCTCCCACGCCCCAGATATGAAGAAGAATCTCTTCTTCCAATCATGATTGGAAGTTTGAGACATGTGAAGAAGTTTCTTCTCCGACCTTCTCGCCCCAAGATGATAATATCCGGGCTGTTTAGATGAAGAGGTGATATTATAGCAAGCAAGAATACGTCGGATGAGGGCTCATCAGTAAAAGAGTTTTTCCACAAGGAAATGTAACCCAGAATCGTCCTCCAAGAGTTGGGTGGAAGTTGAGAGGGGGAGACGCCCAGAGCCGACAGAATATCGACAATGGCAGGGTGGAAGGGAAGTCTGACACCTACCTTGAACATTTGCTCGTAGACTGCAACCTCTCCCTCTTCACCCTCAAAAACCCTCTCAGTCTCAGGGGGAACCCTCATAGTTACCCCAGAGGGCACTCTGTAAGTATGCCTCCATATCAGAAGGTCCCTATCCCTAACGGAGGAGATAAAAGACGAGGCGTGGGAAGTGTCAACCTCATCATCTGTATCATCGTCCTCGTACTCATCCCCCTCCATCTCATCACCTGCAGGAGGACCCTGAGGGAAAGCCACTTGGAAGGCATTGGGGGACAGGGTTGTCACAGGGACAGCCTCAGAGGGGATCGTACCCTCGGCCTCTCGGGGAGGGCTAGGGTCAGACGTGTCCCTTCTACCAGACGTTTCAGCACCAGTTGGGGAGGAGGTTCTCTCGTCCATTTCACTTGGTTTGGGAGTGTCGGCAGGACGAGACGATGACCCACAAGACTCAGAGGGTTCAGATGGTCTTATGGTGGCAAGAGGAATGGGAAAGATGGGTCGTACCCAATTAGGGTCGGCCCCTCGTCTCCTCTCTTCCTCCTCCTCTATTCGTCTGATTTCGGTAAAGAGTTTCTCTCTCAGAGATGGAAATTCAGACACTAAGTGGTAAAGCCTCCTAAGCATTAAGGGGAAGACCCTACACTTGGAGAAATTATACTAGACTTGTCTAATTCAACTACAAACACTTGGGGGATTGACCAGGTTTGACTTTTGGATCAAACCAAAGAACTCAAACGTTTTTCGTTAAGAATGTTCAAGAACTACCAACCGGAGAAGACACCGGGAAAAGGCAATAGGGGAACTCTAAGAAACTGCCGACCTACGACCCTAAAAAATATACAGAAATGAAGACAAAAGAAGGCACGGGGAGAAAAAGGTTACCTGATGACGAGAGAACAAGAGCGCAGTGAGGCCTGAAAGATTGAAGGCTGCAAATGGCGACTGGTTCTAGAGAGAGAAAATGGTTAGGCGCGAAGAAGAAGAAGATGGAAAGAGATTTTAAAAATTGCTTATATACATTGGTAATGAGTGGACCCATTTACCAAAGAAAGATATAATTAGGGCACAAGGCCCCAAGCGTACTGCGCAGCCGCCCTGCCTTGGAAACTGGAACAGCAATGAGTATCTGCACAGGTGTCACTCACCTAACTGATCACACGTGTCTCGAATTCAGCAAATATCCCTCAGCCATCTCAATGACACCTATGGCTAAGGGCTGGGGGGTGATTGATATACCCGTTTATACCCTCAGCCTGGATGAGGATTACCTCCAATACGGACGACCCTACGAGGGGACGACCCTTCACCAGGCCCCAGCTGGCCACCACCAGGCCCAGCCGACCATACGAGGGGCCGACCCTCCACCAGACTCCAGACGACCCGACGAGGGGCCGACCCTCCACCAGGCTCCAGACGACCCTACGAGGGGCCGACCCTTCCCCAAGCTCCGGATGACCCTACGAGGGGCCGACCCTTCCCCAGGCTCCGGACGACCCTACGATGGTACGACAGTACGAGGCCAGAATCAAGCCAGGCTCCCCACCAAAAGAAACTTTGCCCTCGGCCTCGGCTCATAGGCCGAGGGTGACATCATGACAGCGCGTGGTTCGGGACACGCGTGGAACAGTGCGCGTCAGGCTCATATGACACGTGGCAGACCGTTATAACTGAATCACACCCTCACGTGAGGGAATATTATGTCATCATTTGGCATCTACAGGTGTCAACAGGGGATTGGTTAGATCACCATTCACATGCACCATGCTTACTTGGGGGGTACACTACACCCCCCAAGACCTATATATACTTGTCACCCCCAACCCTACAGGGGATGGATCGAAGAACAGTAGCCCTAGCTAAAACTCTGCTTGTATACACAGTAGAGAGAGAGAGAGGGTTATGAGCATTGTACCCAAGGCCATTAGTGCCCATACTTAGTGGATCACACACTCACAGTGGATGTAGGCCAAATTGGCTGAACCACTATACATCATTGTCTAATTTCCTCTTATACTCATCCCCTTCTATACACTCATATATCTCTATGGCTGCCATGGCTGCTACTGCTTGAGCTCACTAACACTTATCTGGTGGTGCTAAATCTTAGCATCATCAGAGGGGGCACAATGTGTTCCCATATGAGTTGGCACAGAATTCTCCAGGGTAAATAAAAGGAAGTCTGGCGCAGTCCAACTAACCACACATACTCGTACTATCCTAGATATAAAACAGGATTCAAATATCCCAACCATATCACTGACCAAAGAAGACATCGTGCTCCATGCTCCATAAACCAGTTGACCCAGTTCTTTGTCATTGGTCCGAAACTAAAGAAAGGTCAGATAAAGAAACCAGCCACACCCGCCAAGGGATATTCAGGAGGAGCCGCCAGATAAAACTTCCCTGCAAGCTACATGAACAACATCATCGGGACCCCCTTAAAAAATATGAATGACCCTCCTTCCAATCATCTTGACCATTCAGGGTCTCCACCAGCACTATCCCCACTGGATTACGACAGTAAGACATCGATGTCGCTATCGTAGCCACTTGTGGATCTGTTGTCAAATCCTTTATCACTGGTAAAACCTCGCAGTAAGGATCAAAGCAATAGCTCTAGCAAAGCTAGCATCATCAAAGCCCCTCTAGCTCACTGAATACATAAATGCCTGAATATAAATAGTCCCTCCATTAACTAACGATTGATCCTCCGAAGGAGAAATATGGAGCAACCCTGTAAAAAATGCATGGGGAGAATGAAAAAAATCGGGCATGGCTTCCGTGACACTAGGCATAATCCCCAAGATTATTAAGAATTCCTCACAGGTAGGACATACCACGTCTAGGGCAAAACGAAAGACATGGTCCTCGAGGTATGAAAATTATATCACCACTGCTAGCAAGTTCAAGTCTATGTCACGATTGCGCCACAGAGAAACCCGACACAAGCAGAAACTATCATAGTCAACATTGCAGAGGCATATGGCCTCTAAACCTTCTAGATAAGAGGAAAATTCTTCATATATGGTAAGAGCCATTTGGGGAATAGGAAATGAGAAGCAATAAAAGAAATGTGGGTGTTGGTGAGAAAACACAGTCCTTACACTCTCCTTTTATACCCAAATATTCTTGGAAAAAACAAAATTTCTGGAAAGCCATTTAATTCTCAACCCTACAGAAGTACACAAGTATGCACGAAAGTGAAATCAAAGCTTATCACTAATTTGACCTGACCCACATGCTAATAATCAAGTCAAGGGGTATGCCGATTGGCAACCCCCTTATTTTAGAAATTCATTTTTCCTCTTTTGCCCAAAAATCGATTTCCAAAACTCCTTATTTTGAAAAATTACCCCTCGGTTCATTCCAGTTTATTACTCCTTTTTTAATATACATTTTCCTCAAAAAAAATTTCATTTTCATCTCTGTCTTTACAAAATAAAATAATCTCAACAGAAAATTAAAAAAGTGCATATAGGATGAGTCACCTAATCAAAGAGAAAAATATCAAAAAATAAAATTTTTTTCCGTGTATGTCTCTTTATTACACATTTTACAGGTCCGAAAAGAGAGAAGAAAAAAATACAATGGGACTTCGCTCGAACTCTCAACCATCCCCAAAACCCTCAGTCCTCGTGGTGCATATGCTTCCCTCGGCGATGAGCGGTGGATCATCCACTCCCAGAACTAGAACCCTCATATGAAGTTATAGGGAACACAACGCAAGAAGGAGCAGACTTCTTGATATACTTAGACATGGAGGGCATCCATTCCTTCGTATCCCACAGCCAGTTGGTCTGCACCTGAACATATTGTGAGTAAAAAGAGAAACAAAAGACGATCCAGTTAATAAATAAGCAAAGAAAGAATATATAGAAATAGAAAAGAGAAAGAGAAGGAATATACCTCTAGTTGGAGGGCCTCATCCGCAAGCCTCATCAATCCAGACACCACCGCATGAGGATAGTGTGGCACACTCAGTGACTTTTCATTATCCAATTAAAAATTATAAGAATGGGGAGTCACCTAAATAAGCGGAGCATCCTCTGCCGCCGCCAACGTACCACCACCTGTGTTGTGGTTTGACACCACCGGTACACTGGTACCCCTACCCAAAGCCATGGAAGGTGGATGCATGTTATCCACATCATATATATATATAAGTACATCAACCATCTCTTCACAAAGTCCAAATAATCATAACTCTCCATTGTATCCGTGTAATGCATATATGGCTCGCCTATCATTGCTGCCCCTTGGCATCATCGAACATCTCCTTCACCAGCCTCATATACATAGGAGGCACTGACGGTAGGATTACCACCTCCTTCTCTATGATTTTCACCATATCTCTTGGGTACCTGACGTACCCAAACTCATGTAGAATCAACCATCGCATATGTGCATGAAAGCCCATAACCCCCATGTTCCATAGAGCTATCCTCGAGGGGTAAAAAGTCATATGCAATCCCCAAACAAAAAAATCAGCTTCTACTCAAGAAATAAGGATACCAAGAAGATGTCAAAAGAGACAAAAAGATAACCTGGTCTCTCGTTAGGGCATTCAAGACCAACAGTACGTTCGCTAAAGATAAGGACTGATTAGACCACCGGTTGGAATTCCTCTACGATAACATCCAATAAAATCCCCCATGTCCTCATCCTTCAGATCCATCAACCGCGCGTTATGCCCTATCACATCATAGAACATATCTTCAAAAGATAGGAATCAGCAAAAAGAATAAAGGAATAATGTAAGGATATAAAAAGAAAAATAAATCCAAAGTTACCTCCAGAAGATACATGGCTCCCGTAAAAGTTTGTCGACAGCACCAACTAAAAACATCCAAAGAAGAATAAAGGGATACCAAAGTCAAGCTCCTCCAATCATACAGTTGAACATCATAAATAGTCCTCATATACAGAAAGAACCAAAGATGGATGGCGTCACCACTCGTCGCCACCGAGAAACCACCAATAAAAACAAAATAAACAGACGAGTTATCTCTCCCACCGGTCGCCCGTCCATCACGTTCACCCTCCTCTTCATCAACATATCATTCAAGACAAAAAATTGGATATAAACCATGACACGATTATACCCACATCCCCCAGAGCCACCTGCACTGCCTCCAGTATCACCCTCACAGTGTGATCAACCACTATCTGGAATCCCTCACATTTAAGCCCCATCAGCTATTGGATGTCAGTGGGAGTAACAGTCATCTCCCCAAATCTAAGATGGAATATGTGGGTAGTGTCCCACCACCTATCTCTAAGAGCAAATAACACCGCAAAAGAATGCGGTGTATCATATAACACATTCGCTAACGGGCCAAACCCGATATACGATGCCATCTAGCGCACAATAGCAGGGAACTTCTCCTAACCCTCCTTCAACACAATCATCCCTCAGGACTGAATGCTCGAAGGAGATATGCTAGTCTATCAGAAAATAAAAGAAAAACCCTTCATTAAGAGCAAGGAACAAAGATAAATATAAATTGGAAGACCAAAAGCCACCATACTTACATATCCACTAGGGTTCTTCACCTTAGACAAACGATGATATGCGGGCTCGTGTAGCAAGGTACGCTCATCAGCAATAGGATCAAACAAATCAAAAGCATTCTCATTGCCTAGTGCAAGGGGCACTCTAGACTACCACTCCATGTCGACCAAGTCATCAACGATCAACCACTCGTTGTTGTACACTTGACTTGAAGAGCCAGTCATTTGAAGTCTTTAACAACAAAGGTCTTAAGAAAGGATTTTAGAGAGAGAAAGCACAAGATTCAAACACTAGAAGGTGTGAAAAATGGGGAGGGATCTCCCCCTTTCAATAGAAGGTTAAAGGGACTGTCAATCGACAAATCGCAACCCATATCGATCGACAGTTGCCTTTTCTTCTTCTCAAGAAAGTCTAGGAGTCCATGCCATTGTCGATTGGCACCCCCTCAAGCCTTCCAATCGACAGTCCCCTAAGATATTGTACAAGAAATACCAAAAAATCGCAGAAAAATATAAAAATTCTCAAAAAATTCCTAAGAATTCTAGAACACTATTTTCTGTAGAAAAAATCATTTTCTGAAGAACGAAGTCCTTACAAAATCTTAAAATCCTCAGTTGGACTAATTTAACATTCTTATTCCCAGCACACTCCACAGTAGAACCTATGATGCGCCCACATCTAGGATCACTAAAATTTCCCTCAAGAACCTCAAATCTATACATTCCCCTAGCAGAGTCTCAAGACAACAAGATCCTTAGTGAAACCACAAGTGCACCTATACCCCCAAGATAATTTAAATTTCCCCAGGAAATATATTCCCCGCGCTATAACTTTAGGTCCTCAAAATTGACATCGGCCCATATAATTGGTAGTCAAAACTTTAGATCCTCAAAATTGATATCGACCCTTAGAATCAGTCTTCACAACGTTAGGTCCTTAGAATTGACCTCGGCACGCAGACTTAGTTACCACAATATTATGTCCTCAGAATTTACCTCAACCCTCAGAATTGGTCATCCCAAATTTAGTTCCTCAAAAATGACCTCAACCCACATAATTAGTCGTCCAAACTTTAGGTCCTTAGAATTAACCTCGGCCCTTAGAATCAATCGCCATAACTTTAAGTCCTCAAAATTAACCTCAACCCAGAAAATTGGTCACTACAACTTTAAGTCTTCATAATTGACCTCGGCCCACAGAATTATTCTTCCAAACTTTAGGTCCTCGGAATTGACCTTGGGCCACAAAATTGGTTTATCTTAACTTTAGGTCCTCAAAATTGACCTGGGCCTGCAGAATTAGTCGTCACAACTTTAGGTACTCAGAATTGACCTTGGTACTCATAATTGGTTGTCTAAACTTTAGGTGCTCAGAACTGACCTCGACCCTCATAATCGATCGACATGACTTTAGGTCCGCAGAATTGACCTCGACTCGCAGAATTGGTCATCACAACTTTAATTCCTCATAATTGACCTCGGTCTGTAGAATTGGTAGTCACAACTTTACGTCCTCAGAATTGACCACGACCCTCAGAATTGGTCATCCCAATTTGAGGTACTCAAAATTGACCTCGATCCTTAGATTGACCATTATAACTTTAGGTCATCAGAATTGACCTCGGCCCACAAAATTAGTCACCCAAACTTTAGGTCCTTATAATTGACCTTGGTCGTATAATTGGTCGCTATGACTTTAGGTTCTCAGAATTGCCCTTAACCGAAAAAATTGGTCATCCCAACTTTAGGTCCTCAGAATTTACCTCGGTCCTCAGATTGGTCACTATAACTTTAGACCCTCAGAATTGACCTCGTCCCTCAGAATTGACCTCGACCCTCAGAATCAGTTGTTCTTACTTTAGGTCCTCAAAATTGGCCTCGATCCTTAGAATTGTTCATCCCATCTTTAGGTCCTTAGAATTAACATCGACCAACAAAATTGGTTATCCCCAGTAAAACTTTAGGACCTTAGAATTGACCTCAACCCATTGAATCGTTCATCCTCATTCTCTTAGGTACTCAAAACTAACCTTACCTGCTAAATAGGTCATTCTAATTCTCTTAGGTCCTCAGAATAGACCCATTGATTCACTCACCTTCACTCTCTAGGATGAGAGAATCTACTTAAAAACCCTCTTCACCCACTTTGATGTGGTGTCTATTATTCGACGGCCTTCACTTGTTTAATCTCGCTCGCTGAGGGGATCTATAGACACTGCATATTATGACCACCCTAAGCATATACTTAAGACACATGCACTCATTTATCCACCATAAACCACGAGACATGCTCCGAGTACTAATATGGAGATCACCAGGCACCCTCGAGCCCTTTTTGACTTTAGTCAACTCTTGTAACTGAGTAGAATCTCATTGAATCTTCGAAGGGCTATGAATCTCCTTTCCAATGGTTTGAACCGTGTGTGAATTGGCCTTACAGTTCAGATGAAGGTCCATTTCACCACCAGAAATTACTTTGGGGGCCAACGAATACTTCTAAATCCCATTTGACTCTAGTCAACTCCCTCTCCTGAGTAGATACTCAATGAATCTTTGAAGGTCTCTGAATCCCCTTTCTAATGATCCAACCCATGAAAAAATCACCCTTATGGTTCAAACTAACAATTCGTTTTACTTTGAAAACTGATCTAGAGGTCATTGGGTCCTCCCGAGCACCATTTGACTCAGATCAACTTGTTAGCTAAAGAGAACCTAAATGAAATCTTGAATGGCACTCAATACCCTTTCCAAAAGTCCATCTCGTGCATGAGTTAACCTCACAGTACGAACAAATAACCCGTTTTACTCTGGAGGGTGATGGAGTGCTCCCCAGTCCCGTTTGACTGTAGTCAACTCTTTAAACCAAATAAAACTGAATGAAATATCGAAGGTCGCTAAATACCCTTTTTAATGGTCCATCCTATGGGGAAATCGGCCTTACGGTATGGATGAACAATCTATACACACTGATAATTTCTTATTTAGAGACCAATGGGCTATTCCAGGACCTCTTTGAACTTGGTCGACTCCTAGTCTTGGGTTTGGTTAATGGATTCTTCAAGGGTTGTGTATAACCTTTCTAACGGTTCACCCCGTGTGCAATTCTGACTTATGAATTGCAATTTACAATCATTTTTCTGGAAAACCTGTCCTAGACTGTCGAATGACACCCTCAGGACCCTGCCAATCGACAGTGTGCCTGAGGTGATGTGTTGATAGGCAAGTCCGACACATGCCGATCAAAAATCCTCTTGGCACTATAAATATAGGCCATAACCTCACATTAAAGGTAACCCTTGAACATTCCTCTCCGTAATTCAGAGAACTCTCTCTCGAATTTAGAGCGATTCCCTTCCTAAAAAGCCCATTTCCCACGTTCCATTCCATTACTTTCTTACATCGTTTAGTAAATCCCCCCATCTCTTCATACCACTTGCATCCCATTGCAAGATCAGCATATCTACACTTAAGACCAATTATAAACATTCATAAGGAGGTCCAATTCTCCATCCTGTTCTCTAATTCTCTTATTTGATAGTATTAGTTGCTTTATTTTTAATTTATCACTTTATTTCATTACATCATCTATATTAATCTCAAACCATATTACTAGTAGTTACTCATACTCTATTTTCATAAAAAGAACCCCAAAACAAGAAAAAATGGGTTGATCTATAAATTCCAAAAGAGGAACTCTCATCTCACATTCTCACTTTTAAAACATATTTTCTCTATACACGCACATAAGAGAAAACCCCTGTTTGGATTTATGGATTGAACCCCACCCCATGTTATATTCAAAGTATGTGGACTTTGATGCCTCTTGATCTACATAGGCATTGTAAATCTTGAGAATCGAGTCCTCCCTTATGCATGTTTATAATATTTTTTTCATATATATATATATATATATATATATATATATATATATATATATATATATATATATATATATATATATATATATATATATATATATATTTATTTATTTATTTATTTATTTATGAATGAATGTCATATTCTTACATGCTTATTTTTTGTCTGATATATACATTCATTCTTTTATAACAGCTTTTGATTCGTCAAACACTCATATTATATTTCAAATCGTTATTTTTTGGAATATTCCTAAGGATATGAGTTGAATGATTGCATTCTTCATCTAGATTATGCACATAAGGACACACTTCATGGAGTCTGACAAGAGAAGATTAATACATGTCCATGAGAGACTGAAAGGGCGGGATGGGTGCCTAATAACTTCCCATTCCGTAACTTAGTCCTTGGACCTTTGAACTACTTGGTTTTGCAAATCTGTTCTCTCGAGGGGCCAACATTTCTTTTGCCTGTTTAGTGCAAAATAGGTTGGTGACTCTATTTCTACACATTATCCCACATTGGCGATGATCGAGCACCTCGAGAAAGGGCGCAATTTTGCATGAGCATTGTAGACACCCCATTATATTACCCCTTAAACTCTCCTTAGGTCTCTAGCACCTCCCTTCATCACTACAGACCCAGGTCATACCCCGAGTACTGACTTAGAAGCCATCGGGCACTCCCAGGCTCTGTTTGAACAAAAGTCAAAGTCTTTAGCTCGACCAAGACTAAATGAATCTTCGAAGGTCCCTAAATCCCCTTTCCAAAGGTCCATCCCGTGCACGATTCCAAGTTACCATGCGGATGAACGAACAATTTTCCCCTGAAACCTGATCTAGAGGCCACCGGACGCTCTCGAGCTCCGTTTGACCAAAGTCAACATTTCAGCTCAATCGATACTGAATGAATCATCAAAGGGCACTAAATTCTCTTTCCAACGATCCACCTCATGCATGATTCTGACTTACAGTACGGACGAACGATTCATTTTACTCCAAGAGGTCACCAAATGCTTCTAGGGACCGATTGACCAAAGTCAACTCCCTGGATCAAACTCTTTGGAATTTCTAAGTACATCTCCTAACCTTTTCAATGGTTCGCCCTGTGCATTATTCGGACTTACCATACGGATGAACGATCCATTTGAGTCCGACGATTCCCCGTCCAATTGACCGACGAGCGCTTCTGAGCCACATTTGACCCAAAGTCAACTCTTGAACCCAGGATCGACCCAAAGGACTTTCTAAGGTCTCTAAATTACCTTTCCAATGGTCTACCCCATGCACAATTTGGATCAACGATTTGTGATCAGCGACCAATTTTCCAAAAAGGCCTAAAAGACACTGCCAAACTGCAGGTCCTAGACCCTGCCTATCGGCAGTGTGCCTAAACACACCTGCCGATTGGCAGGACTAGGCCTATGTCGATCGGCAATGCCCCGGGCCTATAAAAAGCAGGTCTTGAACTCATTTTCAAGGAGAGCTCAGATTTAAAAGATATCACTCTCAGTAAATCTAGAAAACCTCTCTTGAAGTCAGCATGATTTCCACATCCAAATCCCTCTCCAACCTCAACTTTTCATCATCCTTTCCATCAAACTTGGTGAATTCACTACCCTCCATCATCATCCAAGTGAAAGGGCTTCTCTCCAACATTCAAGATCAAGCTCAAGATCTTCAAGAAGGTCCAATTTTCTCAATTCTCTCCTTAAATTTTTATAAATTTGCATTAACTTGTTTTATTACTTAGCACTTTTATTCTCTCATCTCACATATCCTATTATACTTTTTATTTAGTATTATTGCACATCTCTTATTTTCATACAAGTAAAAAACCCAAAAAACAAGAAAAAGAGGGTTTGCTCATAAATTCCAAATGGGAATTCTCACACATTTCTTACACTTTTCTCACAACTAAAACACTTTTTTACACACACATACAACTAAGAGAATCCCCCGATTGGATTTATGGGATAAACCCCACCCCACGTTTTGCATGCGAACTATGTGGACTTTGATGCCTCTATAGGCTACATAGGAGTCTCGAGGTAAACTCCGAGATTCGAGTCCTATTTTTACTTTTTCTCTCATTTTTTATTTTTTTTCTAATCTCAATTCTCTTATATTCTATATATTTGTTCTTAGTAGCATGTTATCCCATATGCGTTATCTTTCCATCGTAACAATCAACGTAAGGATAACCGCGTAAATCCTATTTTCTAATATTATTTTTACATTCCTACGGATGAATCTCTTTATCTCTTCCATGGTACAAGTCGATGAATCCTATCTCCATTATATATACACATGCACACATATCACGGGGAAAATAAAGGAAAATAGCAAAAACCCATGAGAGACCGTAAGGGCGGAATGGGTGCCTAACGCCTTCCCATTTCGTAACTTAGCCTCTGGACCTTTTTTGAATCATTTTGGTTTCGTATGCATCAGTATATCTTCGGATGTTGTCCTTTGGGATGGATCCCTTTCTTTTGTCTATTTTGAGTAAAATAGAATGGCGACTCCATCTCTCTACATTTTCCACCTCATCAACGACGCCGACTGAAGCGCTCCCGAGAGGGACGTGTGGGACCTAGGATCCTCACGCTACCCGCCCGCCGCGAGGATAGGGGATGGCCAAAGTGGTGACTCCATTGGGGACTTTTATTTTGAGGGATAGACTCTATTTACATGGGTGTTATGTTTGTTTATATTTTCCCTCATTTTTGCATGTTCCCCTTTTCCATGTGTATCCCATACTTATTCTTCTATTCACACACTTGTAGAAATTTCTCCATGTACACTTCGCACCACGTGCACCTAGGATCACATATATCCATATGCTGCACGCATCACCCATCCATACGTGGTATACCATTGGTACGCATACGTTGCTCCTTATTGGGCATAATCAAAATACACTCTCATCATAAGATACTAATAAGAGAATCATGCATGATTCACACAACATCACCAAAGAGCATTGTTATTGACCAAATTTTGTCCAGTAACTGGAGGGTCACTTCGTGATGGGCGTCGGTCTGGCAGGGGGCAGTTAGCCTAAGCAATATGACTCTCACCTTCCATTGGCCAAGTAATTTCGACGTATATCGAACGGTTCCCTCTCATCGTACCGCTTGATCGAAGTCATGACGGGAGGTATATCGCTGGGAATTCGTTCACGTACGCCGAGTATATCAAATTCTCTCTCACACGTACCGTCTCCATGAGGTACATGGTGAGGCAATTCACATACACTCAGGTATATCAAATGGCTTGTCCACACGTACCGATTGCCCGCAAGAGCAAAACGTATATTGTGGAAGTCATGCCAAAGGGGGGAACCCTTTTCGATTCACCCAACCAACTGCATACCCTCATATAGGTGTCAAGCCTAGGACACACATGTTAGATTGTCGGTTTCAACCCGAAACTCTATCGAAATTCCAGGTCCGCTTAGCCCCCGAATTTTCACTCATTTTTAAAATGGGACCCTATCCGTGAGCCTGGTCAAAAGTCCAGCCATAGCTTTGCATATATTACAAACCCAATTTTTCCAAGCTCGGGTCCCGTCCGACATTTCATTTTGCATTTAGGAGAATTTAATACAAGTGAGAACATAATAACTATAATAATCATGATGAGATCCATCTCCCTAAAAAAAAATCAAAAAACATTTCTCCCTTATTTATCAAAAAGCCAAAAACATTTCTCCTCTCTTTATAAAAAATCCATAAATATTTTGTCTTTCCATCTAAAAAAAAAGAAAAAAAAAATTCTCAAAAATAAATCCCATTTTTGCACCTTCTGAGGTCCATCGCAAACCCTTGGCCTAACTCCTTATTGTCTTCGGTCTTCAGTCAAATCACCCTGGAGTTTCGTCCGTTCCCCTATTACTTCTTTTGAGTCTGAAATCCATCCCCTTTCCATGGATAACACAGATCAAGTACCAGTTGTGCAGTCGCATCTGACAGTAGTTCTAGCTCAGCTTGTGTCCAAGATTGATAACCTCCAGACTGAGGTCTGAGAGATGCAACGAAATCAGATTCCCATTCCTCAAGAACCCGAGGCCCTATTCCTTAGTGCTATGGATTCACTCGAGCCTATTTGGGTTCCCGAAGAGTATCAACACTCTCCATGTGCCCCTCCTGCTAATGGGCCACTGCCTACCCAGTTTTCGATGCTGAACCTTGCCCAGACTGGGGCTAATTTACTTGTGATCATTGATCCGAAGGAGGAAGAGTTGAACAAAGTTAAAGAGGACCTAAAGATGATCACTAAGAAGTTTGACCAAGTCAGAATCTCTAGGAATTACATGGACTACACCCATATGTCTCCTTATCCTAAAGCGAGGTTACCCGAGAAGTTCAAGATGCCAAATATCGAGAAATTTGAAGGAAGTGGACCCCCGATTCTTTATCTCCGTAGCTATCACCATTCCATGACTGTTCTAGGGGCTTCTGAAGAGGCGATGACCCAATTATTTCAACGAACGCTGAAGGATATCTCCCTCCGATGGTTTTTATCTCTCGAAGAGTCCAGAATTCGTAGTCGTGAGGATGTAACCCAAGAATTCATGTCATAATACAAATATAATGAAGAGCTTGAGGTCACCCGCCATGATTTAGAGCTGCTCAAACAAAACTCTGGAGAATCAGTCAGTAACTTCATAGCCCGATGGAGGGAAAAAGTAGCTACCATGTCCAATCGGCCATCCGAGGAAAAAAAGTCAGCATAGTGAAGAAGAACTTCTTACCCCATATCCGAGCAACGATGGGAGGACAATACTATCCCCACTTTCGAGCTCTCAGAGAAGTAGGAGTAGAAATCGAGGAAGGTCTTGCTAATATATATGTCGAACCAAAGAAGGTGTTCGGACAATTCATCCCCAGGAAATATGATAAGCCTGCCAGTGCTACAGTCCCAACCATCAACAACATCTCTCAACCAACCACCTCATTGGCACTAGAAAGCCATCCTGTCCCGGTCCGAAAAGAATACATCGAGCTCCATGCCCCCTCTCCAAAGTTTATCAAGCCCTGTTAAGCCGAAACCTTATCAAACCCTTGGATCCTCGTCCATTGCCAAATCCACTCCTAAGAAACTTCATGGAAGATGCCCATTGTGCCTTTCACCAAACCGCTGGCCATACCACTGACCAATGCTTTCGCCTCTAAAATGTAATCCAAGGTCTAATTGACCGGGATACCATTGCCCCACCATCCGATCCTAAGCCAAACACTAATCACAACCCACTCCTAAATCATGCTAATGCCATATTTATAGAAGAGAACCCAACATTTGATCCTCCAACTCAAATCGCACCCATATACTCTGCTGAACCTCTCTAAATTTTCCCATATTTCCTCCTACACCCTGTTAGGCTCACTGATCAGGCACTGTCACTCCTTACCAGAGCGTGCATCGCTATCCGTACGCATTTTGAAAATAGAAGTATGGAATTATCAAAAGTGTTAAACCAACTCATAGAGTTCGGGATGAAATTGCCCTCACAGATGATCATTGATTGCCAGAGATTCAGTACACTGTTCTTGGAGGCACGAAAATGGGATCGAGAGTCAGACAGTTGGGTAGTACCAATCAATGAAGTCATGTAGATGATGTTGTCCAGGTTATGGTAGAGATATTTAGAAAAACTAGCGACATTTGCAATATGACTGAGTTACTTGATACTCTGAAGCTACAAAGGCACCTGGTCCCTTCACCCTTATATATTCCCACAGAATGGGAAGACCTGTATGAAGAAGTCGTTGAAGTTGTGGAATGCATCAACTTTACATGGAAAGACATAATTGTTTCCACCAGATGGGGGGAAGAGTTCGAATATTCAAATGAAGAGAAAGCTTCAGAAAAAACTGGCCCGATAGCTGACATGTGTGGGATGATATCATTTAAAGAACTTCTCAAAGAAATAAACAAGGTGGACAAATAACCCGAGATCAATGAGGAAATGGGATTCATATTTTTCCCTTCTTCAGTAAATCACATGACCAGATCATGGAGACATCACCAGATCCCAAGCTCACTACCAACAAATGACAAAGGGAGGGGCACTGAAAACCTTCAAATGCTAGAAATGACCATCGAGGAAAGCAAGATCCTCGATCAACTAAAGAAAACTCCAGCTAACATCACTCTATGGGGGCTTTTCATGTCTTCTCAACTGCATAGAAATGCTTTGATCAAGTTGCTCACTGGACCCACAGTTCCTCCCTCTACCACACTAGAAGAAGCGATAAATTTGGTCGGATCGTTGACCTCTACCCGAATGCTATCCTTTTTCGAAGAAGAAATCCCCACAATTGGGCCAAACCATAATCATGCACTCAGCATCTCCATCGATGTTATGGGGAAGGTCGTACCACTCTCTCTTATCGATAAGGATCTGCCTTGAATGTCTGCCCACTGAGAACCTTCAAATGTTTAGGACTGAAAGAAAGTGACTTCGTTCCAACCTCCATTGCTGTACGTACGGTCGGGAGGTGATGGGATCCATAAAGCTTGTAATAGGGGATGGCCCTATAAAACCTATCATCGAATTCCATATTACTGACATCCCAACTTGTTTCAATCTATTTCTAGGATGACCTTGGCTTTCACAGTATCAAGGGTGTGTCTTCCTCACTGTATCAGAAATTGAAGTTCTTCACCAACGGATGAGTCATCACCATTTTAGGGGACGAAGACAATGCCGAGGGTGCAAGTACCAGCAGTCCAATTCTTGAGATGCAGCACGGGTAAAATGATATGCTCCTATCAGGATTTTGAGTTGAACCACTTCTACTCCCGGCAGGGGATGACTTCAAAGAAAGAGTTTGTCTAGAATGCGACCCTTATGGAAATGTCAATGTGATTCAGATGTTCAAAAACATGAACTTCATGCCCGAACTAGTGCTAGGACAAAGACAACAAGGTATACTTGAGCCGATTGAACTGAAGAAAGCTTTACCTCCTTGTGGTTTGGGGTATCAACCATCAGAACAAGGGCTCAGAATGATCCACTAGTCTCGACCAAAGAGAGGACTAGACTGCATCCAGACTATCCCATGTGACTCCTTGAATGGACGATTCATCAAAGAGGGAGAAGACTTCCATTTCACGGCTTTCCAGAACCATGGTATGACCATACAAATAAAAAGATAAAACTTGGAATGGAGATATTTTTCCAAGACAACTACCCATGGTCTGAGAGTTCCCAATACCATGTACAACCGCTCATCAAAGATACCAAAGAGACTGAGGAAAGTGACTCCGAAGATTCCTTCAACTTATAGACACTGGGGCTAACACTCTGCATGGTTCACTCAGGCACTACATCAACGGATCCATCCCAACTGATTAAAGCTACTGATACACCTCTCCTCAACTGGCATGCTGCGCTAGTTCTACCTGTTGAAATCTCCCCTAATCCCAATATTTACCCTATTTCTTCTTCTTTTGTCTATCCTTGCTCAAATGTAATCGAGTTCTCCTTTGATGAGGTTCTCAATGTTGTTTATCCTATCAATGAAATAAATGAATATTTTGAGTATCTTACTGTGCCTTACATTAACTGTTTGGATTCTGTAGAGGGGGATTGAAGGTAATTTTGAGATTAGAAGTAATTCCACATTAGCAACAATGTTTTGGAGATTAAGGCACTGTGGCAGTTCAGCGTGGAAGCTTAAGCGAGGCAGCTCAGCATGACAACTTGTATTTTAGCTTATTGTATTAGTCATATTGTATCTTTGTTTATATTGGATGTAAGCTATAGCGGTTGTAATTATGTAGCGAGAATAATAAGGAGTTTTAATGTGAGGTCAAACGGTACTCGCGAGAGACCATGCTTGGCAGGGCCTGGGAGAGATTTCATGCTCTATCGAATGACCTCACCGTGGGAACTTTAGAGGGACTTGGTTTGGAGGATTGATAAGTGAGGAACCGTTAGGACTTATCCCACCATCTTAGATACACTTGGTAAAACATCGAAAAACCCTGACCGTGGAACCTCGGGCGGAGCAGCTTGGAGTTCCATCGGGCGTTGAGTTGTGAACCAAACAACCCTGTACTTAATGTCATATCTACTATAAGTGATGTCACTAGCCAGCTAAACAATGTCAGACCTTCACTTGAGTAAACCACCGTGGTATTTGGGACTGTCAGGGAGTTGGTGAGCCACCTTTGCGACAACAGCCCCCTGACACACAATGGTTAGGCAAAAGGCATGTCTTGGAATTTAATGTTTATGACGTGGAGATAACTAGTGCATCAAACATTTAATATTGTGACATAAAGTATGAGGGATATCTTTCATAATCTTTAATGACTGAGTTTCCTCGGGGATGGTGTGTACGTGTGTGTGTGGGGGGGGGGGGCTATTTAAGGATCCCAATCGCCCCTGAGGAGAGGATGATCTTTTTGAGAGTTCAGGAGAGTTCAGGAGAGTTCATAAGTTACTACTAGAGAGTTATTGCAAACCAGAGAGTTGGCTCATACACTATTGTCATTTATTAGGAAGCTTTTAATACTTGATAGAGACTCTTGAGGGTGGTTTGGTGTGTTTGGCTGCCTACCAAGGCGTATCTAGGGTGCTTACTTCTCTCTCCCTCTAGCTAAGTTACTTCTGAATTCATTACTATCATCTGAGTTATACACGAGAGATTTATGAGTTTTAACTAAGTTTTATCTTCATTGAGCTTGTGTTTGCGTGTTCTATCACTAATCCAAGGTTTTAGCTAATTAACTTATCATTACCATACTCAAAAGGGGTTACGCCTCCATCTTATTTAAACTACCCTCTTAAATGTTGCAACTCTGCTGGGGAGGCATTCTTCTAAGTAAGGAGTATGGCGCCAGATAATGTGAATCGAAGGCTCAACTTTGATGACATCCAACACGACAAAGATAAAGTTGCGAGAGAATTGGAGGCTCTAAGGGATGAGGCCCCCCGAATAGAGGTACGTCTAGTTCAGGAGACGATACGCGTTCCAGGGGTGGCACAAGCTTCTACGAGTTCAGGGTTGGGACCTGCTCAGGTGGCACTTCTCATGAGTAAGTTTTATGAGTTTTTGCAAACTTCGATAGCTTCAACGATGCTGGGAGGATTGGTAGCCAATGACTTTGTAACACCAGGGGAAGCCCCAACAGCCCCACTAGGTGCAGGTGTAGCGAGAATGGTCCCAACAAGCATGCCCTCTATTGTGAATCTAGTAGTGGGAACATCAGGAATATTAACGGTCCCAACTGTGACAATTGTTCCAGCTGCCACGTTCACTCAGCCCACGGTCCTGTTGATTGTTTCCCCAGTAGCATCACCCATAGAGAAAATGAGGAAGGAGATGCAGAAGGAGATGCTGGTGTTTATGCAATATTCCTCGCAATCTGCTAGTGAGGTAGCTTCAGTTTATGATGACTTTCGAACACCTTATCCGCAGGAATACAATGATGAGCCCTATCCAAAGGACTATATTCCTCCTATTTTTGAAAAATACATAAGGGAGGGTGGGAACCCGAAGGAGCACATTAAGTGCTTCATTGAACAATTGGGAGCACATTGCAATAATAAGAAGCTCAGGTTAAGGGAGTTTTATAAATCATTAACCAATAAAGCATATACTTGGTATTCCCATTTGGCTCCCAAGAGTGTTTCTACATGGGAGGAGACGCATGTATTGTTTGTCTAGAAGTTCTTTCTGGAAGAAGATGAGTTTACTTTGACCACACTATGTAGGGAGAAGCAACGACCTAGGGAAGAAGTGGTGGCCTATGTTCAAAGGTTCAGGGAAAGATCCCTCGACGTGGGGGAGGAGGCCAAAGAGTCCAAGTTATTACAGATCTGCGCTGAGGGGATACTTCCTGAGTACATCTGCCATCTTATTAATGAGACGCGCGAGGGGAATTTTTTGGCGTTGTTAAAAGTGAAAATAAATATCTCCTTAGTGGTGAGTCCCAATCCGGTGGTGGTGCCCATGATGTTTAGGCGGCCGATGCATCCCACGGGGAGGAGGTCTCAGCCCCCACATGTAGGGTACACCGAGGGAAGATATGGGGGCAAGGCACCGAAGAAGGACAATAGATGGAAGTTTGGGAGAAATAAGAAGAACCCACCACCATTTTCTTGTACATTAAAGGAGGCTATCAGCTATTACAATGCAATGGTCTAAGGGGGAATGGTGTACGAGCCAAAGGATATTCCCATTGAGGAACCTTATGCGGTAACGAAGGTGGATCCTAAGTATTGCCAAGTTCATCGGAGGATCCAATATCCAACAGAGAGCTGTTTCACATTGAGAAGAATCATCGATAAGTACGTTAAGGCAGGGATGTTGCAAGTCCCTCCACAGAACGTCAACAAAAATCTGCTGCCAGCACATGGGGCCAATCTCGTGATGGCCTATGATGAAGAAGCAGAGAGAGGAGAAAGAGAGTCAACGACGAAGCAAGAAGATTACGAAGAATCTCTGGAAGATTGTACGAGAGGAATGGCTAATGTAGTACTAGCCTACGATGAGACAAGCGCCAAAGACGTGGAGGATGTGTACAACCTTGAAGGTAAGGAAGCGGACCCAGTCCTAGAGTACTGTGCAGTTTTAAAATCCCCGAAATTCACGTGGTTCTTCGACCAGGTGGGGATACCGAAAGAGAGTAGGTTGGAGATAACCCAATAAGTACTTGACATTACGAGGAAGAATACGGTCCCTTCTCTGAGATGGAAGGGACCCATGGCCAGGTTGGTTAGGAGATTTCTCTAAGAAGTAACCTTCAGCAATGCAGATAGGGTTGTAAGGTTCCCTCATAACAGACCATTATATGTGACCGCCAGCGTCAACAGAATTAGCTTTGCAAGAACTCTTATGGATGGAGGAGCTTCCATCAATATCATGCCAATCAACTCTTTCCATCCAATTAGTATTCTAGAGGAAAGGTTAGTCCCCATGCCCTTGGTGATCTCGGTTATGATAACCAATCTTCTAAATCCATTGGGTATGTTAATGTTGGGATTATGATGGGAAATCTAAGTTCCCATATCAAGTTCCACATAATAGAGAGTGCAAATTCCTATCATATGCTAATAGGAAGGGTGTGGATGCACAACCAAGGGCTAGTTCCTTCTATGTACCATCAATGCGCTAAGGCAAATATCAAGGGGACAGAGGTGACCATTAGGGCTACGAAAAGGCCCTTCGCTATTGATGAAGCTCACTTAGTAGACACGGAATTTTACACTGAGTTGGAAGAAGATATTCTAGTTCTAATAAGAAGAATTGAGGGAGCATGGGTTCCCTCGATCAGAGAAAGGATGGGGCCTTTGAATGAGCAGGGTAAAGAGGTTGCAAGCAGCACAAGAACAATGATCGAAGAAGCTCATCAGGTGGTCCTTCGGCCCCAAAACATCTCGAAGCAGATCAAAGACAGGATGAGGCTCAGAGTGGATCCGATGGAGCATGAGGTCCAACGACAAAGCATGTTGAGCCTGTTCTCAGGAATAAGAGTGGTCGAGGCTTCTAGAGAGAAGAAGAGGAAGGCAATCACCGCTACCAGTAGACAATGCAAGAAAGTCATTACTCAAGAAGGAAAGGTGGTGTATCGATTATAATGGTGTGAGCAGGCGATCGAGGAAGATGATGATGAGGTTGACCTGATATATGAATGCTTTCTGGTGGATAAAAGGGGACAATGTATGGTGATAAATAATCCCAGCATACAAGAATTTGTGGAAGAAGTCACCGAGGAACCAGATTACATGGTAGATCAGCCGAAGCCCTAGGCATAGGAGTTGGAGCAGCTGGACCTCGCAAAATAAGGAGAAGATCCGAGGACCATCTTCATCTCGAAGGATCTCAGAAAGGAGAAATGAGAGGCCTTAGTTGAGTTGATTTGAGAGAGTCTAGACGTCTTTGCATGGAAATACACAGAGATGGAGGGGATAGATGAGGAGGTGAGATGCCAGAGGTTGAACATAATACCTTCAGCCATTCAAGTGAAACAAGGGACGCGAACGTACGAGCCTGAGCTAGATTTGAAGATCAAGGAAGAGGTTCAACGCTTACTAATGGTAGGGTTCATCACACCGGTATATAACCCACTCTAGCTATCTAGCATTGTCTGAGGGGGAAAGAAAGAAAAAAAAATCAAATAAGGATATGTGTGGATTTCAGAGATTTGAATAGAGCTTTTCCCAAAGATGAGTTCCCTATACCCTCCATCGATAGCCTAATAGATGCAACGTCTGTTCATGAGATGTATAGCTTCATGGATGGGTATGTAGGGTACAACCAGATCAAAATGGACCCTATGGATGCCGAGAAAACAACATTCAAAACCCCATTGGGCAACTTCATGTACAAGGTGATGCTGTTTGGACTCAAGAACGTTGGGGAGACTTACTAGAGAACAATGATGGCCATTTTCCATGACTTCTCCCATAAATTTGTGGAATTATATCTGTGTGATTTGATCATCAAATCGAGGAAGGAGGAGTCCCATTTGAGCGATTTGAGGAAGGTGTTCTCCCGCTGTAGGAAGTATAAATTAAATATGAATCCATTGAAGTGCATTTTTGGAGTGATAAGTGGGAAATTCCTAGGCTTTGTGGTTGATAGACAAGGGGTGCATATGGACCAGGATGAACAATGGGCGATCTTGGAAATGACATGCCCAAGAATGGCGAAGGAGCTGAAGAGTTTCCTCAGAAAAGTATCCTACCTTAGGAGATTTGTGCCTGGATTGGCCGAAATAACACACCCACTTATGCAGCTATTGCGAAAGAACACGAAATTCAGTTGGGAAGAGGCTCACCGGGAGTCTCTTGACGGACTGAAGAAGCTGCTCATTTCACCATAGACCATAGTTCCCCCAAAGGCGGGAATACCATTGCAGATGTACCTCATGTTGACTACGAGGTCCGTGGGGGCTTTATTGGCATAAGAGATTAGTGGGAAAGAAAGGCCAGTCTACAACCTCAGCAGGATCATCCATGGGCAAGAAGTCAAATATAGTAGCTTGGAAAGGCATTGTTTATCCGTAGGCTTTGTAGCATAAAAATGTAGGCATTATATGTTGTATTTTATAATTCATATTATGACTTGATGTGACCCTATTAAGTATTTTCTGGCAAGAACAATTTTTATTGGTAGAGCAGCTAGGTGGTTCCTCATCCTATCTGAATATGACTTGAAGTGCGTGGTTCCTCACGCAATCAAAATCCAGGCATACGCCGATCTATTGGATATTTTCCCCTCAAGAACGTTTGAGCCACCCAAAGAAAGTATTCTCGGAGATGATTTACAGGACAATCACCTAGTTGCAACGAAGGAGGAATGGATAATGTTGTTCGATGGATCCTCGACAGAAAAGAAAGGAGGAGCATGGGTTATTTTTTTAAAAGGAATGAAGGAGATTTTCCTTTCCTACAAATTAGATTTCCCCCGTTCTAACAATGAACCAGAATATGAAGCATTGGTGTTGGGATTACTGAAGGCTCTTCGAAGAGGGATTCATTCACTTTGCATCAAAGGGGATTCAAACTTTGTGGTCCAGCAGGTGAATAATTAGTACATGTGGAAACACATAAGCCTGATACCATACAGGACAATCATTCATAGGCTCCTCTACCAGTTCCATCAGACCAAGATCAAGAGACAACCCATAATGATGAATCGTCACCCAGACGTATATGCCATCATTGCCCAGAAGATGGTCATGAGGAACGACACAAATACCGCCATGATCCAATGAAGAATAGCTCCTTCGGTGGTACAGTCAATTCTACCAATGGAGGAGGACGCAGACTGGAGTGGAGAGATCAAAAGGCAATTGGAATCTGGGGAAAGAGCGATGGGGCTGAGATAATTAATCCAATACTTCATGAACCAGGGAAACCTTTACTTTAGGAATGTCGGAGGATGGTTGTCGAGGTGCATTGGCCCAGAAGAGGCAGACCAGAGATTGAAGAAAACACATGAAGAGCACTGCAAAACGACTGAGATACCCCTTTACAAGAGAATTCAAAGGGAGTGATATTTCTGGCCTTGTATGAAGCAGGATGCAGCCAAGCTACAATGGAAGTGCGATAAATGCCAGTTATTCTTCGAAGGAGATGAATGTCACTCCATGGGGGCTCAACCTGACTGGAGACAACCCTATATGACTTCATTAAAGATGGAGTTATCCCAACGGAGAAAATTGATGCGATGGAACTTCAGCGAAGGGCCTTATGATTCTACATTCAGGAGGGGCAACTTTATCCTAGGGGATACTTCAACAGATCATTGCATTGTATCATGAAGGAAGAAGCATCTGATGTTCTTAAATAGGCACACGATCCATCTCACATAGGGGGGCCAAGTTATATGACCAGTTGATGACTTTGGGATACTACTGGCCAACGATGGAGAAAGATTCTGTCGAGTTCGTTCGAAGGTGCAAGGCTTGCCAACTTCATAGAAATATGATCCATGCCCCATCAGTGGACCTACACTCCCTGGCAACGTCTTATCCTTTTCACACTTGGGCATTCGACCTGATGGGGGTAATACATCCTTTTACAAGGGGGAAGATATGGATACTAGTAGCAACGGAGTGTTTCACCAAGTGGGCCGAAGCGATACCACTGAGAAGGGAAACAACAGGGGTGGTGAGCAACTTCATCAGAGAATAAATCATTTGCCGTTTTGGGATCCCAAAGGCTATCCTTTCAGACAATGGAACCCCTTTTGTTAATTCAGAAGTAACGATGCTCACAGATAAGTACTCCATTGTCCACCATACTTCGACGGTGGCATATCCAAAGGGGAACGGTCAGGCCGAAGTAACTAACAAAACTCTAGTTAATATCTTGGATAATACAATGGAGGATTTCCCAGGATCATGGGATGACAAGATACCAGCCGTATTGTGGGCCTATCGAACAACTAAGAGGAACCCCACAGGGTTAACACCATTCTTTTTTATCTATGGGGCCGAGGCGATTCTCCCAATAGAGTTAGAAGTTCCCTCTGCTCGATATGCTTTGCGAAGTAGTATGCGCCCTCAGAACAGGCACGCGCAATTGGAGGCGTTGGATGAACACAGAGATAATGCGATGCAACACTTTTAAATGTATACGAAACAATCCTCCAAGGCATGTGATAACTTAGTAAGGCCAAAAAAGTTCATGGAGGGAGATCTCGTATTGAAGGCAGCAATGAAACACATCAGAGGGCTTCCTCTACCTAAGTTTGCAGTGAATTAGGAGGGACATTTCATCGTAAAAGAGGCTCATGACTCAGGTTATTCCTTAATTTCAAAAATAGAAGAAGACAAAACATTCAAGATTAATAATAAATGGTTTAAAGTCTATCATGTGTAGGCAGTTATGTTTGACCACTGATGTATTTGGCTATTCTTATGAATACCCAAGTTCTTTTTATGATGAGTATGCCAGTTCCGTTTATTATAAATCAAGTAAAGATGAAAGAATTACAGAAATTCACACTTGACAAGCTATGTAAACAGTTGTAACACAAAGAAATGGCATAAGAAAATAAATATCTTTTTCCATTCATAAACTTTGGGGCATTGCAAAATTAGGAGCTATTGCCCAAGAATTACATGATAAGAAAATAAAAAAAACATAAATACAAGTTCATTGGCCCAAGAGGAACCACAGATCTGGAGAAGAGAAAAATCTCCAGGGAGGCCCGAAGAAGTTGCTCGGCAAGATCGTTGAGCGTTGATAGAGACCTCTAGCCTTATTTACGGATGTGTGCGCTCGATCAAGAGTTTATCTCATTCCAGCTTCACCAGACGCAGAGATTTTTTGATGTCCTCCACCTCTTTGTCAATGGATCCAAGAATACGTGCTAGCTCGACTAACTTAGCTTCCTTGGCCCGGTGGTCCTCCTGATTTTTCCGCAAGAGATCCCTCTGGCTATCCAGTCATTGTCTTTTCAAAGTCTTCGAATGCGTGATAAGCCAGCCAAAATGGAAGCCGTCGTGACCTAAATCCCTTATATAACCTAGAAATTGGTTAAGGAGGGGCCTGGTAACGTTTGAGGCTGGAGTGTTAGCAATTTCAGCAACGACGGTAGCCATACCCTGAAGCTTGTAACTCATAATGGAGATGTTTGAACGTGGGCAGTCCACTGTGAACGTCTCGGGATGATGATTTATTAGCTATTCAATGACCCGACGATGGTTGGTAGGCATCTGAGGAGAACGATTAAGCACCATCAAGCAGAAGGCATGAGGAGCTAGGTCGGGCAGAGGAAGCTCATAGCCAGATTCGCTCTTTACAATAACACGAGTCGTGGAACCTTGATCATTATGGCTAGATTCTTCTGAAGCAATAGGTTCCCGATGGGGTGATGTAATGGGCGAAGGAACTGGTGGAGAATCCTCCCGAGCAACCTGAAACAGTTAGAGGAAATAAAGAGTTGATGAAAAAAAAACTTAACAAGCGTTTTCGTTGTTAAGTCACCAATATAGGTGGATTTTATAAAAAATCTTAACAAACGTTTTCGTTGTTAGGTCACCGATATAGGTGGAGTTTATAAAAAATCTTAACAAGCATTTTCGTTGTTAAGTCACCGATATATGTGGAGTTTATGGAAAAATCTTAACAAGTGTTTTCATTGTTAAGTCACCTATACAGGTGGAGTCCATGGAAAAATCTTTACAAGTGTTTTCGTTGTTAAGTCACCTATATAGGTGGAGTCTATGGAAAAATCTTAACAAGTGTTTTCATTGTTAAGTCACCAATATGGGTGTAGTTTTTGGAATGTATTAACAAGTGTTTTCGTTGTTAAGTCACCAATATCGGTGAAGTTTATGAAAAAAAAAAACATTAACAAGTGTTTTCATTGTTAAGCCAAAAACACAGGAGAAGTTCGAGAAACTAAGAAATGCAGTGAGAAATTTGTGAAGTACCTCAGCAGTAGTAGAAGAGAGAACGGAGGTCACCACGACGGCCATAATGGTAGAAATTGTTGGGGGCGGGATCATTACTTCCGTAACCTCAATGGTAGGCAAACCTCCCTCGCCAATATAAGGCGCTAAGGCCAACATGGCATATCATCAATAGAAGACGTTGGACCTTGAAGAGATGCCCCAATGCCCATGCGTACAGAAGAACTAACATAAGGAGCAACAACATCAACCTGGGCCTTGGGAAAGAAGAGGCCACTGAGAGCAAAGGGTGGAGAGAGACTTGGAGAATGTTGCAACAACAAAGAAAAGTGTTAGAAATGACAAATTAGTACTCAAAAAGAGGGAAATACTTAAAAAAACGTTACTTACCCCCGTTATGGCACTAAAGAGGGGAATTGCAGTCAGAGGTCTCATTAGTACATGGAGAGAATGAGGCTGGCTACCAGAGATGCCATCTAAATCTGGGGCACCCCAACATATTAAGGTTCAGCATATTATATAGAAAGAAAAGAGGTGGAGTAGAGAAATGTTGCGAGACCTAACAGGTAATAGATAATATGTTACCTAGGGGGAACTTTCTGTAACTGGAACAAGGGGAAGAAGAGACTCGGGCTGAGGGTCTAATTCAGAAGAATCTAGGGGTGGGCTAATTGCCTCAGTAGATTCAACAGTAGTAGCCCCCGCAACAGCATCTCTCACCCATTGGGAGTGTGAGCGGTGAGACTAAGTGAGACTTATCAAGGGGCAACGGGAAGAAGTAGTGTCTGCTGGAGAGACACCGCAACACCCCCCCCCCCCCCCACAAAACGTCTTACGGGGGGCTGGGGGGACTAGGCCCTTCTTCTTCAACTCGCTGCACCAAAACATTTTCTTATTAATAAATAAGTAGACACAACACACCTTAAGAGAAGGGGAATAAAAAATAGAGAATGCACACATACCTCAGATCCAGAGGGAGAACAAGAAGGTATAACCACCGGTGAAGGTGGAAAGGAGACAGCAGCAGAAGGAGCTGGGGATGGATATTTCTCAGAGATCCATTTCTTCTGGGACTTGGTACCCAGTGTTTTCTTCCTTGATCTCGTTGCATCACCACCTTCAGGTACCCTCAACCTCCTCCTCCTTTTTATTGGTGGCTCGATGGTATCAACCACGATCGTGGGAAAAGCAACCGAGGGAGGAACGATGATAGCGTGCCGTTAAAACATAGCATTTATTCTTGCGACTTCAGCTTCAACCTACCTCCTCAGCTCTTCATCTACCTCTAGAGACATGGGAGGGGGAACGGAGGCAATAGGAAACGCCTCCAAAGGAGCTTGTGCTTGAACCTGGGGTTTGGACTTCGAGGACTTATATTTCTTGGCCTTCTTAGCAGGTGGCTTAGAAGGCCCTTCTCCTATTGCAGTTGGTTTGGGGGTTGCAGCGACCTTGGGTTTGGGAGTGGTAATAGGGATCGTGGGGCAGTACGGAGGAAGTTCAGTGGGAGGTTATTTGGGGGTCTGGCTTAGAGGGAACTCAATCCCAAAAACAAAATTACCCTTCAACCCCAATTCCAAGGCAGAAAATGAAAGAACTGGAGGATACGGGATCCCCCTCGATGAATTCAGAAATTTGGGCCAGTTGCCTCGTCCAGTACTTTGTTGCAAACAGAGGAGTCACGTCCCCTTGCCCTGTGATACTGGGAATGGTGACTCGCCCAGCCAGTGTAGAACTCACTCCCCACGCAGCAGTTAAGGAAAAAAGAGAACATCCCTCGCTAAAGGAGACCTTGGGGTTAGATAATTGAAACACTAGGCGAGAGCCCCTTGATCAAAGCCAAACTGACAGCTACATCGGTTGGGATTATAGTGCTCGCTAGTGTATCCCCACTCGGTGTAAGAGGGAAGGTAGCCCGGTGAAAATAGAAGGACCATGGCTAGTGAGGGGTCTTCGATAATGAGGTCTATAGTAGTCGTCGGGACTACTCTTGCCTTATGTTTAAAAAAATCACAAGTTTAGAGAAAAATATCCTCTTCATAGGGCCTCATCACAAAACTCTAAAAGTCATCAATAAAAGGAGGTTAGCTCCTTTTGAATTTGTCTCTTGTGATAAACAAAGGAGCGTGGGGGCAGGATTATTTCCCCCGAAGGAGGGCGGTTGGTCTTCGCTGCTACAGTCATGAAACGTACATAGAGGAAGCCCGTGAGGATTACACAGTTCGCGAAGTTGGCCAAGTTATAACGGCCCAGAGAGTGTTCCGTGTCAAAAAGGGTTCTATCGAGCCATGTGTAGAGGGATCCCAAGGCGATTGCAGCCAGAGGAAGCTTAGTACCCCAGGGAAAATGAAGGGACATGTTGATGAGGTCCCTTCGAGGTTGGTCATTGGGTTTCCCTATTAAAAGGAAGCGAGAAAGAATAACAAGTATATGGGCAGGAAGTTACAGTGATGTACCTTATCCATGGGCAGCCTCAGAGGAAATACCTTCAGAAGGACCCTTGAAGAAATAGTTGATGAGATGAGTGAAGGTAGCTTTATTTGAAGTACCGATGCACCTTCAGCATATACGGTCTAACTCCAAACGGTTAGCAGTCTCTTCGGCATCTAGGGCCTCATCAGAACAGGGCTCATGGCCTATTGCCTCAAGGCCTAGGACCTCGCACACATCCTCCATTCTTGTTATAAATTCACCCCATGCAGCAATGAATGTATGAGTGATAACGTTCCAACGAGATACCGAAACGGGAAGAGCAACATTATTCTTGGACAGGGTAAACTCACCAAACCACTTGGCCCGATGAAGACCAATCTTGGTGAGGGTATCAGCATGGGAACTCTGCATATGGGAGTTCCAGGCAGTAAAGTGAGCAGGAGAGTTCCCAGGAACTTCAAAGTCGATGTAGGACCATGGGAAGTCCCCTCGCTCAAGACGAAATCAGAGAGTCCCCTTGGGAGGTAGAATGCCACAGTCATCAGCACTCTCATCTTCATCACCAAGCATCATGGCATCATACATGGCATTAAAACACAACTCTTACAAAACCCATCAAATTCATCACCCTTGCCAAATATGGGGGACTGACGGTAGAAGTGAAATCGGTCCTGACGGGCATCACTCAGTGAGGCGGCAGCAGAGGTGGTGATAATAGGGGTGGCAGGTGGAGCACTGGTGGCCGGTGTGGTAGGGTTTCTTGAAGAGGCCATTGCAGACAACGGCAAAGCCTAGGAATAGCTTGGTAAAATAAGGATTGGGAATGAAAAGGGAGATGCACAACCACAGGTGGTGGCATAAAAGAAGAGAGAAGAAGGAAGCTTGGTAAAATCCTGGGCAATAATGGGGTTCGCACAGAGTTCGCACAAAGTTTATCTCTCTAAAGGAATGCCGGACCTTAAAGAAGAAGAAGGAACGAGAAGGGTTTGAAAAAAGAGATGTTTTAAGCCTTTTAAACCTTACCTTTTGAGTTTCCCACCATCGCACGTGCAAAGCCGCCTATAATCATTTCAAATGAACACGTGGCACTTCGGGAAGTGTTTTGACAGCTGAAAAGACAACGCTACGTCATTTACGAAGTGACGCCTGGGGAATAGAGAGGGTTTCCTTCCTAAGAAAGTTTGAGTTTTGGCGCCCGAATTTTTGACAGACATATCCAATAACTCCCAAAGAAAAAGATGTCCCAACGGTTCAGAAAAAGCTATGATGCGCCCTCTCCACAAGTCCAAACATTGTTTAAATAGGTGACTCGGCTGCATCAGGGAGAATTTCTGCTTTTTCGAATATAGCGAAGCATTACAAAGGATAATTTCACCTACCAAGAATCAGAACGATTATTTGAGAAAGTTAACAGGCCTTTCAGGAGAAGTTTAAATAATAAAGCTAGAACGGTTGAAGCGCAGTATAAGGAAAAAGGGGCGATGTCCCTTCGTCAAAGCCCCAACGAGTCGTAATGCTTCGGCTCAGGTACATCGGGGAGAATTTTACTTTTTCCTAAAAATTATAACGGTCTAGTTCTAGCGATGGAAAGGAGGACAAAATTTTTTCACACAGAGAAGGTTCATCGGTTTGAGAAGTTTCGTGCAGACATTTCTTGCTCCAACAAACCTCTCCACGAAGGGGAAAATATAGAGAGGGATTGAAGGTAATTTTGAGATTGGAAGTAACTCCGCATTATCAAGCATGACAACTTGTATTTTAGCTTGTTGTATTAGTCATATCGTATCTTTGTTTATATTGACTGTAAGCTATAACGGTTGTAATTATGTAGCGAGAATAATAAGGAGTTTTAATGTGAGGTCAAACGGTACTCGTGAGAGACTAGGCTTGGCAGGGCCTGTGAGAGCTTTCATAATCTATCGAATGACCTCACCGTGGGAACTTTAGAGGGACTTGGTTTGGAGGATTGAGAAGTGAGGCACCATTGGGACTTATCCCACTATCTTAGATACACCTGGTAAAACACCGAAGAACCCTGACTGTGGAACCTCGGGCGGAGCAGCTTAGAGTTCCATCGTGCATTGAGTTGTGAAATAAACAACCCTATACTTAATGTCACATCTACTGTAGGTGATGTCACTAGCTAGATAAACAATGTCAGACCTGCGCTTGAGTAAACCACCGTGGTATTTGGGGCTGTCAGGCAGTTGGTGAGCCACCTCTGCGACAACATCCCCCTGACACACAATGATTAGGCAAAAGGCATGTCCTGGCATTTAATGTTTATGACGTGGAGACAACTAGTGCATCAGGCATTTAATGTTGTGACATAAAGTATGAGGTATGTCTTTCATAATCTTTAATGACCGAGTTTCCTCGGGGATGGTGTGAGAGTTCAGAAGTTATTACTAGAGAGTTATTGCAAACCAGAGAGTTGGCTCATCCACCATTGTCATTTACTAGGAATCTTTTAATACCTGATAGAGATTCTTGAGTGTGGTTGGTGTGTTTGGCTGTTTGCCAAGGCATATCTAGGGTGTTTACTTCTCTCTCCCACTAGCTAAATTACTTCTAAGTTCTTTACTACCTTCTGAGTTATAGACGAGTGATTTGTGAGTTTAAACTGAGTCTTATCTTCATTGACTTTATGTTCGTATGTCCTATCACTAATCCAAGGTTTTGGTTAATTAAATTATCATTACCATACTCAAAAGGGTTTACGCCTCCATCTTATTGAAACTACCCTCTTACAATTAAAAAACTACATTTGCATTACACATATATATTCTTCTGTGTTACATCGAATTTTGCAAGAAATAGAAAAAAGTAAAAAACAACAGGACTCAACCCGAACCCACATTCTCTCTCTTACTACCCTTCACCCCCCTCTAAGAGCTTCCACCCCTGTGACGCGCTCTTTTTCCCCTATGGTAAGACGACGCACCACCACTACCCAAGCCAGAGTCCTCCCCGGATGAAGCAAACAACACCAAGAAAGAAGGAACCGGGACTGCATCCCGAATATGAGAGTCACCGAAGATATCTAGTCTTGGATGTCCCTCAGCCAAGTAGTCCACACCCAGACTTGCTACAAGTAAAAGGAAAAATCAGTATCAAAGAGAAAAGGATCAAAACAGAAAAGAAAGATAGATAGGAATAGGAAAATATATACCTCAGGTCGAAGAACCTCCTCTGTCAAACACAACTCATCCGGATCCATCGCATGAGGACGGTGAAACATGGGGACCATCCCTTTATCAGCACACCGAATATTGTAGGAAGGAGTATGTAACTACAAAAAAGGAACCTCCGAAGTCGCCACCGCCGCAGACACCGATGAACCACCGCCGCTGTGGGAAGACCCCACCGCCCGACTCGAATCCTCAGGAGGGAAAGGAAAGGCATCATATATGCTCAGCTCCATCAACCAACTCGTCACAAAGTCCATATAGTCATACGATGCAGTAGTTTCAGTGTAGGACACGCCGATCATCACCACGATCCTCGAATCCTCCGGCATCTGTCGCTCCCACCTCATAGACGTATGAGGCTGTGCAGGTGGCACCATAACCTCCTCCTCAGTAATCTACCAAACGACCCTCTCCCCAAGATACCAAGAATGGCCAAACTAATGCGCCAAAAAATGACTCATCTACGCGTTCACCCTAGTTGCCCTCGTATCCTGAATGGCTGTCCCCCAAGGGTAAAAAGTCACCTAAAAATCCCCAGTGAAACTCTCAAAGGATAAGTGAATCTTCTCCTAGAAACGTCACCAGAGAATCTCTAAGGATCGCCCCTTATACCCCAAAAGGACTCAGACATCCTCGAGCAATACGTCCAATAGACACAAATTGGCCTTTCCCTAGTGGAGTTTACAGCATCAAATTGGCCTTTCCTCTGCCAAGTCTCTAAAAGACACAAGGATTTCCCCAGCTATCGGCTCCCCAGATCAAAACAACATGGCAAGGTAATTTTCCCTAATGAAATTGTAAAGAGTCATTCTTCTCAGGCAATATCTCCAAAGGACGCTCTAAATTTTCTCCAACTCATTCACTATTCCCCAACAGAACTAGAAATCCAATCTTTACCTTTTCTTAGGTAAGAATTGACCTCGGTCCTCGATCGTCACCTCTCTTAGGTCAAAATTGACCTCGGTCTTGGACCGTCACCTTAGTTAGGTCCGAATTGACCTCGATCCTCGATCGTCACCTCTCATAGGTCAAAATTGATCTCGGTCTTGGATTGTCACCTTAGTTAGGTCAGAATTGACCTTGGTCCTCGGTCGTCACCTCTCTTAGGTTAAAATTGACATCGGTCTTGGATCGTCACCTTAGTTAGGTCAGAATTGACCTCGGTCCTCGGTCGTCACCACTCTTAGGTCATAATTGACCTCGGTCCTTGGTCGTCACCTTAGTTACGTTAGAATTTACCTTGGTCCTCGATTATCACCTCTCTTAGGTCAGAATTGACATCGATCCTCGATCATCACCTTAGTTAGGTTAGAATTGACCTCGGTCTTGGATCATCACCTAAGCCCGCAAGATTGGCTTCGACCCACAGAATCGATCATCCCAACTTAAGCCCACATAATTGACTTTGACCCGCATAATTGGTCATCTCTACTTAAGCTCACATAATTGGTTTCGACTTGCAGAATTGGTCATCTCTACTTAAGTCCCTAGAAGTGAATTCGACCCACAGAATTGGTCATCTCTACCTAAGCCCGCAGAATTGTTCATCTCTACTTAAGCCCGCAGAATTGGCTTCGACCCGCAGAATTGGTCATCTCTACTTAAGCCCGTAGAATTGGATTCGACCCGCAAAATCAGTCATCTCTACGTAAGCCCATAGAATTGGCTTCGACCTGCAGAATTGGTCATCTCAACTTAATCCCGTAGAATTGGCTTCGACCCGCAGAATCGGTCATCTCTACCTAAGCCCACAGAATTAGCTTTGACCCGCATAATTGGTCATCTCTACCTCAGCGCGCAGAATTGGTCATCTCTACCTAAGCCAGCAGAATTGGCTTTGACCCGCATAATTAGTCATCTCTACTTAAGCCCGCAGAATTGGCTTTAACCCGTAGAATTTATCATCTCTATTTAATCCGGCAGAATTGGCTTCAACCCAGAGAATCGATCATATCTACTTAAGCCCGCAGAATTGGCTTTGACCCGCAGAATTGGCTTCAACTCGCAAAATTGGTCATCTCTACTTAAGCCCACATAATTGGCTTCGACCCGCAAAATTGATCATCTCTACCTAAGCCCGCAGAATTGGTCATCTCTACCTAAGCCCGCAGAATTGGCTTCGACCCGCAGAATTGGTCATCTCTACTTAAGCCCGCAGAATTGGCTTCAACTTGCAAAATTGGTCATCTCAACTTAAGCCCGCAGAATTGGCTTCGACCCGTAGAATTTGTCATCTCTACCAAAGCCCGCAGAATTGGTCATCTCTACTTAAGCCCGCAGAATTGGCTTCGACCCGCAAAATCATCTCTAGCACCTCCTTAGTAATTGAACTTAACCTTTCCTCCAAACCATCCCTGGTATTCCCCCTTAAGACCGCAAGATTGGCTTCTACCCGCAGAATCGGTCACCCTCATCTTTAAGCCCTCAGAATTGGCTTCAACCTGCAGAATTGGTTATACCTATCACACTCCATAGTTCCTCAGAATCATCCTCGACCCTATGAATTGGTCATCCTTACCCCCCCTAAGTCCTCAGAATCAGTCTCGACCCCCTGAATTGGTCATCCTACTTCAAAGCGTCATGTGGTGTCTATTCGACGGCTATCGTTTATTCCAAACTCACCCATTGAGGGCCTCTGTAGACACCCCATTCTGTTACCCCTTAAACTCTCCTTAGGTCCCTAACACCTCCCTTCATCACTATAGACCCAGGTCATACCACAATTACTGACCTAGAAGCCATCGAGCACTCCCAGGATCCATCTGACTAAAAGTCAAAGTCTTCAGCTCGATTGAGACTAAATGAATCTTCTAAGGTCCCTAAATCCCATTTCCAAGGGTTCGTCCCTTATGCGATTCTGACTTACCATGAGGACGAACGACCCGTTTTCCCCTAAAACCTGATCTAGAGGCTATCGGACACTCTCGGGCTTGGTTTGACCAAAGTCAACTCTTCAGCTCGATTGAGGCAGAATGAATCCTCGAAGAGCACTGAATCCCTTTTCCAACAGTCTGCCCTATGCACGATTTTGACTTACAGTACGGACGAATGATCTATTTTACTTCTAGAGGTCACCAAATGCTTTTAGAACCCAGTTCACGAAATTTAACTCCTCGAACCGGATCAAACTCTTTGGAATGTCAAAGTACATCTCCTAAGCTTTTCAACGGTCCACCCTGTACGCGATTCAGACTTACCATGCAGACGAATGATCCGTTTGCATCTGATAATTCCCCATCCAATGGACCGACGAGCGCTTCCGAGCCACATTTGAACCAAAGTCAACTCCTAAACTCGGGATCAGTCTGAGGACTTTCAAAGGTCTATGAATTACCTTTCCAATGGTCTACCCCATGCACAATTCGAATCAACGATTTGTACTCAGCAACCGATTTTCCAAAAAGACCTGAAAGACACTGCCAAACGGTAGGTCCCAGGCCCTGCCTATCGACAGTGTGCCTAAACACACCTGCCGATTGGTAGGACCAGGGCTATGCCGATCGACAATGCCCTGGGCCTATAAAAAGAAGGTCATGACCTCATTTGCAAGAAGAACCCAGATCTGAAAGATATCACTCTTAGCAAATACAGAAAACCTTTCTCGAAGTCAGTGTGATTTCCACATCCAAATCCCTCTCCAACCTTCACTTTTCATCATACTTTCCATCAAACTTGGTGAATTCACTACCCTCCATCATCATCCAAGTGCAAGGGCTGCTCTCCAACATTCAAGCTCAAGCTCAAGATCTTCAAGAAGGTCCGATTATCTCAATTCTCTCCCTAAATTCTCATAAATTCGCATTAACTTGTTTTATGACTCAGCACTTTTATTTTCTCATCTCATATATCCTAATATACTTTTTATTTTGTATTATTGCACATCTCTTATTTTCATACAAGTAAAAAACTCAAAAAATAAGAAAAATAGGGTTTGCTTGTAAATTCCAAACGGGAATTCTCACACTTTTCTCACAACTAAAACACTTTTTACACACACACACACACACACACACACACACACACACACACAAATAAGATAATCCCCCGATTGGATTTATGGGATAAACCCCACCCCTCGTTTTGCATGTGAACTATGTGGAGTTTGATGCCTCTATAGGTTACGTAGGTGTCTCGGGGTAAAATTCGAGATTCGAGTCCTATTTTTACCTTTTCTCTCATTTTCTATTTTTTTCTAATCTCAATTCTCTTATATTCCATATATTTGTTCTTAGTAGCGTGTTATCCCATATGCGTTATCGTTCCATCATAATGATCAACATAAGGATAACCATGTAAATCCTATTTTCTAATATTATTTTTACATTCCTACGAATGACTAGCTTTATCTCTTCCATGGTACAAGTCGATGACTCCTATCTCCATTTTATATACACATGCACACATATTACGGGGAAAATAAAGGAAAATAGCAAAAACCCATGAGAGAGAGTAAGGGCGGAATGGGTGCCTAACACCTTCCCATTTCGTAACTTAGCCTCCGGACCCTTTTTAAATCATTTTGGTTTTGTACGCATTAGCATGTCTTCGAATGCTGTCCTTCGGGATGGCTCCCTTTATTTTGTCTTTTTTGAGTAAAATAGACTGGCGACTCCATCTCTCTACATTTTCCACCTCATCAACGACGTCGGCTGAAGCGATCCCGAGAGGGATGCGCGGGACCTAGGATCCTCACGCTTCCCGCCCGTTGCGAGGATCGAGGATGGCCACACGGTCAATGGTAACCCTTTAAAATAAAAAGAGGAAGCCCTAGAATGGCCTCAAAAATTGTTTATTTATGGTTCATCGTGTGCAAATGGCAGCGGAGCTGAGATGATTATCACTACACCTGACGAAGCAGGCGTAGAATATGCTTTCAGGTTTATTTACGAAACTTCTAATAATAAGGTGAAATATGAATCTCTAGTTATCGAATTAGGACTAAATTCATTGTTAGGTGTCTTGCAATTATTTGCCCATAATTATTCCCATCTGGTCATAAACCAAATGTTGGGAATTTACAAGGTGAAAGAAGAGACCATGTCAAAATATTTAACAATGGTGAAATTTTTACTCCCAAAATTCACTGTTGTCCAGATGGTTAAGATTTTAAGAATTGAGACTGCCCGAGAAAATGTGTTAGCTCGGCCAGCATCGGCCAACAGGGCTAAACTCAAGAGGGATGTCCTTATAAGGCCCTAAAACATGATTAGGAAGGTTAATTACATGATTAATTATAAGTTAGGATTTATAAGTTATAAATTGGTCATGTGTGTTAAACATGTTAATTATCATGTTTAGGGGATGCATGCTCATGTGATATATGTGTTGTTTACATTAGGTGCTAATTGAGTTTATGATCGGGGATACCATGTTTAGAACATATGTTAGTTATGTGGTTAAATGCATAATAAATTATATTTTTAATGCATGATTATGTTTATAAAAGTAAATTAGGGTGTTGATACCAAATTGGCAATGTTTGGTCTCCAAATGTGAAAGTTTGAGATTTTCGGTAAATTGCTACTTCCGTGTTCGAGCCCAAATTAGGCGTATTAATTTTATGATTTTGGGAAAACAGAAAATATGAAAGTTGTAGATGTTTACGTTATATACTCATAGACACAAATAGGGAGTAAATCGGGGCCTGTGATAGTGAGTAATGGTAATTTAACCAAGGTGGGACAAATGTGTCATTAATGGAATTGTCTAATTCGACCTTTCAACCAATCAATCACGTGTTACCACTACCCCTATTGCTATTGGACCACCATACAACGTATTTCTGATTATAAATGAGAGGTGTGTATTATTCCTCATAAGAATTAACAAGTTTTGCCTAAAGAGAGAGAAAGAGAAGAAAGTTAAGGAGGAAATCTTTGGAAATTTTCTATAAATCGAGGAATCCTCGTAAGGTAATTACATCTTTATTAAAGTTGGTCACATGGATGAGTTCTATACTTGGAATATTTTTATTTTTGATTTGGATATATATTTTAATGATACCCATATTGCTGAATTGTGTTGGAACATGGATGGGTTAAGAACATAAGTTAGAACTGGAGCTAGGATCGTAAATGCATACTTTAAAGTCCTAAATTTACATCATCTTTTCGTAAAGCATTTTGATTCAGAAAATTCATCATTATGATGTATATTTCTGCTAAAACATATTTATTATATGTTTCCATGAATTATACCCAAGGTCAAGGTTATGTATGCTTAAAAATGTTAAGTTATGCCTTAATGTTCTATTTTGACCTACTTATGCTAAAAATGGCATAAATCATGGAATACTTACTGGAATTGAGTTATTAAAGTTGGAGAGTAAATATACTCATACATGTATGACATATCCAAAAATTGTGTAAAAATACCAAGTAATGAACCCTTGGTGATAGTTTGAAGTTTTTGGTTTAAAATCTTCCCTAAAGGAGCAAGAATGCATACCAAGTGTTTGATGTTTTTCTTGACATAAAAAATGAGCCCTAAAAATTATGAAACATTAATTTTATATTATTCAATGTATTTACTGATATTGGGGGTAATATCATGCAAAGTTATGTTGTATAAAAATTATGAAAATTCCAGGAAGTTGAAGTTGTGTTGCTGTTTTTCTTGAGAAACGATTTGGAAAGGGTTGTAATAAAATGGGTATAACTTTGTCTAGCGAATTGGTAATTTAATTTTGTAAATTGTGTTAGAACCCTAATTACTTGGGTGTTATAGAAATGTGAAGTATCATATTTATTTCCTCCTTAGTTATTTCTGATTTACCAAATGATTTGATGTATTACTAGGTTTAATGTTAATTGGTGTATTCAGATACTAATGACGTTGACTTGTTAGGTGGGGAAGAAGCTAATACTACCATACCAAGGAAGTAGTTTGGTATTAATCTTAGCAAAAAATCCAAGGTGAGTGACCTGTCCTATGAAATATAGATGATTATATGTTCATATGGAAATGTGTAGTTCAATACATGTGTTAAAATGCTTGTGGGAGTGGTGTTGTATTTAGGAAACATATGCATATGATTGAAATGTTAAGTGATGTTATTTAATGTTAAGGACTATGGTGCATCCTACAGGATGTGGCGGTCCTGTTAATCCAACTTAAAGGTTTGTGTACTCGGGCCTAATAAAAGGATGTGGTGGTCCCCAATAACTGTGGTGGATTAATTGGACTGTGGCGGGTCCAGGCTTGCGAGAGTTTCACAATTCCTGTTGGGTTATAGCATTAGAACAAAATAAAAATGGTTACTTAATTTGGTTATAGGTGTGGTATATGGTCATTCACTAAGCTTATATTTCTTACACTCCTGTAATGTTATGTTTCAGGTATGCCTATCGTTTGGAGTTCACTGCCAAGTTAGGACCTTAAAACGGGGGAGTGGTGGATATCTAGTATGATTTGAATATCAAGATTCATTTTGTGTAATTATTAAACTAAGGATCTTGGTTATGTAAAGTTATGTAGTACTTATAAGTTATAAGTAAAGGAAGTTATGTTTTCATCTACACATACCTTTGAAAAAAAATCTTATGCTATTTTCCTTAGAGATTTAAATTAAAGCATTGTTTAAGGCAATTTATCTCTAATTAAAAGGATAAGTTTTTAACTTAAACAAGTCGGGGGGTGACATCCTAGTGGAGATTTTTCTACATTAAAGCATTAAAGAGGAGTATGCACAAGTTATGGAACTAATTACGGCTCCATCCTAAATGGATCCCATCAGATCATACTTAAAACTGACACAATACCAAAAGACCGTAAGGAGGCACATAAAATCCCTTACAAAGCAGTGATGTATGTGCTAGAAGGTGGGATTTTATTTAAAAGAGGTTTCATTCTGTCCCTATTGAGATGTGTTCATCCCAGAAAGGTGCCCGGTCTGATCAAAGATGTTCACGAAGATCCTTATGAGGCATATTTCGCGGATGACCACTGGTGAAAATGGTTGCTACTCTGTGAAATTACTCGCCAACTATGAAGAACGACTTTATTGATTACACGAGGATATGTGACAAATGTCAGGGATACACACTTATCCATAAGAGATTAAGAGAAACATTAACACTAATCACATCCCCATAGACTTTCTCCATGAAGGCGATAGATCTAGTCAGCCCACTAGCCAAGATAAAGGGTAAATTTAGATATTTGGTCATTGTTACGGACTATTTTATGAAGTGGGATGAGGTTGATCCATTAGTGGCAATGACATATGAAAAGGTATTTCACTTCATTTAGAAGAACATCATTTGCTGAATGGGGTGCCCTATGCATTCATCAGAGGCCACAACACACAATTTGAAAACATGGAGTTCCTTACCCACCATGTTAAATCTAAAATCAAGAAGCTATATTCAACATCTAGTCATCTCCAATACAATGAGAAAATAGAAATCACAAATAATACTTTGTTTGGCATCATGGAGAGAAGGTTAAATTCTTCCATGGTAAGCTAGATAAATGAATTTTAGACTATATTATGAGCCTATAAGATTACTCCAAGGATGGATATGATAGAAACTCCCTTTATATTGGCATTTGACATAGAAGCTTTGGTACATACTGAAATAGTTTTACCTAGTCATAGGGTGCTAAATTTCAACGCATCGAGGAGTGAATTCATGCAACGACTAGATCTACTGGAAGAAGTTATAAAGTAGGCCACCCTTTGAGTAACAACTTAGCAGTAGAGGACAAAGAGGTTTTGTATCAAGAGAATTAAGCCAATCATTCTTAAGGAAAATGAATATGTGTTAAAGAGGTAATCCATAAGGGGAACAAGCTCGAGCCAAACTGGAACGACCCCAATAGAGTCTCAGTAATTATACGACCATGAACATATAGGATTGAGACACTAATGGGGGAAAATTAAAAAAAATCCTAGAACGTTAAGCACCTTAGAAAGTACTATTAGTGATACGATCAAAGTTATATAAGATCAGAATTTTATAAAATCAGTTTCAAGATCTTGTAATCAGTTTTCAAATAATAATGAGAATAAACAATTTTCCTTTGTATTGTTTTATTATTTCAAGTTATTTTATTATTTAATACAAATCTAATTAATGTAAGATATGTGTAAGAATCTCAGGCCAAAGACATCTCAGAGCTGAGCAGATCAATATGTTTAGGACTAGACAACTAATGTCTAATCTGGGAAACCGATGATGTCACATGGTCAGTTCGACAAGATCCAACAATAATTGACCAATATGATGACTAAAGCATTGGTAAATCCCAGTATGCTTAGTCGATCAGAAAAATTGATGTTGTCATATGGTCAATTCGATAATATCCGACCACAACTGACCGATAATTTGGATAAAACAATGATAAATCCCAACACAAGTTAATAGGGTAACTTTATGTCTTCACTTATAACAATATTTTCAGGATAATCTAGGCTCGTTTAATCGGTAGATATTAAGTCAGGTCAGGCCGACAAGATCCGGAAATATGACCATAAGAATAATAACATTGATAAACCCCCTCTAATCTACAAAATCTAATAAATGTGATCATTTTGAAAATATTCGACCACAAGACCATAAGACAAAATACCAGGAGGTCGATAAATATTTGCATACACCAAAAATACTTCATTACAGGTAGGGGATAATAATTTAGTAGAAGAACCAAGAAAAAAAACAATAAAACATGCATTAAGACAAGACAGAAAGGATGGAAAACATTATGTAATGTCCCGTATTTTTGTCGACTATATTTATTATTTATTAAATGAGAAATAAATTATGAAAAGGGACTAATTATAGGTTGTGTGGTTTGGTAATAATCAATTGGCATAATTTAAATGATAATTAAATTTTCCATATGATATGATTTTTGAAACCTATGTTTGGAATAATTAATTGGTGATATTAATTATATGATTATTAGATCATGTATATGCATAGAATAACTGAACATATAACTTATTTACGACGTGAGATATTACATAATGTTATGTGTAGTATTGTTTAGATTGGAATTTATAGTCCCACGGAGACTCGATTACGTGTTTTTATTATCTTAAGTTGGGCTCGGGGGGTAGGGTTTTGGGATATTTCGGTGTTTATTTTGGTTTCGTTTAGGGGCTTGAAAATAGTCCTTAAGTGGAGTTACGAAAATTAGAGATATTAATAGGGGTTAGGACTCCGTAATTAGTCATTTGAAAAGCAAACCCTAGCCTCATGAGGCAATTAGGAGAAGTGGAGAAAGATTGGAGAAGAGTATTCAAGCCTATACTCATCATTCTTCAATTTTTAGGCAAGAAATATCTAACAATACTCTTGTGAATCTGTAATTAATTTAGAATTCATGTTTTCCCTTGTTATTTTTGGGAATAAAACTCATGATTAAGGATGAATTTATATATCATAATCATGATACTTTTTTGGGCGAATTAGGATTAGGAATTAATTAACCTTCTGATGAAAGTTCATATTTTTAATGAAGAAATCCGAAATTAATGACGAATATTTATTAGAAACCATGTTAGAACTCATGCTTTAGGATTTAATCTTATTTTTAAGGATGATTCATGTATTAATTTGATGATTAAATCTAGAATTGAAATATAAATTGAGACCCGTTTATGTTCTTGGCAAAGTTAGTGTTTTTAATGATTAAACCTTTAAATTGATGAATTGATTTGATTATACTGATTTGGAATCATGTTTCCATACTTAGTTTTAAGTTATGGTGGTGTTTAGGTTTTGATTTGGAGCTTTGGAAACAATTAATGGTGGTTTTGGGAGAAGAAACCACGCATTGGAGATGATGAGGTGCGATCTGGGGTTGTCGATGGATCAATAAAAGGGTTGTATCGATCAATGATGGTTGTCATTCGATCGATTCTAGTAGTTTTGGCCAAGTTTGGTCAATTATTTTTTTAGTTGGGTTTTAGGACATAGTTTTCCCTCGGGGACCCTCTAGAGTTTTTTAAACTAGTATATTGATAATATGGGCTTGGATATCTTTGGCAATGCATCCCTAAGTGTGAACCTTAGTGTAGTTAGAACAGTCTAGTGCAGGAATTGGATTAAATTGTACCTCTGAAAACGCCAGATTCACAACCTCTACTTTGTTCATCGACTTGGCCTCTGCCATATGAGCTTTACGGTCAGCTACTTTAGATCCTCCCATACTAGTCCTCCACATATGGTGTTAACACCAAAGGAGATCATTCCAACCCTCTTCACAGGGGCATTATCGTCCTTCGGTGGGTGGTCTGGATCATCCTCATCATCACCATCTGAGTCCTCATCTCTCCTCATTGGGGTTTCATCTCGACACCTGTTGTTTCTCTTCTTTTAAGGGTCATCTCTTCCCCTCTTAGGAGCCTTACCATCGACATACTTCCTCAATTTTCTGGACTTCAACATCTTCTCAATCTCATCCTTCAAAGTAAAGCACTTATCTTTCACATGGTTGTGGTCTTGGTGGAACTCACACCACAGGTTCTTGTTCCTCTTATGCAGAGGTTCCCTCAACTTCTCCAGCCATCTCAGAGACCGATCATTCTTTATCTCGTTGAGGATATGGTCGCAGCTCATAGTTAGAGGAGTATAATGTATAAATTTGTCATATGCAGATCTCTTTTTTCCATTTTTCTTTCTTTGGAACTTCCCGCTGCCACTTCCGTTCTCATCCTCATACTTCGCGGCCATAGCCTCTTCAGCTTTCATGACCTTTCCTGCAGTTGCCAATAGCTCTGTCATGGATTTGGGAGGGTCTTTCACAAGCCTCCATAGCAACTTACCCTTCTAGAGTCCTCCAATGAGGGCTGTCATGGTTTTATTCTCTTCATAATCTTCAACCTCTAATTTTTCTTTATTGAATCTAGAAATGTAGTCTCTTAGGCTCTCGTTCTTTCCTTGCTTGACATACAATAGATGGGTGGTCTTCTTTTGAGATCTTACCCCAAAATAGAAATTGTGAATGAAACGTTCAGCCATGCCCTTAAAGTTCTCAATTGAGTTTTTCGAAAGAGAAGTAAACCAGATGTGTGCAGCTCCCGTCAGGGTCCCATAAAAATCTTGGCACTTCATCTCATCCGAGATTGAATAAATATTAGCTGCAGATTGGTACATCTCAATATGATGTACAAGGTTGGTACTACCATCATACTTGGGAGACACCGTAGGTGGATTGAACTTGGTAGGGTTTAGGAAGCTCACTATCCTAGACACAAATGGGGAGCCCTCTGAGAAACCTCTTTGCAGTGGGTTTCAACTTTTGATGAGGTCCCCTATCTTCTCTTTAAGGCATTGAATGGAATCATTCCATGACTTTACAACATCGGCTTGGCCGAGATTGTCCCCAGCCACCTCCAAGGGGTGGACTGAGGGATCCCCGGTCGTCGCACATCGTCGAATGTTGACCTCCTCTTGATCCCTGCCTTGATCTTGTTGGGGTCGGACATGATGGGGTTGGCCATAATGAGGCCGATGTCCCCTTTCTTCCCTTTGTGAGCCTGATACACTCCTTGACCTGGATAACCTCTGCCTCAGGTCATTAACTTGGCCGAGCCTTTGAAAGGATGACCCTCTGCTCAAGCGATCAAAAGCTAATCCTCTTTGTTGTACATCCTCATCTCTTTTGTCCCCATAACCTCTGCTCTTTTGGATAGGACATACTGTGTTATTCAAAACCTTATACAAATCCTAGATGCACTCTGGAGCATCTTCTGCCTCCATATCATCATACCTATCCTTAGGGCAAGGGTATCATATCCCTACCTCCCCAGGTGTAAACGCCTAGGGTCATCAACGTCCCTCCTCCGATGAGGAGTAGGTTGGTATTTTTTCAGTGCCTAGGGTGGTCCCCTGGCTTCTGGATGGGGTGGACAGCTGTTGGAGTAATCATCTCCAATGAGACACAGGTGGCCTCATCATATTTTTTACTAAGCTGTGCAAATTGCTCCTTCATCGCTTGCTACGTTGCAACCAAGGACTTCAAAGTCGTCGCCACCTCAGCCATTTCGGACTGGAGTGGTGCCTGGCTGGAACTAGTTCCTCCAGCACCAGATGGTGGAGGAGGTGGTGGCAACTCCGGTGACATATGTTAAAACTGAAGAGCTGGTGAAGAAAATGAGCTTAGTACCTTTAAGGACCTATTTCAATGGTGAAACAGCTCCATGAAAGGGTGAGGCTTGGTTCACCACCAGAGTGTTCGGTGAGGCTAAGCTAGGAAAGGAAGAGTTATGTCTTCTCGTTCCCACAAACGGTGCCAAAATGATGATGTTGTAAACGGTACCACCAGGTAAGGTGTTGACATGCTCAAGCAAGTGATAACAATGGCAACACATGAATATATATATATGTATATGTGTAGAAGGAGGTGAGGAGAAGAGGATGAACACTTGAATATAAGTGGTTCAGCCAATCTGGCCTACGTCCACTGTGAGTGTGTGTGAGTAATATCACTGAATGAAGGCACTAATGGCCATGGATATAATCTCTCAAGCTTTCTCTCTCTAATGTGTAAAATGACAGAGTTTCAGCTAGGGTTGTAATTATCGATCCTTCTCAAGGTAGGAGAAGACAAGTATATATAGTTTTTAGGGGGTGTAATGTACCCCCCATGCATGCAATGAGCATGTGTGTGATGATATAGCTAATCTAATGAAGACACCTGTCACTGTCACATGTAGAGAATGATGATGAAATATTCCCCCACGTGAGGGGATTGATTTAGTTACAACTGATTTTTTCCACGCATTCATATCCTTGCATATGCTTATAAATGCTCGGCCTTATCCTTGTCTGGTACAACCTCTGTCGATGACTATAACGTCGGCTAGGGAAGACGGTGATGATAAAGGGTTGTTGAACCCATGAGCCCTTGCTGGCCTTGGCTAGTTCCCAACCGAGGTTGGTGTGTGAGGTAGATGTGATATCGGCTATGGATGAACTAATGGATAACTGACCCCATGAGTCATGAAGACTTTGGTTGTTTCCCGATTGAGTGTTAACTAGTAAAGTCGGCCATAGCCGGCCTTATTTTGGACAAGAGTGTTGATCGTCAGTCTTGAGCCCTTGTTACCTCGGCCGTCATGCTGGCCAAGGTTAGTGCCTCCTAGCTGTTAGGTACATTTTGGGCATATCAATAGCCCCATTACAAAGAATAGATAAGAGAAAATCTAAGGTCTCAAGTAATAATAACTTATCTTGTCCAACTTAATAGCCCCTCTATCCATGTCTGGAAGATCCAAAAGATTATTAAAAATGAGATCAGGTTGAGAATTTGAGCCAGATTTTGCGAGAGTGTCAGCTACCATGTTTGATTCCCTGAACCAATGAGTGAGAGAGAAGTTTAGCTTGCTAAGATCGGTTTCAATGTCTTGAACACAATTAATGAGATTCCAAGGAGGTTTCCAGTTCCGAGTAATCAAGTTCACCACATATGAGGAGTATGACTCAATCTGCACATCTTTTATCCCAAATTCCAAACATAGTTTAAGGACCATCCATAGAGTTTTAATTTCCACGGATGAATTTGAGGCAACACCTTCATTACGAGCAAAAGAAAATATTAAATCACCTTCAATTTTTAGTGCGGAAATTATGTATCAAATTATATGTTGAAATCTCACAAGTTAACATAGGAAATTGGGTTTGTTAAGTAAGGATGGACTTTAATAACTATCCTAGACCATATTTGGAGGCTATTGGTCCATATAACTTCGGTTTAGGAAGAAAGCGGTGATTATAAGTTATGGACTTTTGGTAGAGGATGTAGTTTGAAGACATATAAGGTTTGGGGAAAATTTAGTTACGTGCAGCATGCGAATGAATATGGGTTTTACTGAGCTAACGACTATGTTTCTACCATACGAACAGAGGTATGTGCACGACTAAGACTTTGTATCGAGCGCACGAATTCAATGGAGTTTGTAATTTAGTTAAATTTTAATGACATGTATGGTAATTTTAAAAGTGCATTTTTACTCATTAGACTTTATTTATATGGGAAATGGTGGGGCCTGAAAACATAGTGATTGAACATAGTAATACTCTAAACATTTTATATGTAAACGAAATATTGAGTTAGACTTTGTGGATAGTATATGCGTTGGGGGGTGTAATGATTAACGGATTAAATAAAGCTTTTGGATACTTTTAGGCTACAAACTATGGGTCTATTATGAATTAGTAAATAATGTTGCATGGTTCAATTTCGAGACATGGATTTGGTATACTCTATGTAGACACGTAGAAGGATGTACTAATATATGTATAAATAGTAGATTTATATGGATAAGAGTTAATGTAATAATTATAGAGTTTGTTATTTAATTTCATGATTGATAATTTTACTACTCGAGCGCATAACTATTATCTTGTTGGGGTGGGCCTGACCCATTACGATGTTGTAGGAGCTCCCCTGTACTCGACAGTTTTTTACTCGAGCACACTATCTCCCGTTCCATTCATCACTGAGATTTGAAGATGTAGGGGTTGTACCTACTTTGAAATTTACTTAATTTATTTTCAAAGATGAGAGGTTTTCTTTATTCTTCGTAAAATATAAATTATATGTGAGAGGATTAGTCTGTATCAATTGTTGTCAGACAGCTAGGTTTTACATGGTTATGTAATCAACTCTTATTCATTATATATCAATAATTGAGGTTTTCGCATGTCGATCTTTAATTTGGTTCATCGTTGATATTTGTTTCTCACTTGATGATAAGGATGATATTTAAATTCTTTTGACAAATTATAATAATTAATAAATATCTTGATCAGCCTAATTATTAAAAATTATAAGGTATCATAGTTGGCATGAGAGCATGATCCTAGATCTCGAGGATTATGGGTATATGCTAGCTTTTTGCATTCCGTTCTTTGATGCATTATGTGAATTTTTATTGTATTTATACTTTGATTGTACTACACGTTTTTTTCCTATCTTTTTCGGAAGGTAAATACTAGGATAAGAGGGGCTAGGAGAGCCTCGACGAATAATGCAACGATGGGTTTGGGTAGGAAAATCATGATAGGGTCAGTTTATTTTGAGAGCGTATGAATTTGATACGATCATTCGGGAGTCCATAACAGTCGGGGTTGAGATAGGAATGCAAAGATCTAGAACCCAGATGCCACAACCATATAAAATTCCCCTATCATCTTGGGGATATAATGAAGGAAAGTTTTTCACAAGGGTAATCCACCCACATTCTTAGGGGGATTTAACCCAATGGTGTCTCATAAATGGAGGCAAGACATAGAGACACAACTGGTAGAATGCACGAAAGTTCAGAAATAAATGTTGACTACCTTAGAATTAACTGATAAAGCTTTACAATGATGGGAGAGTACGAACACACCTGAGGAGAGGGATCATATGACTTATGGAGAATTTATGGTAAGATTTAATAACAAGTATCTTCCGTATTCTATCATATTTCAGAAGAAAACTGAATTACTCTCTTTAGAGCAGGGTTTATGTAGTATGGACGAATCTGAACGAGAGTTAACAAATATATCTACACTTGTACCAACAATGGTGAACACTGGGGAAAAAAAATAATTATTTCATTTGAGGATTGATTTGGTCGATTGAGAAAGTTATATTCGGTAACCCAACTTTCATCACTCATAATATAGTAATGAATGTCACTTTGATGCTTTGGAAAGAATAGGCAAACTGTTAGAAGATTTTAACAAAGAGTGGATAAATAAATGGTCTAGATATTACCAAAATGGAGACTGATGACACTAGGATTTAAATAGCAGGACACAAGGAGCCTTATGAGGAACATTATGACAACAGAGGATGATTAGAGCATGACTAAAGGAAGGGAGATAGAGACCCACAATTTTCTCAAGTTTCAGGTCAAGCATCCCAGTGGGGAGAGCGAGTCTCTATTAGGCGACTTGGATATTTCGTAGGTTCTTATTATGCATGTGGATAAAAGGGTCACCAAGCTATGATATATCCCATGAATCAGTCTCATTATAACTAGAAATTCACAGTTGAGTAGGTGCTAGAGGTTGTAATGCCGCTTGTAGTTAAAATGTGACCGATTCTCTTATAACCTAGACGTGTCTAGTCCGGTCCGTGCAGAGTGTTCTTAAGTTCACTATTATATTATGGGTAAGTGATATGTAACCATTGGATTTTTGTTTTTTCTACATGGGCACTTAGGTTATAGCATATTGTTATGGGTAAAGTGAATGATGTTTCGATGTATTAGTCATTATACGATCCCGTGGAAGTTGTGGCACATTTAATAGGGCGTTTACCTAAATGAATTAGATATTGCCTAAACCTATATGTTAATTGATTTAAAAGAAAGTAGAAATCTAATTAGGGAAATATTAACCTAATTATCCCCATGTTGTTATTTTCTTTCATTGAAACCTGAAATCCTTGAAAATAATACAGCATAAGAAATGAGTATAAGAGGTAAATGGTATAAAAGTCATTGTCATGATGAGTTGCATGTTGTCAAGAATTTAAAAATATGTGCCTTTTAATTCTTTTTAAAAGTGATGGGTGAAATATAAATGGGATTTATCCCCTGAAATTTTAATACAAATTACTTGTGATTATGTTGGGACATTTTTAGTGGTTGGTAAATTCATACGAATCCCATTTTATATGCCTATTGTGAACCTAGATTCAATACATAAATAAATAAAGAAATTCTTTGGCCATAGTATAATTGGACATTATGTTAGGAATTTCTAAGTAAATTAAAGTAGTTATCATATGAGAAAATGGTATGGTGGAGATATGACCTTAATGTCTATCAAATAATAAAAAAATACCTGTAGTAATCAAATGGGTATAAGGGGTCCAAAATGATTTTTTTTCCTGAAAACTTTTGGTGTATTAGTGAAATGTACCAATCATTAAAAGATGCTAAGCTCTGTTGGTATAGTTTGGTTGTTAGGAAATTAACCCAATCCCACTTGAAGAAGTATTAATTAATGTAATATGAAAACTTACATAAAACTTCATAAACTTGTGTTTTGTGGATATGATTAGAAATCATAAGTTTAATTAATGAAAGAATACATTCTCTAAGAATATAAATTTGTATGTAAGCTTTTTGTAAGGGAAAATATTTTAGCTTAGGCTTTTCATTTGTATTTATTTGTATTTTGGCATATCTCGTTACAAATCTCCATGTCGAACCAAACTCCAAGATCAAAGAACATCTACATCTCATGACGTTATAACACTTTCGTTGTTTATAATTATTCGGAATCATAGTTGGGATGCTATTTATATAAAACTGAGGCTTCCATTTGAAAAGAATTTAATAAAAAAATTATTTTTAGGCTCATTCAAATGAGATTGATTCTTATTCGAACAAAAGGCCTTTTAATTTGATCTCACTTTGAACGAATATCTAACATGGCTGGGACTAGTTCATAGATAATTCTTGTTAGAAGCTCATTAACTACTGGCTTTGAATGTAATGGGATTTTCGTTAGAACGAATTTCTTCCTCGTTCGAATGAAACCCCATTCTCGTTTGAACCAGCCTTATTTTCGTTCAAACGAGCCACCGCCTCAAAATTTGTGTCAGACCTATAAATACCTGTTTTGAACTCTTTCTTCATGGGACTTCGGAAAAAATGCAAACAACAAATGTATGCCAAAGTTTTTCATATTTTGTTTTACAAAACACTTTTCAACTCATAATCTTTACATCCCTCATATGATTAATAAATCTTTGGGAAACCCTCTAGTTTTAATAGCTTACATATATTTTGTGGAGAGAAATATCTATGGTTGACTTGTGAGCCGAGGGTTCACTGCTGACGAAGATAGAAGGATAATCGGTGGATACCGATGGTAAATCGCTACCTATGGACAACTCTGGACTGAGTAATATTCTGTTGTAAGTTTGAAGACTCGGCTCATCACACTTAATTTAGCTAAGTTTTATAAGCCGTGTTTCTTTCAAATCTTATAATAGTTTTAAATAATGATTTTACCTTGCAAAGGGATTTACCTCATCTCATTGGCTTTTGCATGTTTGGCTTAAAAATTGCAAGTTGGAATTTGGACATAACTCGCATGCACACCATAATTAATTGAGGAATAAAATTCGATTAAAAGTAGGATTTGTGTGTTAGGGCATTTAATTAAATAAATTGATCCACTAGTTTGTGCGCACTCACAAATTAGTATCAGAGTTGGTTGCACAAATTTACTATGTGATCCTTTTTACATTTTTTTATATTAATTTTTTGGGGAAAAATTGTTGATCTTTATAAATCCGAAATTCAATGGATAATTTGTATAATCGAATGCCCATCTTTGATGGCTCAAACTATGCTTACTAAAAATCTAGGATGGGGTTAATATCAAAATCTATTGATGAATTAGTCTAGTTTCTTTGTGAAAGAGGGTGGACACCACCCACTATGACTATTAATAATGTTGTCAGCCCTGAACTTATCTCTCAATGGACAGAGGATGACTTTAAATGGAGCAGTTTTAACTTGCACGGTTTGAGTTCCATCTCGGGAGTTGTCACCTCTAACGAGTTTTGCTGCATTATGATGCGCACCATGTCTAAAGAAGCTTGGGATACCCTCCATCTCACTCACGGGGAGACCAATGTTGTTAAAGCTTCTAAGCAACAAAATCTAACTAAACAATTTGGGATGATCACTATGCTAGAGTCAGATTCGATGAGTTTTATGCATGTTTATCGGACATAGTTGATTCTAGTTTTCATTTGGGTGAGAAAATTCCTGAGACGAGAATTGTTAAGAAAGTTTTGAGATATCTTCCAGCGTACTTTATTCCTAAGGTTACCGTGATCAATTCATTAGGGATACTAGATACTCTTAGAGTAGAAGAACTCATAGGAGACCTTCAAACGTATGAGATATATATGTTTCCCAAAATAGCTAAACTCAAGGAAATAAGGATTGCTTTGAAAACTCAAACTAAGAAAAAGAAGAAAGAAATGTTTATAATTCTGAGTTTGAATTTGATTTTGAGTTGGATAACTTATCCCTTTTTGCAAAGAAAATAGAAAAATTTCTCAAATTTTCCAAAGAAAATACTTTTGAGAAAAAAATACGAATAAGGGTGAGAAGCTGTGTGAGAAAGATGAGATAAGGTGTTATGAGTGCGAGGGAAAAGGGCATAAGGCACATGAGTGTCCCACTAGGCTTAAGATACGGGGCAAGAAAGTTGCACATAAGGCCACTCTTAGCGATAGTGACGTAGAGTCGGTGGATTCCTGTAGTGAATCACCACATGATCAAAATTTATGTGCATTCATGGAAAGCCAAGTTACCACTTCTAATTCATCCCATGTCGATGAGAATATTTCTAAACGTGAAAACCTCGACAATGTTTCAAATCATACTGGAGAAGGTGAAAATGAGAATTATAATTTAGGTGACGAAAAAGGAGGACTCCAAAAAGAATTTAGTTATCTTTACATCGAGACTTTAAAAATAAAGAGGTTTAATAAATATTTGTCTCTTAGGGTGTTATATTTGGATAAGGAGGTGAAAGTTTTGAGAGAGTGTGAGGCATCAATGAGTCAACTCAAGAAGGTAAAAATTTCTTTATGTGAGCAGTTAATTATTTAAGTAGGGAAAAGACCGATTTGACTAACACTCTGTCTAGTTTTACAAATGATCTTCAATCTTCATTAGAGACTCGTGAGAAACTTGAAGACCTAGTATCCCAACTTGAGATTGATCTTGAATATGCTCGGGAAGTCAAGGTCACTTTAGAGGACATATCAAAGAAGGTTGGAAATATGTTCCTCGGTCCTTCATTAGGTAACGTTCAAAGGAAAGGAATAGGTTACGATGGTGCATCCACTTATTATACCGCATACGAACTGATTATCGAGTTTGTGATGGATCCGTATGGCCCTTGTTCTAACCCATCTAGTAGACCTAACCCACCTAGGAAAGCTTGTCCTAGACGTGTTGAACAAGGTGGACCCAAAACCATTTATGTTTGTACCCATTGCAAATAAATAGCTCACCTTAGAGAGTTTTGTTCTAAGATAAAGATTGTTTCTCGTATGAATGTTCCCCGATATTCTCCCACACGAGTTCTTACACAGGTTCCTGCACGCACTCCCACTCATGTTACTCCGCATGCTCCCACACATGATCGTAGAGATTTTGAGAGTATTTTAGAGAAACTACAGTATTTAGTCAAGACTTCATAAAATTTGATGGAGGAATTTCTTAGGATATCATATCCTTTTAAGAACTCCTTTGGGCCTAATGATTGAGGTTGAGACTTATTTCTAGAATATGATGATTTTCATGCTCATATCTAACATCCCTATTGCTAGATTATACTATCATTATATCTATATTTTCCATTTTCACATACTTTTAGAAAAATCTCAAAAGAGTTTTGTTTTTTTTTATTTTTTTTTGAAAAATACAAAAAGATTTTTGGTTTTTAAGAAAAAGGGTGAAAAGGGAAAAAATATTTCTTTTTTGACATAAAATTTTGAAAAAGACAAAAAGATTTTTGTTATTTTTTTAATCACAATATATGGATGAACATTTAAGATGTCCGGATCACCCATTCATTCCATGTTTCCACATAACTTTTTCGTAGTGTTTTTGAGATGTGATGTCGTTTCATTATTATGCTTAATAATGTGTGGAGCCATTGCGTTGATCTTTGATGATTACTTACTACATGTTTGACTCCTACCACATTTAATAAACATGTGCATGAACTTGTTTGAACACTGCACTTGCCTTTCACTTGTGAAACACCGTGTTCTGCTCTCAATGTTACTTTAAAACGAACCAACGGTAAAAAAATTAGATAAAAATGTACTGCATATAAGAACCATTGCCCATATTTACATCATTTTTCCAGAAAATATTGTTATATGTTAAGCAATGGAAAGGGGCTACGAAAGATCAAAGGTCTTTGTGTTAAAAATCACCATTTGCATAGAATAGCCTAAAAATATTAGTGGCACATAAAAGCATAAGTTCAAGGTCAATTTTTGTATCATCGATACTTTGATACACATGAGCATTAATTTTTTGAAATATAGTTGAGAGTATTATTAGTTATGTGAGAATCACTTTCATTCTTAATATGTTGATTAGGTTAAGTTAATTTCACATGAGTTCACAATACTTATACCTAAGGTATACTTTGAGATCTTTTGTTAGTAGTATCTCAAAACTTCGTGCACATGTGTTATGACTGTCTATATTGATTAACCTATGGAAAATGTTCATGCCTTCAATTATTTTAGTGTTAATTCATGGTGTATTTGTAAATTTAATAATTAATTTTTTTTTGAAAAAAATCAAAAATAGTCGGATGCCTTTGAGATTATCATCACTTATGCTTACTTGAATATACTTGTGTTGATATCTTAATTATTCATGTGATGCTTGTATTTCGTGTTTATGTTTCAACTCCTTTGTCTATTACAGATAAAAAGAGGGAGAACAAATTAAGGGAGAGTTTTTAATTTTATGTTTAAAACTCTATGCGTCATGGTATATCTTTGTTTCATGTGTGTAGTTTTCTTAAGCAATGACGATGAATTAATGGACAACACCTGATGAAGATAAGTTGTCCAAGGGAAGAATAAGTTGAGATTGAGCACAAAAGATTCTCTTATGTCGTTATGTTTCTAGAGTTTGGGAGGGCATTAGGAATTATTGTCATAGAGGTTTTTTTTATTGAAATTTAGGTTTCGATTTTGTTTTGTACTAGAATAGCCATTATAAGGGAAAATATTTTAACTTAGGATTTTAATTTATATTTATTTTCATTTTGGCTTATCTCGTTACAAACCAACACATCAAACCAATCTTCAAGATTGAAGACCCTTTATAGGTCATGAAGGTATCAGACTTTAGGTGTTTATAATTATTCTGAATCATATTTGGTATGCTATTTTTATAAAATCGAGTATTCTTAAGTAGCGTGTACTTAATACAAGACTACTGTAGAGTCTCAACAACCGTCCGACCTAGACAAAAGTATGTAAAGGGTTTCCTCATTTAGATTTCATTTTATGAGATATTTCATGCATGGAATCTAGGGAAGATAAAAATTAGAGTCTCTGATAGTGCATGGTATAGTATCCGATGGCTATGTAATAATAGTATGTGCAGGGCCTATACTAGCTGACTTCCTTGACGGTTATTGATGATTTGGGATAGGATCTAGAGTCGACTGACTACGAATATATCATTTGTGCAGGACCTAGACTGTTCATTGGTAATAACGAATTATCTTACTTTGGTTTACAAGGTGGTTTGGGCTCGGATATTGGTTGGAATCTATATTATTTTGAATGGAAAGGTTATTGTCTTGTCTCATTTTGGACTAATTCTTATAGGAGGAGATGATTTTAACTCATTCATATATGAGAAGATGATTTCAACTCATTCGTATATGAGAAGATGATTTCAACTCATTCGTATATGAAGAAGTAATTTGACTTATTCTGTATAAGGAAATAGTTTATAATTCATTTCGTGTGAGGTAATATTATTTTTAACTTAAGTAAGCAAGAGATTTATTATTAATTTCCATGACATAATTCTTTTTGTTAGGGGAAGATTGTAATACCTTACAAATTTAAAAAAATAATTATTAAAATAAATAGTTCAATTAGATTTTTGAGATTCAATTGTATTTTTAGGATATTTATTTTAGGATTTTTGGGGTATTTGAAAGAACTATTTTAAGTAAAAACAAAAATTTTATAAATGTTTTTGTGCAAAATAAAGTTCTATAAAAAACTTTGAAACTAATTTGTAGTTAATTTAATTTGGATTTTATTTGAGAAAAGAATGAGATTTAAAATGTTTAAATTTTGATTTAATTTAAATAAGGATTTTTAAATTGAGAGAGTAGCTACAGCGAAAATATTGCGACTTCTCAAATAAAATCCAATTTTAATTAATCCCAAGTATTAGTTAAACCCTACAACATGCATCTAGATGATTTATCAAATAAAATATAGCATGCAGGATAAAACAAACAATTTCAGGAAAAATCCCCGAAGGGCAAAACCTTTTATTTCTAGAACTTTGAAGAATGTACAAGACCATTGACTTACATACAACCTGATAATCGCCCACAAGTGTACAGCACGGTGTCTTTGTCAAACCTCCAAAGCAACGGCTAGAAATATTGACACAGAAATACCCGCAGGTGTAGGTTCCTTTGTCGTCGACTGGAAGTTTCCCTTTCCAGGAGGGCAGCAATGAAGAAGAGAGACAGCTTCTCCACAAGGGTTGAACAAATACAAGTATTGTGTTCTAGGGTTCCAAAAGATTCACAAAAGTAATTGGGATTTTTTTGTGTGAATCAAAAAGATGTTTGGTACATCAAAAATTGAAGTCTTGTTGTGTTTAAACTTTTAGAAACGTTTTCTCAAAGACTTAAAGAAATACACCATCGGAATAGTAATATATATAGGAAATATGAGCTGGTGGATTAAAATCTCACGGAACTTTTTGAACTTATCCCAGGCGGACCGGTCCGGTATGGGGGAGGATCGGTCCGACCTCGGATCGATTCTTTTAAAATTTGGCTCCATCAGTTCGCTACCAGTCCGGGGTCTACTGGATCTTCAGCACGGCGGATCGGTCCGGGTAGAGGGCGGACCGGTCCGGATGCGGATCGGTCCGGTAGGGAGGCAGACCGGTTCGGCTTCCCAGAAAAATAAAAAACTTGTAAAAGCCTCATTTTGCTTGAAAAAACTTACTTCTTATTTTTATAAAAAACATTTTATAAAAATTTCCCCGTACTAAGTGTGAACTTTAAGGGACTTAAAAACAAAACTTTACCAAGTTCATTCTCGCAGAGGCTATGATGTTGAAGACGCTTTGATATTCGGATCTGTTGATGTAGATGCGATCTTGAGTTTCTTCAACGGTGTAACGGGGTACGACATACAAATTGATAATGGACAAAAATGTCCTTACATAAATTATTATTCAAAAATTAAGTAAAATAATTAGTCGGATGGATAGGGTTAATAGGGTAATTGAAGCATACATGGAGAGAAAGCTATGTTACTTAGAGAGAAATCTAGGTTTAAGTAATTAGTATAAGAACTTAAATAAAACTCTTCTACCTCCTAAACCCACAATAAAATTTCCAAACCTCAACCAAACGTCACATAAAATGCATAATTCCAATCCATAAATTTTTCCTTTTTACTCCAATAAAAAATCTTACAATTCTAAGCTTAGTTTGAAAAACATCGACTTAATTATAAAAACAAAAGGCTTTTGAGGATATTTTACAAGAAAAACTCAACTATTTCTCAAGGGGGTTCTTTTCCACAAAATTAGGATCTTTTTTACCAAAATTCAAAATGTGTTGAAGAACAATTATAAGAGTCTTGAATGAATTTGTTTTATCTTTCTTTTGGAGAAATTTGATTCATCATTCAAGGCAAGATAATTCTACTCTCTCCTCTTATGATATAAATAATTATTTCTACCCAAATTAGATTTTATAAATTATAAAAAATGTGTACACATAATTAAGGTTATTTGATGATTGAAAAATGATGATTTTTGTAAAATAAATTAATGAACCCAAATTTTAAAAGTTTATATTACTTTAAATTAGAATAATTAAACTAGGTTAATGAGTTGTATGTTCCTATTAGATATTTCTTTTTAAATCTAATCATGTGGTTGACTACTCCTTTACATGTATTTAGATACTTCTCTTGAAATCTTAATGTAAAAGTTGGTTCTAAAACTATATTTTGAAATATCACAATTTGACATTGGAAATCGGGATTTTTATGTAAGAATGGACTTTATCCTAGACTATATTTGGAGGATATTTGGGGCATAAAATTTCATTTTTGAAGAAAAATAGTGATTCTGAGTTTTGGGCTTATGGAAGAGGATATAGGTTGAAGACAAATATGTTTCTAGAAAATTTTAGTTCCGTTCACCTTGTGAACGACTATGATTTTTACTGAGCAAAGGATTGTTGTTTTACCATGTGAATGATTGCGTGCACATGAGAAAGATTTTGTACCGCGCACGGATAGAATGGAGTTTGTAATTTAGTTAAATTTTCAATACATGTATGATAATTTTATAAGTGGATTTTTGTTAATTAAACTTTTCTTATATTGGAAATGATGGGATCTTAAAACACAGTGAGTGAAAATAGTAATACTCTAAATGTTTTATACGTAAACGAAATATTGAGTTAATCTTTATGAATATTATATGTATTATTAACCTTATGAATAAGGGGGGAGTGTGATGATTAACGGATTAAAAAAATTATTTGGATACTTTTAGGCTGCACACTATGGTTTTATTATGAATTAATACATAATGTTGCATAATTCCACTCCGAGGCGTGGATTTGGTGTACTCAATGTAGATAACTAGAAGGATGTACTGGTATTTGTATAAACACTTGATTTATATGTATAACAGTTAATATAATAAGTCTAGAGTTTGTTATTTACTTTCATGATTGGTAGTTTTACTACTCGTGTTCGTAACTATTATATTATTGCAGTGGTCCTGACCCATCACGTTGTTATAGGTGATCCCGTGTACTCGACCTTGCTTCTTACTCGAGCACATTGTCTTTCGTTCCATTCACCACCATTATTTGAAGATGTAGGGTCTATACATGCTTCTAGATTTACTTTATTTATTTTGATAGATGCTAGGTTTACTTTATTCTTCATATTTATACTCAATTGTAAAACATAAATTGAATGTGAGAGGATTGATATGTATAATTTGTTGTCAGAAAATATAGGTTTTACATAGTGATGTAATCAACTCTTATTCATTATATATTAGTAATTGAGAATTTCTTATGTTAATCTTTATTTGGTTTATCACTGATATTTATTTCTTAGTTTATTCTAAGGGTGGTATTTAAATTGTTTTGACAAACTATAATAATTAATAAATAGACTTGATCAACCTAATTATTAAAAATTACGGGGCATCACTACTGGAAGAAATAGTTGTTTATAAACTATAAGAATGGATAAAAAACTGTTATGAACAAAATCTTTACAAAAACGCATGTAAAAAAATTGAAGCAGTTTGAGTTTCTTGGTTAACTGAAGGAACTTGAGAAACATTGACATCAACAACCTTAACCGCGAGAGTATCCCGAGGATTCTCTTGATCATTATCTTGAGTAGCCTTAAGATCAATGAAAGAAGTTTTCTCAATATAAGTAACCTTATCGGTTTGATCGGATTATTATCTTCCATAATCTTCTCGTTAAACTCTATGTCGGCCTTTTCAGTAGCTAACGCCTTAGCTTCCTCGTCCTCTCCCTCTCATAGACTGACGACCTTAGCGATGTCAGAGTAAGGTTTCACCACCATTTTTTTCAATTCATCATAACCTTTTGAGAAGAAAGTCATGGTATCTAAAGTGATGTTGGTGATGGTATAGTGTCACATGGATATTCAATAATCATATGTGCATGGCCTATACTAGCTGACTACTTTAAGGTTATTGACGATTTGGTGGAGGGTCTACAGTCGACTGACTACGGATATATCATATATACAGGATCTAGACTGTTTATCAGTAATGATGATTTCTCTTATGTTAATTTAGAAAGTGGTTTGGGTCGGGATATTATTCGGGATCTATATTGTTGTGAGTGGAAAGGTGATTATGTAGAATCATTTTTCACTCATTATTATACGAGGAGATTATTTTGACTCATTATTATACGAGGAGATGATTTTAACTCATTTTAATATGATTAGATGATTTTGACTCATTCTTATATGAGGAAATGATTTTGACTCATTCGCATATAAGGATATAATTTTGACTCATTCTTATATGATAAAATATTTTGACTCATTGTATAGGAGGTGATAGTTTCTAACTCGTGTTGTATGATATAATATGTTTAACTCAAGTAAGTAGATATTTATTACGCATTCTGAGGACAAAATTATTTTTGTTAGGGAGAGAAATTACAATACCCTGTTAATTTAAAAGAAATTAATTATGTAAAATAAATAGTTAAATTGGATTTTTGAGATTTAATTTGATTTTTAGTATTTGTGTTTGGGAGTATTTCAAAAAACTATTTTAAGTGAAAACCAAGGTTTATAAATGTTTAAGTGGAAAATACATTTTTATAAAAAAAATTTGAAATTAATTTGGAGTTAAATGGATTTTTGGTTTTTATTTGAGAAAAGAATGAAATTTAAAATGTTTAATTTTCATTTAATTTAAATAAGGATTTTTAAATTATTATTTGAAACCTTAGTAAAGTAATTAGTTGGATGGATAGGTTAATAAGGTAATCGCAACATATTTGGAGAGAAAACTAGGTTACTTGGACAAAAAGTTAGGTTTGAGGAATTAGTATAAGAACTTAAATAAAACCCCACTGCCTCCTAAACCCATAGTACAACTTGCACAACTCAACCAAACTTCACACAAAATACATAATTTCAATCCACAAATTTTCCCCTTTTACTCCAAACAAAAATCTACAATTTTAAACTTGGTTTTGGAAAATATCTACCCAATCACATAAATAAAAGGCTTTTGGGGATTTTCTGGAAGAACAACTCAACTTTTTCTCAAGGGGTTCTTTTCTACATCATTGGGATCTTTTTTTTTTATAATAATTCGAGATGTGTTGAAGAACAATTACAAGAGTCTTGGAAGAATTTATTTTATCTTTTTTTTTTGGAGAAATTTGGTTCATCTTTTAAGGAAAGATAATTCTACTCTCTTTTCTTATGATGTAAATTATGATTTCCACCTAAATAAGGTTTTATAAATTATAAAAAATGTGTAGAAATAATTAGGGTTTTTTGATGTATTGATAAATGATGATTTTTGTAAAATAAATTAATGAAACCAATTCTTGAAATTTAATGTTTCGTTTAGATTAGTTTAATTGAATTGGGTTAGAGAGTTGTATGTTCCTATTAGATATTTCAATTTAAATATTATCAAATGATGGACTGCTCCTTTATATGTATTGAGATATTTACCTTCAAATCTTAATGTAGAAGTTGGCTATGAAACTATATGTTGAAATCTCATGATTTAATATTGCAAATTAGGATTTTTAAGCAAGTATGGACATCAATAAGTATCCTAGACCATATTTGGAGAATACTGGGACATTGAACTTCATTTTAGGAGAAAAACAGTGATTTTGAGTTCTGGACTTTTGGAAGAGGATGTACATTAAAGACATATATGCTTTGGGAAAATTTTAATTCCGTGCACCTAGCAAATAACTATGGTTTTTACTTTGCGAATTGCTATTTTTTTACTGTGCAAACGGTGGTGCGCTCATGACAAAGATTTTGTACCGTGGAGTTAGTAATTTAGTTAAATTTTAAAGACTTGTATGATCATTTTACAAGGGTACTTTTACCCATTGTATTCTGCTTATATGGGAAATTGTGGTGTCTTAAAACATAGTGATCGTAAGATATGGGTTTGATAAATGAAATTAGTATTCAATGAGGTGCAACCATCTTCAGAATGATAATTAATGCACGAAGAACAATAGATTCCTTATATTTCCAATACACTACTTTAATACTTGCAATAAACAGTCTAAGCATGAAAAAAAAATATTTAATGAACCTTTAGATCATAATTTCTCTTACAATACAATAGATGAAATGAATCTCAACAACCAATTTTGTTAAAGGGAGAAAGAACAACCACTTTTGTGCAATAAAGGCAAGGGAGTGACCTTCAAATCAATAAGTGCAATGATTAATAATAAATACTAGCCAAGATCAAAGAATAAAGGGACAAACTTAATGATAATAACTCACAGGAAACTCTCGTGTATGGAGAAATCAAACATCAAAATTTCAGCTTGTAACAACCTCTATTTTCTCACGTAAAGGTTGGCAAGACATAATATGCTGAAGATGGGGATTGCTATACAATATATATCATTCTCAGTATCAAACCAATTAAAATATCTATCTATAAGCCAAGATTTGAAATTGAACTAATATTAAATAATAACCAAAGAAATAATAGAATCTAACAATCACAAAATATGAATAAATCCCTACATACACACATGTGTCTAAAATGAGCAAGAAATAAAATAGACTTTGAGCTTATTCCCATGCAATAATCCAAATGTAAAAAGGAAAGAACTGAAACATAGTAGCAACCTAATCTAGAATCAATGAGTAGAATTCTGATGCGCAATGTGAGACTGCAAGGCTGAAATATCCACTGTCCTACTATCCCTGTCTAAGAGCATCTAGGGGAGAAAATATTTATAATTTTGGGTCAGCACCCTAAAGTGTGCAAGAATTAACTTACAAATTTTATTGTGAAAAAGTACAGTTAATTCAAAGTGTAGATTTCCCACTGTCACTCACATACGTAACACGCCTTACCCCTCAACTAAAAGCAATGCTACACGTATAACCACCCAAGTCCCGATACAATGATGGATAAATGCTAATGAGAATATAAAAATGCATTTAACAAGATAAACAAGCTGAAATAGAATTTTTCACATTTAAGTTATTATTTTCTATATTATCCCAAACATACTACCAATAAAATGACGACATCAACATCATGTATACTACGTAGTATTAGGCCTGTGTTTTATAGTCTACATTTTTAGACTTAAGAAATTCTTCCATTCATTTTCATTATATATATATATATATATATATATATATATATATATATATATATATATATATGTATATATTTATATGTCCTCATATGTACGCCACTAAGGCATCTAACAATAGTGTCTCATTCGTGATCTATCGATAAGTCCGAAGGATTCTCCTATCCAACACAGACAACACAATACACATGTATCCCAACATCAACACTTATCTCTTATAAGTGGCGCTGGTACGTGGTACCTAAAATATGACCTACAGTACGTCTAGCCCACCTGTGCTGGCGTTTGCTATGGTCTCGAACGCGCGTACCCCGACCGATTGAATAGTCCAAGAACATAGGTTTGTCCACATAACATACAGTTACATATTGCCATATGTAAAGGTAATTATCAAAAAAAGTAACCCATATCTCCCCCACAACGATTATCCATAATTATCCCCAGTTAATAATTAACCATCACGTATATTATTAACTTCCTTTTCTTTTTAAAATATAATTAACTATCTAGTAATTTATCTTTCCTTTTTATTGGTAATGTCACATTTCCATTTTTAATAAATTCCACAGTCATTCGTACACAGTCCCACCAACACATATGAACTACTAAAAATACCCTGGACAGAATCGTGAACCCGCAACCTGGCCTCCAAAGAGGCGAACTGGTTTGGCCCAGGGACGAATCTTCACCCCTGCTATCTACGTGCGAACCCCTTATTTTGTTTCATTCTGGGATTTACATTCTCCCATACAAATCCAATTGCAAAGGATTAAACCTTGTGATAATAATTCAAAACAGTAACCATGACTTAGTTTATCATCTTATGATTGCTTATTACATATTCTCCAACCCGAATTATGTCCCAAATCATAAAAGTTAAGATTATGAAGGTATTCATGTTTATTCAATTTTTGTCCATCAATTTCCTAAAATCTACCACTTGTAGGTGTCTTAATTAAGTCAAAATCCCAAAGTTTAAATAGGGATTAACCTCTTTACATATGAGTCATAAAAATCATTACACTAAGGGTCCAAATCACGAGTTCTATCAACACAAACCCTTAAAAATTTTACCATCCAAAATTTTGGATTTTCTATCTTGACATTAAAATCAATTCTTTCAAGAGTATCATTTATTATCATCTCAAATCATTAAAGTTTCCTTAACTCTAGAATTTCTACATTGGACTTCAATAAACTATGAATTAAGTAGCAACTTGGACTAAATAAAATACGTAAGAAAATTCTTGCCTTAAGTCTTGAACGATTTCTTGATTGGATTCTTGGATTCCTCCTTGGATCTCTCTCCTAATCCTCCTGCTAGTGTTCTTGGCTCTCTCTCCCAAAATGTGTATTAAGGTTCCTGGATACAAATGATAGGAAGTTATTAAACTCCTTATTAATGTAATTAAGGTTCAAATCCCGAGTTTTTCCTTACTCCTAAACTTCGGACCCTCAAATGGACCCAAATACACATCCCAACTAGTCTAGTGACCTCCTAACTCATGTGTATATACCTTGGGACCAATTATCAGGGTCTAAAACACCTAAACGATCCCATAGAACCCCAAAAACGTGTCCCAAATATTTTATTCAACAAGTGTATTTTAAATTTTTGTAATACCCCGTATTTCTGTATATTCGAAATTCAATTAATTGAGTAAATTAATTAGTTTTATATTAAATTACGCGAATGAAGTAATTTAATTGAATTAAATAATGAATTATGCGAGTGAAGTAATTTAATCAAATTAAATAATGATGTGAGTAATTATTTATTAATCAAGAGAGAATGATTAATATTATGAAATGAATTTACTATGTGAATAGTAAATTAATTACAGTAATTATAACACGTTATAGCGAGTGATATTGGCGTAGTTGATTTTATCTCAACATAGAGTCACGTGTAGACTATAGTGAGGTAGAGATAGAAAATATATTTATAAAGACTCAGATGATTATTTCGAGGTCATGAATGATTTTGAAATAGTCAAAATAGTATACCCGAGGGTATAGTTTGGGTTCCGGGTCAATTTTACACCAAACTGGCACCTATTGATGGCATTTTCATCCTTGGAAAATTAAGGGTGAGAGACCTAATAATTTTGGAGTGTTATATCATATGATAAAAATGTGAGGCTAGGGTTAGAAGCTTAAAAACACAAGAGAGGCCATTTGAGGTCAAAGAGAGAGCTTTTTTGGAGGTTTTTTGAAGAAATTCTTGGGGTTTTCATTTTGATCTTGCACCACAAACAACCTAAGAGTGATGATTGATAAAGAAGATAATCAAATCAATCATCAAGCGATAAAATCAGACCCTACTGATCAAAGGCAAGTGTTTATATACAATTTATTTGAAGTTAAAATACCTATATGACTAGGGCTCTTTATATTTTGATTAAAGTGGTAATTCTTGGAAGAAAAGAATGTTTTAAACACATGTATGGGTCGAAATTGCATGTAGAATGATTTGATATCAGTAAAGGTTAATAAACTAGAGATTTTGTATTATTATCCACGAATTTAAATCTGATTTTTTATGTAAATGGAGGAAGAACATAAAACCAAGGGTTTTGATGATTAGATGTTTAAATCCGTTTTTGAATGAAAATTGTCAGGTTTTGATGTTATGTTTATGTTAGAACTAATCCTACTGCACGTAGAAATGGTTAGGGACAATGGCTTTCAAATTTGGTGAAGAAATTTGTAAGTTATGTGGGTATTAATGGTGAAAAATGCATATGCGTACTGAAGAGGACGAACTGTAGAGGGTCGGATCGGTTCGGTTCAGAGGCGAACCGGTTCGGTTACCATAAAAATTAAAAATTTCCCTTTTTAGCCTAGGACTCCTATATTGTTGATGAAAAACTTTTGGTACATTGTTAGAATAATAAGGGATTTATTATATTTCATTAGGCCTTGATGGGGTTATGGGATTAAGTCGTATTAAGAGAATGAAGATGATAATTAAGCGAAATTTATGATAATGTAATTAATTCGAGAGAATGAGAATGTAATTATAAAAACGAGCAAGTGAGATTATTGTATAGACCAGTAGGCACTTAACTACTTAAATAAACCAAGGGGTAACTCGGGTCCTTAGATTAGAGAATGATACTCCATTAAATACGATAGTGAGAATAATCATGAATTGAAAGTACGATGAGTATTCGAGTGATATATACTACTTACGAAGTTATGACATTTAGGCTGTGTGTATACCTACTGATTATCTATAGGTGGATTGAATACCTATTGTATATCTAATAGTATTGGGCTCGAGGTAATATTCCAAAACAATACATGAAAGTAGACATTGGGGTCGAGGTGACAGCCCGAACCAATGCATGAAACTAAATATTGCGGTCGAGGTGACATTCCGAACCAATATATGGGACAACTATTGGGGTTGAGGTAATATTCCGAACCAATCGTCCTTAATGTGTGATGTGGGGACATAATAATAAATTATTCACTTATAGTATATATTGTGTGCGATATATATACCGTATGAATAATCTACTTATGCGTGATAATAGACTACTAGATGATAAAACCCTATAGAAAGATAATTAAGTAGAGAAACTTAATTATATGATTTAATGATCGCATGTGAGAAATGTTACTTAGAACGATTATAACACACGAGCGATAGTAATAAGATGACGTGTTGTATGGGTGGTATCGAGACTTGGAAGTGTCAATCGTGAAAAGATAATACTTAGGTCTAGTTTGTTTGGGTAGAATATCTAGGTGGACTAAGTAGCAACGTTAGGCGTGCACAATAGATGAGGGGCGAGGAAGCTCAAGAGAGTGTATGCAAACTTAACATGTGTAATGAATAATTGATTTTAAATTGTGATAAATACTTGCTAAATATTTTCAAAATATTTCGGGTTCTAACCCTTGATATAAAATCTTTTCAAAACCTTTTAGGTGTCCATACACAGGGATGCTAGACGCGATGATTCTTTATAGGGACGTATAGTTTTAGCACTGTGGAGGCTTGCAGAGTTTTGATTAGATGCATACATCATTTCATTCCTAGTGTAGGAGTTTATTCCAATATTTCAGTTTGGGCATGTTTCCCTTTGACACTTTATTTATTCAATGTTTTAGTTTAAGACTTGATTTCAAATTTTCTTATTAGTTGGATTCATTATTTAGTTTGGTATTTTAGCCAATGGTTTATTCAGCAAGACTTTAGTTATTCATTTATTTGAGATGATTTAGACTCTAATCTGGTGTGAATGTTTTATATTTAATGTTTTTGCATATTACTACTTGTTTGTTTATTACAAGATAAAATTGGTACCGACTTAATTAACTAATAGGTGATAAGTAATACAAATATTTTTCGACAGTGATGCTAATAATGAACCATTTTTTAAATCTTGTTTTCATTTATTAAAGGCTTGATCACCCGGTATTTAATTAGGCAAGGTCTCACAGATGGTATCAGAGCATCAGGTTCTAGTGTCCAAAAGGATCTGTATGCCTTACTACGATTTTAGTGCTTCGTTCTTTTGATATAGAGCCCTATTATTAGGATTGTTGTTTTTATCCTTATGTGTTTGAGATATCATACTTTTTCTACTAGATTTTGTATCAACTGTGTACTTATACAATTCGATCTATTTTCAGATGCAACCGAGGAGACAATGAGAGGAGAGGGAAGTGTCAAGGGACAAGACAAGGGAGGGTCATCAGAAGCCATAGGCATCGCCACCAAAACCACCACGAGAGATGATGTTGACTACACAGGTGGTTGTGATAGTGGCCCAAGCGGTCGACATAGCCATAAAGCTAATGCAGCTCATCTCACCCCAGACACAACCATCAATGGCACCAGAGATCTAGGCCTAGGCAGGGTCATCCGCTTGGCAGAGAGTCAGAGAGACCTTTTAGAAGGGCCATCCGTCCGAGTTTGAGGGAAGTTCTGATATTTTTTAGGCTTGCTAGTGGAAAAAGAATATGCAGTGCCAGCTGTGCATGGTGGACTGTACGGAGACACTAAAGCAGATGTTAATGATGTTCAAGTCGTCTGGAGTCTCTTTGCAATGGTGGGAGCTAGTTACCACATCCGATGAGAGAGACATGATGACTATCACTAAGTTCTGGGTTCGGTTCGATCGCAAACACTTCCAGCCAGCAGTGGAGGCAGAGATGTGAAAGAAATTTTAGGAGGTAACACAGGGAGATCTCTCGATAGCAGAATATGAGGAGGAGTTCACCCTCTTGGGAAATTTTGTTCCAGATGAGGTGATAAATGAGGAACAAAAGAAGGCACGGTTTATGGATGATTTAACCTAGAGGATCAAACATCATTTGATCGATAACCTTGCACTGGTGATGTATACGGATGTTATCAATGCAGCATAACTACATTTCCAAGATCACCTCTTCCATCTGAGGGGAGCAAGAGATTAGGGGAGACTATTCATTATAGTAAAACCGAGGGGAGTAGTGCCAGTGGGGCACCCTAGTAACAGGTAGGGAAACAACGAGGGAAGGAATCTCGATTGGAGGATGATGCCAAAAGATTTAGGATTGAAGGCTATAAACCATATCGGTAGGGTTTCAAGCAGGGCTAGTAGGGCCCTAATAAGAAGCAGGTTCATCAGGGTCATCAGGGACAAGGGAACTAGGTGTATACCAACAGAGCTAAGGCCATTAGGCTCAATGTCAGGGCCAGTAGGGCCAGAGACCAAGGTAGTTCTAGGGTCAGCGTTTCATATGTGACCAGTAGGGTCACAAGAAGAGGAACAGGAGAAGTGTTCCCAACAGGGGCAACAAGCTTCGTTAGCTCCAGTTCCAGCACTAGCACCATCCCCACAGTAGTAGTAGGACCAGATGCACTATGGGTGTGTGTATGACGTTCGGGACATACCTAAGCCTCCAGCACCTCAGGCGTTGCTAGCAGTAGATGGTACGATTCATGCCCATGGGTCTGATGGTAAGGTACTTTTTGATATGGGGGCATCACACTCTGTTATTGCTAATAGATTTGGATAAGTTATCGATCTTTTAGAGAAATCCAACACTCGTCTTATGCATGTGGATTCATCATTGGGTAGTGAGTCACTCATTCACTCAGTATGTAGATGGGTAGACATCGTTATTAGGAAACTGAGTTTAGCAGCAGACCTTCTAGTGTTAGATATGGAGGGGTATGTTGTTATCTTAGGTATGGATTGGTTGGCCAACTACATATCGATAGTAGATTACTACGAGAGGACCATAGTGTTCTCTATTCCGGGGCAGGAGATATTCTTAGTGGTGATGCCTCAGCTCGAAGGAGAATTGCACACCCAATTATATTATATATTGAGAATGAGACCTTGCAGGAGATAGCGGTACCATTAGCCTCGATTCCAATAGTGAGGAAATTCGAGGATATATTCCAGGAGATACCCGGGCTACCATAGAGCCAGGAAATTGAATTTATTATAGACTTAGCATTACGGACGAGACCAATTTCTAGATCATCGTACAGTATGTCATCTTCAGAGATGCGGGAATTGAGGGAGCAGATTTAGTATCTCTTATAGCAGGGTTTCATTTGGCGGAGTACATCTCCATGGGGTGCACTCGTATTGTTTATGAAAAAGAAGGATGGTTCGCTTAACTTGTGAGTGGATTACAGAGAGCTTAACAAGGTCATGATATGGAATAAGTATCTGTTATCGAGGATCGATGACCTATTTGATCAGTTAAGAGGTGCGACGTACTTCTCAAAGATTGAGTTGAGATCCAGATATCATGAGTTACGTATTCGAGAGGAGGACGTGGATAAGACCACTTTTCTATGACGTCATGGGTCGTACGAGTTCAGGGTGATGTCATTTGGGCTCACCAATGTGCCAGCAGTGTTCATGGATCTCATGAATAGGGTATTTAGAGAGTTTTTGGATCAGTTCGTGAATGTATTCATAGATGAAATTTTAGTCTACTATCATATGGAGGAGGATAACGCAAAGCATTTATAGTTGGTTTTACAGATGCTACGGGACCACCAATTATATGTCAAATTTAGGAAGTGTGGATTTTGGCTATAGGAGGTACAGTTTCTTGAAAACATCGTATCGGATAAGGGTATTACAGTGGATCAGAGTAAGGTATCGGTGGTGAGGGAGTGGGGTCATCCCATGACACCAATAAAGATTCGTAGCTTCTTAGGGTTGGCTAGGTATTATCGTCGATTCACTAAAGGGTTCTCAAAGATTTAGGATCCTTTGATGAACCTCAGTTGTAAGGGAGTGCCATTTGTATGGAGTGATCACTGTCAGCTAGCCTTTGATGAGCCGAAGGATAAGTTAACGTCAGCGATGGTACTTGCATTGGCTAGGAGTGGGTTAGAGTATTGGGTCTACACGGATGCATACTTGCAAGGACTTGGGGGTTTATTACAACAGTAGGATAGGGCTATAACTTATGCATCCTGAAAGCTTAAGCCCCATGACAAGAATTACCCCACCCAGTACCTTGAGTTGGCAGCGATAATTTTTTCTTTGAGGATGTGGAGACACTATTTTTTGGGAGAGTAGTTTACATTGTTCACATACCATAAGTCAATTCAATATGAAGAAGGATCTTAATATAAGGCAGAGGTGGTCGCTAGAGTTCGGGAAGGATTACCAGTTTGATGTATAGTATCATCCTGGTAAGGCTAATGTGTTAGTAGACGCATTGAATCGACGACCTATTGGACAGTTAGTGGAGGTATGTTAAGAGAAGTGGAGAGAGCTTAGACACAATGATGAGTTCGCTAGAGCATACATGTCGGTTTTATCTATCACTCTAGATATTGTCATGCGGGTAGTGAAAGCATAGGCAGAGGATCATTATTGCCAAGATAGGGTGCATCAATTATTAGCCGAGGGTGCAGAGTCATATTCGATTAGTTCAGAGGGTGGATTACATTTTCATGAGAGGCTTGTTATGCCAGAGGACGAGGATTTGAGATAGGAAATTATGGAAAAGTCCCATGGTTCAATGTTTGCATTACATCCCGGTGGGGATAAGATGTACCAGGATATGAGGAGACAGTACTAGTGGTCAGGGATGAAGAGTAACAAAGAAGATTTTGTCTTAAAGTGTGTTACTTGTCAGCTTGTGAAAGTTGACCATCAGAGGCCTTCAAGGATGCTACAACCATTAGAGATACCCGTGTGGAAGTGGGAGAGCATTCCAATGGACTTATTACTGGGCTGTCAACATCATAACAAGGTCACGATTCCATTTAGGTGATAGTGGATCGACTAACCAAGGTGGAAAACTTCTTTCCAGTCCACATCGACTATGAGACGAGTCGGTAGGTGAAGATGTTCATTACCGAGATAGTTAAGATGCATGGGGTGCTGACTAACATTGTATATGATAAAGAAAAGATCTTCCTGTCTAATTTGTGGCAAAGCTTTCAGGAGGCCATGGGTACATATTTGAAGTTGAGTATGGAATATCACCCATATATAGATGGGCAAACTGAGAGGGTGAATCAGTGCTTGAGGACATGTTGAGGATGTGTATCCTGGATTTTGGGGGAGGTTGGTAGCGATACCTTCCATTGGTAGAGTTTTCATATAATCACTCTTACCAATTTTCTATTGGCATGGAACCGTTCGAGGCATATAGGGGAGACCTTTTTGTTCACCCGCTTGCTGGATGGAGGTTGGGGACAACAAGTTATTGGGGCCTGAGATGATACATGAGACTACTGTCAAGATCGAGCTAATTCGAGGATGTATTCGGATAGCTCAGAATAGGTAAAAGAGTTATGTTGACACGGACCGTAGACACGCTAAGTTAGAGGTTGGTGATCAGGTGTTAGTATGGGTGTCACCTATGAAGGGAATCATGAGGTTTGACAATAAAGGTAAGCTAGGGTCGAGATACGTAGGGCCATTTCCTATGATCGACAGAGTGGGATCAATAGACTACAGAATGGGCTTACCGGAGCATCTTCAATGGATACACGACGTGTTCCACGTGTCAATTCTAAAGAAATATCGGAGGAGCGAGAGAGCTTTTTGGAATTGGCCAATCGAGGAGATTGATTTGTAGCTAGACGTATCATACGAGGATAGGTCCGTGGCTATTCTAGATCACAGTGAGTGTAAACTATGTCCAAGGTGGTACTATTAGTGCGAGTTCAGTGGGGGCACCACAATATTGATGAGTCGACATGGAAGCGGGAGGATGACATGTGAGAGCATATCAAGAGTTGTTCACCGCAGGTATGCCCTAATTTAGGGGACAAAATTCCATTTGCACCGGGGGAAATATGATATACCCCGTATTTCTGTATATTCAAAATTTAATTAAATGAGTAAAATAATTAGTTTTATATTAAATTATGCGATTGAAGTAATTTAATCAAATTAAATAATGACGTGAGTAGTTATTTATTAATCGAGAAAAAATGATTAATATTATGAAATGAATTTACTAAATGAATAATAAATTATTTGTAGTAATTATAACACGTCATAGAGAGTGATATTGGCATTGTTAGATTTTATCTCAACCGAGAGTTGCGTGTAGACAAAAGTGAGGTAGAGATGAGAAATATATTTAAAGTGACTCGAATGATGATTTTGAGGTCACAGATGATTTAAAAGGTCGAAATAGTATACCCAAGGATATAGTTTGTGTTCTGGATCAATTTTTACAACATCCTAATTTTATTTTCAAATTAAATTGAATTTTTATGTGTCAAAATGACCTGTTATGAACCATTAATTATTTTATTTTCGCAATGCTTGTGACACATACGTATTGTATGTAAGATGAAAATAGGGTCGACACATTTATTTTCTTGCTCGAAATAGAATATTTTTCATATAAAACGGATAGTAGAATGAGTTTCAAACATATTATTTATTATTATTATTATTATTTAAATTATAGTGTGTATAAATTAGCGTTATCCAAAAGTAATATCAATGCGAAAAAATAAAGAAACGTATCCTAATCACTCCACTACTAATTTATAGTTGGATGAAATTTTAAAAATTATAAAAATTAATACTCGCTAGAAATTATACACGAGTACCAAATGCACCCAACTGTGTAGTTATCCTATGCTGACTGTACCTATTCTAAACACTATAAATAGGAACCACCCTTTGTTTTCCAAACCCACACCTATCCTTGTTTTTTTAAACACACGATTTACTCTCCCTCTCTTTACAACACCTCTGTTACTTTACCCCAGTACCCTTAACCCCGATGCCCCTCTCCCTCCACCTTATACCCCGTCGGTATCCTCCTCCCCTTCCTCCATGCCGGACTAAACCCCTCTTCTCCTTCTTCTTCATCTATTTTTTTTATTTTCAGCCATAGTTAAATCCTGAAAGCTTATATATATGTGTACGGAGGTATGTGAGTGTGTGTGTATGGTTGAGCGGCTAGCCCCCGCCCTTTCCATGGTGGTGATCGGTAGAAACAAACCCATTTTTGGGTTCGTTTTTTGGATTATTGCTGCTAAATACGAATTTATGTATATCTAGGTGTATGTCTGTGTGTATATGCGTGAATGTCTATACGCGTTGGAACTTGACCACCATCCATTTTCGTGGTGGTGGCCGATGAATTCAGAACCCCAAACATGAGCGGGTCTTCCCATGTTAGCTTTCGTTATATATATGTGTGTGTGTGTGCGCGCGCGCGCGCGTGCGTTAATGTTGTTGGATCTTTACTTAACTTTTGTCCGATTCGATTACGACTCAGGGTTGATTCCGGGTGTTGTAATCTCAATTTGGGTATTGTATAAGTGTAATCTTTTATCCAAAAAATATTAGTAATTATACTCATTTACATATAAAAATGGTCGTAAATACAAAATCTTGACCCATATGAGTAATCGTACATTTTTCTGAATATATTTGCACTCATTGTCATTTTTCTAATAAAAGTATCACTTTTCGTTTAAAGATACGTTTAAAATGAGTTACGACATTAAAAGACTTGAAATTATGTCGTTATAATTTGAGGCGCTATTACAAGCCATTTTGTTAAAAATATGATTATGCTGGTGTTGGACAAATTTGTTGTGTTGTGTTGACTAATATTGAAAGTGGCATGACCACTAGTTTATTGTCCAAATAAGGAAGGGAGTTTTCGATTTTATTTTAATTTTATTGTGTCACAAACATTAATTTGATACTATCGGTACCAAATGTTGACACTTGACTATTATAAAGTATGGCAGACGGAGAATAGTAAATATCAACATGATGTCGGATTAAAATTAATATTTTAATTGATTCAATTAAGAAAATAATCGCAGGCCTACTTTGGAAAATAACATTTTGTGAATATCATATATCGGGGCAATACCAAAAAAAGATCTTACGCTCATATAAATTAGAGATTTTGTTAAAATAGTTAAATTGAATATTTTACCAGATTAATATTTTAATAAAATATTAAATTATTATTTATTCAATTTATTTAGACAAATCGAATCCTTTAATTCCCTATAAAGAATATGCTTTATTCATATTTACAAAATGATGTACGACACCATAAACTCGAACCATTTCACCCAAACACCGATATACCCACTTTCATTTAAACCCTGATGCAAAACTATGTAGGGGAATTGGAATACAATAATGTAACATCCACAAATAAGAACGAAAAGCTCATAAACATTGGTAGGTGATTCTATTTCACTATTATACCTTGAACTTATGTCTTTGACATTACTTCTTGCTAAATCACTATGTGATAACCTTGTACTCGTATTCTCATCTATGAACTCTTTTGATAGTTCAAATGTACCGTGAATATTGATTCAATCTGTTATCTGATTAAATTCAAGCCATCCTAATCATGACAAACTATTTGATTTCAGTAAATTATTCGGATTTTAGTACACCACTGTATCCAGTTGAAAAATAATTTAAACTATTTACCATATTGTAGTATACCCTACATGTTACTAAACTTTAGTGTAGGATTTACTACATTCCCATCCTATGATAATTTAAACATGTATTCTTATTACGTTACGATAAACTTTAGATTAGTCGGCTCCATTATTCGTTATAGTTAAATTACTTTTAACTCATGTAAGATCTTTTAACAAATAATTGAATTAGTGACCCCTTTACTTTTAGAACTATTTCCTATGAATATTTACCAGGTATCCCGGAATGATTACTCAACCATGTACCATTATGACCTTTTAAAATTGAAAAGAACTGACGGGTTACAAATAAACATCAATGGAACCCTTTAGCATCTGAAATTGTTACACATTTCGCTATTATTTGTATACCATAACCATCCAAATTAAAAGAATCATCGATTCAGACCCCGTTACATTTACTTACATTCACCTTATTGCCAGTGCTTCAGATATCTAGGTAGCCTCATTTACGAGTACTTTCTAAATTTCATATTTATCCAATCTTTTAGATAAATGTAAAAGTTTTGAATCTTTTGACGGACTATTAAAATACCAAGTAACTTCAAAATAACCAGGTTTGAAATACGTCTTCACCTGATAGAATTCAAGTTGGAAGTAAAAACGCTTAATGGACTTTAGAAAGGATACAATCTAAGTTAGACTATCATCCAGAAAGAAAAATGTTGTGGCCGACACTTAATATCGTGGTCTTACTAGGAAACTTATCCATCTCATGTGAACATTAGCGAAACCTGCACTTTTCCAAATTTCACCAATACAGTTGCCTATCCGAACCTGAGAAAGCAAACCTTAGAATGACAGTTTCTAATATCCCTTTGTGATGAAACACGAAATAGAATAAGAACCAAGAGTTATCTTACGATAGAAAAATGAACCTATAATTTAAAAGTAAATTACATGCACCTCTACGTTGAGAAATATCCCCAGAATCTCATCGCTCTAGATTCAAGATACATCCCAAAAACTTGAGAACCTATCACGCAAAGAAGGAATATCAATAGTGACCAATATTAGAATGATGTTAAGAACTTTTTGAGGAATTATCCTACTTATTACCAAGTCCAAATTAGACATTAGTATTCCCATGAATTTCTTGAACATCTTTTGATCTAAGAACAAGAATGGATCGCATCACAATGAATTTTATTATTTGAATGTTTTATACGTCTCAAGGATACAATTCAACATGCATGATAGTAAACCGACTCACTAAATTTTCCCTTTTATCCCTATACAAGCTGTTGATTATTTTCAATTTGCGGTAGAGGAATTTATAGTAATATGATTAACGTGAACAAGCTTATAGTCATTGCGTAGGAAAAAAATAGATGTACCTAGAAGGCCAGATAACCCTGATTGTTGGAATAAGAATATGCTCGTTTATAATAAACCTACCACCTAAATGAATGAACTTAGACAAAACCTCATCATGGTTTAATAGTATCTACCTTGATTATACGAATCAATGCTAGTAAGCACAAGTATTAGAGGTTACGACTTTGGATACATCAGTATATATAACAGTTGAGAACAATACACCCTCATAAAAATATTCCCCATAGTAGTATCTTTATATTAAATGATATAGATGTTAGTAACTTATTTACATTGTTATACGAACTATGTTTAAAGAAACTATTTTTATTCTCAATGGTACACTTTGGATTACGTAAACCCCATTCATATAAGAGATTCAAAATTTCCAAAATTACAGGATATATCCAGCATATCCCCAATAGACCTTAAAAGAATCCTTTTGTCTAATATGAGTACGAAAAATCTTCTGAGGATAATTCTACATTATTAAGCATCATACCCGTAGTAATTTTTAGTAAACAACAAAACTAGTCAAATCAATGGACCTACTTACGATACCCAACCCTTATAGTAGGCGCTGTCTTAAATTTCACAATGTGATTTTATAAGAATCAGAACTCTACAGATATGTTAATTTCATGTTCAGAAAATTTAAGTGCACATTACGTTAAGATTCCTGATACGTTCTTTCGTAGTATAACAAATTTTAAATGAACCACTCTCGGAATTATAAAACAAATGAATAGACGTTGTATTTTGCCAATAAACCGACAAGTGATTTCACAAACATAGTAAAACAATCTATTACTTCCTTATCATGTTCTCTATCAAAATAAACACTTGAAAAAGAAATAAACATAAAGTACGGTATCACTAGAATATGGATTAAAATTTTTATAATAGCCTTGGTATTTAGATGGAACAAGATATTCGATCTAGTGATCATAATCAACATTATATTATCAAACTTTGCTGACCTTTACTGTAATTAGTAAACCTTGAACCAAACATGACGAACGAGTTGATAAAGTCTTTATTTAACCTCAGAGATTACTAAATCTAATTGTGAAAACGAAGGCGAAAACATTTCAATTATATATCAGCTATCGAAAGTTGAGCAAGTGAATATTAAGAATACATATCCTTAACCTAGCATGCAAAATTTCTTTCAATTAATTATGAGAATCCGAACAACGTGATTTACAATTAAGTTAATATCAACTTTGTGTTAATCAGATTTGGAAAGACAACCTCTAAACCTTCGAGTATAAATTGTTGAATCTCAACCTTTAATTGAAAATACCTATTGTGCAAACAACTATACAATATTGTTATTGTGGTATAGCATGAAGAAATACATGGTCTGAAACGAACCTCAAACCATGAGACCATATATTAACCATGTTACCTAAACTCCTGTTTTGGTACACAATACCTGCAAAATCTTGTAAACATGCCTATTACTTCTTTGTAACCCTTTTCCATTACTGTTATCTCCATTATTTAGATTGATTGTCTCCAATTTTATTGGACTTAAGTTGTTATATGTAATTGCTATTCTCTTAAAGCCTCTAAACAGATAATATGAGATATTTGTTTAGAAACCATCTACAGCCAATAACCTGATCTGGAACCTGATATGTCTACTTGTTTACTACTATCCTCATGTAATTGTTCTTATTTCACTCTAACTGTGGAGTCAAATTTCTTATTATATTCCTGATTATGTCGTTATTTCTTATATGATTGTGATATGTTACTAGTCCTAAGAAGACCGACCTTGGTCCATAATGAACTATCCTTCCACATATGCTACATACCTTAGACAGTATACGCACTATGAGATTTTGAAACTTCAAGATATCGGAATTTCGAGGATGATTTTTTTAAGATGGGTAGAATGTAACATCCTGATTTTATTTTATTTTAAATTAAATTGAATTATTTATGTGTCAAAATGGCCTGTTACAAACCATTAATTAGTTTTTTTTTGCGACGCTTATGACTCGTATGTATTGTATGTAAGATGAAAATAGGGTCAAAACGTTTATTTTCTCACTCGAAATAGAATATTTTTCATATAAAACGGATAGTAGAACGAGCTTAAAACATATTATTTTTATTATTATTTGAATTATAATGTGTATAAATTAGCGTTATCCAAAAGTAATGTCAATGCAAAAAAAATACAGAATCGTATCATACGCACTCCACTACTAATTTATAGTTGGATGAAATTTTAACAATTATAAAAATTAATACCCTCTAGAAATTATACGTGAGTACCAAATGCACCCAATTGCGTATTTATCCTATGCTGACTATACCTAGTCTAAACATTATAAATAGGAAGTACCCTATGTTTTCCAACCTCACACCTCTCCTTATTTTTTTAAACCCACGATTTGCTCTCCCTCTCTCTATAAGACCTTTGCTTCCTTACCTTTGTACCCTCAACTCCGTTGCCCCTCTCCCTCCACCTTGAACCCCATCGGTCTCCTCCTCCCTTCCTCCACGCCGGACTAAACCCCTATTTTCTTTCTTCTTCATATATTTTTTATTAGTTTTCAGCCATAGTTAAATCTTGAAAGCTTATATATATGTGTGTATGGAGGTATGTGCGTGAGTGTGTGTGGTTGAGCGACTGACCCTCACCCTTTCCATGGTGGTGGCCAGCAGCAACAAACCCATTTTGGGTTCAGTTTTTGGATTATTGCTTCTAAATCCGAATTTATGTATACCTAGGTGTATGTTTATGTGTATATGCATGAATGTGTGTGCATGTTGGAGCTTGACCACCACCCCTTTCCATGGTGGTGGCCGGAAAATTCAATACCCCAAGCAGGAGTGGCTTTTCCCATCTTAGCTTTCGTTACATATATATATATACGTGTGTGTGTGAGTGTGTGTGTGTGCGCGCGCGCGTTAATGTTGTTGAATTTTTACTAAACTTTTGTCCGATTCGATTAGGACTTCGAGTTGATTCCGGGTGCTGTAATCTCAATTTGGGTATTGTATAGGTGTAATTTTTTATTCAAAAAATATTTGTAATAATACTCATTTACATATAAAATGGTCGTAAACACGAAATCTCAACACGTACAAGTAATCGTATATTTTTTGAATATATTTGGACTCATTGTCATTTTTCTAATAAAAGTCTCACTTTTATGTTAAAAATACGTTTAAAACGAGTTATGACATTAAAAGACTCAAAATTATGTCTTTATAATTTGAGGCGGTATTACAAGCCATTTTTATTAAAAATATGATTATACACGTGTTGGACAAATTTGTTGTGTTGTGTTGACTACTATTAAAGGTGGCATGACTTGTGGTTTATTGTCCAAGTAAGGAAGGAAGTTTTATATTTTATTTTAATTTTATTGTGTCACAAACATTAATTTGATACTATCCGTACCGAATGTTAACACTTGACTAATAATAAATATAGCAAACGGAGAATAGTAAATATCAACACGATGTCGAATTAAAATTAATATTTTAATTGATTCAGTTAAGAAAATAATCTCGGACCAACTTTGGAAAATAGCATTTTGGGAATATCATATATCGGAACAATTCCAGAAAAAGATCTTTACGTTCATATAAATTAGAGATTTTGTTAAAACAATTAAACTGAATATTTGACCAGATTAATATTTTAATAAAATATTAAATTGTTATTTATTCAATTTATTTAGACTAATCGAATCCTTTAATTCCATATAAAGAATATATTTTATTCATATTTACCAAAAGATGTACGGCATCATAACCCCAACCATTTCACCCAAACACTGATATTCCCACTTTCATTTAAATTTCGGAGCAAAACTATATACGGGAACTAGAATACAATAATGGAACATCCATAAATAAGAACGAAAATCTCGTAAACACCGGTACGTGATTCTATTTAACTATTATACCTTGAACTTATGTATTTGACATTACTTCTTGTTATATCACTATGTGATAGCCTCGAATTCGTATTCTTATTTATGAACTCTTTTGATAGTTTAACTGTACCGTGAATATTGATTCAATTTGTTCTCTGACTAAACTTAAGCCAGCCCAATCATGACAACCTATTTGATTTCAGTATATTATTCAAATTGCAGTACACCACTGTATCATGTTGAATAATGATTTAAATTGTTTACCGTATTGTAGTATACCCTACATGTTACTAAACTTTGGTTTCAATTATCTGATTTGCAGCATAGCCTGCCATTTTAGAACTATTATCGGTGAAACCTTTATTAGCATACCATATAATCCAAGGATGAGACCCGGTTAACCCCCGGTAAATCTAATTGGCCTTAAGTACACAGATGTTGAATGACTTGTTGTTATATACTCTCTACGTATGAATGCCACTCTAGCTAAGTGTGTCAAGTTATTTGGTTATTCACCAATTATCGGCATTGCACATTCAAGTGCATTTTATGCCTTGAGCGATATTATAACGGTATGCCTATGCATCTGCAGCCCCTATAAACGATAATTTATGGGTTATCGTATTATAGTCTGAACCTTATTTATAATCGATAAACACCATATCCGGTTATAATTTTCATACAGTTCTTTCACATATATCGCAGACTTTAGTATACCCGTATTTAGTTTTGTTGAAATTTTGTTTTGTTGCATATTGCCATACACTATTTTATATTTTGAGCATTTCAAACCAAGATATACTATTTAAACAAATTCCTATATTGACATTGTTATAGAACTAGAATTATCTATTGGGCAAAGTTTTGCTTATTCCTTATTTTTCAGTCATTTTACACAGGTATCAATATGCCATGATGAATAGTTCAAAGATAAGCTCATATATAGAGGCAAAAAAAGGCCATATTAGAAGAAAAAGAGCATAGTTAGCTAGAGAAATACTTTTGTATTGTTTCTAGATTTCAATTGTAACACATTTGAGAATCAATAAATGCCTCATTTATTTCAGTATTACGATTTATTTATGATTTAGTAATTTATTAGGTTAACCCTCGCCCTCGGTAAAACCGGGATGTAACAATTTTAGACCAATTCGGCACCTATTGAGGGCATTTTCGTCACTTGAATATTAAGGGTGAGAAACCTACGAATTTTGGAGTGTTATATTAGATGATAAAAAGGCGAGGCTAGGGTTAGAAGCTTGAAAATAAAAGAGAGACCATTTGAGATCAAAGAGAGCTTTCTTTTAGGTTTTTGAAGAAATTCTTGGGGTTTTCATCTTGATCTTACACCACAAACAACTTAGGAGCGAGCATTGATAGAAAAGACAATCAAATCCATCATCAAGAAACGAAATCAGACCCTACTAATCAAAGCCAAGTGTTTATATACAAGTTATTTGAAGTTATAATACCCATGTGACTAATGTTCTTCATATTTTGATTAAAGTGATAATTCTTTTTAAACACATGTTTGGGTAGGAATTGAATGTAGAATGATTTGATATCAGTAGAGGATAATAAACTAGAGATTTTACATTATTATGCACGAATTTCAATTTGGGTTTTTGATGTATAATGGAGGAAGAACATAAAACTTAGGGTTTTGAGTATTATATGTTTAAATCCCTTCTTGAATTAAAATTTTAAGGTTTTGATGTTATGTTTACATTAGAAATCATCCTACTACATGTAGAAATGGTTAGGGACAATCGGTTTCAAATTTGGTGAAGTAATACGTAAGTTATGTGGATGTTAATGGTGAAAAACGCATCTACGTACTAAAGAAGACAAATTACAGAGGGCCGGACCAGTTCGGTTAAGAGGCGTACCGTTTCGGTTCCCAAAAAAAATGAAAATTTTCCCTTTTTATCATAGAACTTCTACATTGCTGACAGGAAAACTTTTGGGATATTGTTAGAATATAATAAGGGATTTATTATATTGTAGTAGGCCTTGATGGGGTTATGAGATTAAGTCGTATCGAGAGAATTAAGACGATAATTAAGCGAAATTTGTGATAATATAATTAATTTGAGAGAATGAGAATGTAATTATGGAAAATCGTGAGTTAGATTATTGTATAGACCATTAGGGTAAAGCGGACTTAACTACTTAAATAAACCAAGGGGTAACTCGGTCCCTTAGAGTAGAGAATGATACTCCATTAAATGCGATAGTGAGAATAATCATGAATTAAACGTACGATGAGTATTCGAATGATATATACTATGTGCGAAGTTATGACATTTAGGTTGTGTGTATACCTACTGATTATCTATAAGTGGAGTGAATACCTATTATATATCTGATAGTATTGGGGTGGAGGTAATATTTCGAACCAATACATGAAAGTAAACATTGGGGTTGAGGTGACATTTCAAACCAATGCATGAAACTAAATATTGGGGTCGAGGTGCCATTCTGAACCAATATATGGGACAACTATTGGGGTCGAGGTAACATTCCAAACGAATCGTCCTGAATGTGTGATGTGGGGACTTAATAATAAAGTATGCACTTATAGTATATATTGTGTGTGATATATATACAGTACTAATAATCTACTTATGCGTGATAATAGACAACTAGATGATAAAACCCTATAAGAAGATAATTAAGTAGAGAAACTTAATTATATGATTTAACGATAACATATGAGAAATGTTACTTAGAACGATTATAACATACGAGCGATGTTAATAAGATGACGTACTGTATGGGAGGTACTGGTACTTGGAAGCTTGGGTAGAATATCGAGGTAGACTAAGTAGAAACGTTAGGCGTGCACGATAGATGAGGGGCGAGGAAGCTCAAGAGAGTGTACACAAACCTAACATGTGTAATCAATAACTGATTTAAATTGTGATAAATACTTTCTAAATGTTTTCAACATGTTTTGTGTTCTAACCCTTGATGCAAAATATTTTCAAAACCTTTTAGTTGTCCATCCACAGGGACGCCAGACGTGATGATTCTTTACAGGGACATATAGTTGCAGCACTGTGGAGGCTTGTAGAGCTTTGATTAGACGCATCCCTCGTTTCATTCCTAGTGTAGGAGTTTATTCCAGTATTTCAGTTTGGGTATGTTTCCCTTTGAAACTTTATTTATTCAATGTTTTAGTTTTGGACTTGTATTCAAATTTTCTTGTTAGTTGGATTCATTATTTCGTTTGGGATTTTAGCCGATGGTTTGTTTAGCAAGACTTTCGTTATTCATTTATTTGAGATGATTTAGACTATAGTATGGTGTGAATCTTTTATATTTAATGCTTCCACATATTACTACTTGTCTGATTATTACAAGATAAAATTGGCACCAACTTAATTAACTAATAGGTAATTAGTAATAAATTTGGTTTTCGAGAGTGATGCTAAGAATGAAACATTTTGTAAATCCTATTTTAATTTAATAAAGGCCGGATCATCTGGTATTTAATTAGGCGAGGTGTCACAATTGTGTCGCACATAATATATCAATTATTCAATGTACATGCAATTATTTCCAACCGAAATTATTTATCATCCAAAGTCAATTTCGAATAACCAAAAATTATAATTTATTTATTTATTCATACTTAATTATTTATATTGCCTTATTTAATTCAATTCTTATAAATTTTATTTTATTCCAAAATAATTTTATTTCATCCTAAAATATATGAGTATTACATTCTCCCCCTAATAACCGAATTCCGTCCTTGGAATTCGATATGTACCTGGGTTGAAAAGTTTTAGATATTTTACTCGCATGTTTTCCTCACTCTCCTAAGTCAACTCATCCTCTTTATGACATCCCCACTGCGCACACACCAATGGAACAACCTTGGATTGAAGTCGGCGCTCCTTACGGTCTAGAATGGCTATGGGTTTCTCCTCGTAGGTATCATCTGGATGGAGCTCTGTCTCATCAATATCGATATGCCGATAAGCTGACTCATCCCTAAGGAACTTTCACAATGAAGATATGTGGAAGACATCGTGCATCCACTGCAAGTGGTACCATAGTCCCAACCAATAAGATACGGGACCAATTTTCTTAAGGACACATATCAGGGAGCTAACTTCCCCTTTTTCCCAAGTCTCATCACTCCCTTCGTGAAAGACACCTTAATTAACACCTGATCCCCGACATTAAAATTAAAGTGTCTCCAGCCCATTCCACATAGCACTTTTGCCTTTTCTAAGCAATCTATATCCTGGCGCAAATTATATCCACCATCTCTGAGGTTTCCTGCATGAGTGTGAATGACAAGGTCTCCTGTAAATCTTCTTAAATGGTCCCATCCCAATTGTAAACAGGTAGCTATTGTTGTACGTAAACTCCACCAAGGGCAAATACTTCTTCCAGCTCCCCTTGAAGTTTAATATGCACATTTGTAGTATGTCCTCTAACATTAAGTTCATCCTCTCCGTATGTCCTTCTGTCTGAGGATGATATGAGGTGCTCAACCTCAACTCTTCCCTTAAGTCTTTCTAAAATCTCCTCCAAAAGTGGGACACAAACGTCCTATCTCTCCCTGATACAGTGTTGAGCAGTACCTCATTTAATTTCATAATCTCTGTAAGGAAAACCCTAGCGTACTTATTTAAATTAAAATCTTTCTGGACAAGTAACAAGTGATCCACCTCCGTCAATTTGTTGACGATCACCAAAATGGAATTGTGCCCCCTCTATGATGTAGGTAGCCCAGTGATGAAATCCATGGAGATGCTCTCCCACTTCCACAACGGGATCTCCAAAGGCTATATCACACCTACAGGACGCCGATGGTCCACCTTCACCAACTTTCAGGTAGCATAATTGGACATAAAACTGTTGTGTCCCTTTTCACATCATCCCACAAATACTGACTTTGCATGTCGTGGTACATCTTATCCCCTCTGATATATATTATGAAATATGAGCTATGAACCTAAAACATAATAGCTTGCCTCAACTCCTCATCATCTGGGATAACTAGCTTACCCTGAAATCTCAATCCACCCTCTGACCCAATAGAATAATGCTCTGCCTCCTCAGTTAATAATTGACTAACCTGCTCTTGGAAAAGCTGATCTCCTGCTTGTGCTTTCACGACTCGAATAATAATATTAGGTGTGATGGTGAGAATTTCCATAAATGCATGGGTCAAGTCATTATCCCACGAAGTGATTTCCACTCTCCCTTCCACACTACCGCCAACTCCAATATCGGCTTGCGACTTAATGCATCTACCACGATGTTCACCTTCCTAGGGTGATACTGAATGTAGAACTGATAATCCTTCACAAACCCTAGACACCTCCTCTGCCTCATGTTCAACTCTCGTTGTGTGAACAGGTACTATAGGCTCTTATGGTATGTGAATAGATGTAGCTTATCTCCCAAAATATAATGCCTCCACACTCCCAATGCAAAGCCATGGTTACTAACTCGAAGTCATGGGTGGGGTAATGTCCATTGTGAGGCTTTATCTTTCATGAAGCATAAGCTATTGTCCTCTCCTCCTGCATCAACACTCATCCAAGTCCCCTCAAGGACACATCTGTAAAGAACTTATAGCCTATCCCTACTCGAGGTAATGCTAGAACACGTGTTGTAGTCAACAAAGTCTTCAACTTATCAAATGCCTATTGGCATGCATCATTCCATATAAACGACAGATATTTCCTCGTCAAGTTATTCAGGGGCTCGTATATCTTTGAGAATCCCTGAATGAACCGATAGTAGTACCCAGCTAATCCTAACATACTGCTACCTCGATGGGTGTAGTGGCTTGTCCCCACTCCATCACTGAAGAAACCTTCCCTAGGTCCATTGATATCCCCCTCTCAAACAAAATGTGGCCCAAGAACTACGCCTATCGCAACTAAAAACCTTCCTTATTAAACTCAACATACAACTCGTGGTCTCATAGTGTCTGTAGGACTACCCGTAAATGCTATGTGTGCTCCTTCGCAATCTAAGAACAAATCAGAATTTTGTCAATAAACATTATGACGAACTGTTCCAGAAAATCCCTGAATACTTGATTCATCAAATCCATAAACACCGCTGGTCCATTGGTTATCCTAAAAGGTATAACCAAAATCTCATATGAACCGTATCTCATAAGAAATTCCATCTTAGAGATATCCTGCTCTCGAACCCTCAACTGATGATATCCCAATCTTAAATTGATCTTAGAAAAATAGGCAGCACCACTCAGCTAGTCAAACAAATCATAAATGTGGGGTAACGTATATTTATTCCGTATGGTAACTTTGTTCAACTCCCTATAGTCGATATAAAGTCGCAAGGATCCGTCCTTCTTCTTGATGAACAAAAATGGAGCATCCCATGGATAAGTACTCCTCCTAATGAACCCCTGCCCCAATAACTGCTCAATCTGGTCCCGAATCTCTCTCATCTTTAGAGGAGCCATCCAATACGGTGTATGGGCAATAGATATCATGATCGAAATCAAGTAAATCATAAAGTCTATATCCCGACTAGGTAGAAACCTTGGGATCTCCCTAAATATCCTAAAAAATGCTCTAATTGCTGGAATGGAATCTAGCGACATGATGATCTCCAAAGAAGTCTACTCCTCAATATAGTATAAGTGCATTCTCAAGCCATCCCCAGGGTGCGACATCACAACTAGGTACATCTCCTGCCCTGAAATGGCAAAGATAATGGACCTACTATAATAGTTAACACAGGCTTTGTACGTAGCTATCTAGTCCATCCCTTATATGACATCCTACTCGTGCATATCTAGTACCAGTGAGTCTACCACAAATGTGAGTAGCTCAATCTTAACCCCTATACCCTGATATACCAAACATATGGGTGCCCCTCTACCCACGGGTGAATCTATGTGCAATATAATATCAGAAGAAAAATGTATCATCCGAGTCTCACTTGCAAAACTAGTGCTAATAAATGAATGAGATACACCCATGTCAGCCAAAATACGACCCACTTTCCCAAAGATAGGGGATATACCCTTAACGGCCCGAGCTAGTGTTGGTCCCTCTATCGACACAATGTGGTACACTCGTCCATATCATAACTATGGCGGTTGCCCCTAAAGTGGGTCGGCGGGTACGGGTGTGGCTGGTGCTGTAACTCTTAGAGCTGGTAACTGTTGTCACTGCCTCTGTGGCGACATATATCCTCTCTGACCACCCTTCTCCTAAGATGGTTGATTACTCTAAGGACACCTCCTTGACATATGTTCCCTCTCCCCATAAGTATAACAGTTCCCATTAAGCGGACTTCCTTCTTCCTGCTAACCCTACTGGCATCAACTATACTGATCCTGACACTAATGGCCCCTATGCTACCGGTCCTGCTAACCCTTCCTCTGATTCCCATAGCTCTGTTGACCCTACTTATTCTGATCATCAAAACATCTAAATTGTTTATGCTATTCTGTATATGAAGGACCCCTAAAATGCTGGGGGCCTAACTGCTACCTTCACTCACCTTGCCCTGCAGATTCAATGTCTCGGATGCTTGTCACTTCTCACTTTTGTGCCTCTGGAAGGCCCTATGGTCTTGGTAGTGGAGAAGGGAGGCGTTCATCGTATGATTATACGTAGTGAATGTTAGGTTCCCTATAAGTGCTTTCCTGATATGCCAGGTTGATCCTGCTATAAACCTATTTATCTTCCTCTTCTTTATGTCACCTCCTCCATTGAAAAATAAGAAAGTGCGGTGAACTCCTCCTAATACTTTGCTACTCTGTGCCCTCTTGTCTGAGTCTCATAAACTAATTCATTATCTCTGAATGCATTGTCGGAGGTAAATACTTACCCTCGAACCTCTCCTAAAACTCGTCTATAGTCAAATTGTCCATTTCTATAGCTAAAGTAATTGACTCCCACCACTGGAGTGCTGCCCCCATAAGTCAAAATGAGTCCAACATTTACCTCTGAACTAGAGTACACTCCACCATCCATAAGTGCTGCTGAATATCATTTATCCACTTTCTTTCCATTAAAATTTCTGGACTACCCACAAACTCTAGAGGTTGTCGTTTGTGAAGGCCTCCCTAGCTCTGTCCCAGACTAACCCTGGTGCCTGGGGTGGTAATGCCATCTGTTGTGGTGGTCTTGGATGCTGCTGAGACTTTGCTGGTGGAAAGTGCTAGAGCATTACTTCCATTACGGTAGAGACCGTCAAGGTCAGATGGTAGCGATAGCTGTTGGAGTAATAATGGGTTGGGACAATGGGTCTTGACGTTACTATTATGGCTCCAATCGAGCCTCCTCATCTGTAGTGGGTGTGGCTACATGCCTAAGTATACCCCTTCTTCCGTTACCATTTGAAAGTAAACAAGGTTCAAATTAGTACAAATCGTAAGAATACAATGAATCCTCAGTATAGTCTATACATATCAAAGAATGCAATGCAAAACGTAACGAACACAACACATGTCCTAAGGACACTAGAGCCTGGATGCTCAGATACTAACTATAAAAAACCCCTATTTCTCACATAAAGTTTGTCCATACACAATACACTGAAAATGGGGTTGGTTATTCAATCTATATCATTATGAGCATCAAACCAATTAAAATATTTATTTATAAGACAAGATTTGAAATCGAACTGAATCTAAATTAATAACCAAGGCAATAATAGAATCCAACAATCACATGATATAAATAAATCTCAACATACTCATACGTGTCGCAAACCAACAAGAAATAAAATAGAATATGGGCTTATGTCCTTATACTAATCCAAATGTAAAAACAAAAGAACTAAAATATAGTAGAAACCTAATATAGAATCAATGAGCAGAATTTCGATGCGCAATATGAGACTAGAAGGCTGAACTATCTACAGCTATCCCTTCCTAGGAGAACCTAGGGGGAGAAAACATTTATAACTTTGGGTCAGCACCACAAAGTGTACAAGAATTAACTTAGAAATTTTATTGTGCAAAAGTATAGTTAATTTAAAGTGTATATTTACCATCATCACTTACATACATAACATGTCTCACCCCTCATCAAAAAACAGTGCTACAGGTATGACCATCCAAGTCCTAATACTGATGATGGATGAATGCTAATGAAAATATAAGAACGCATTTAAAAAGATAAGCACATTGAAATAGAATTTTTCATATTAGAGTAACTATTTCCCAAACCATCCCAGACATACTGCCCATAAAATGACGGCATCAACATCATGCATACTACGTAGTATTGGACTTGAGTTTTATGGTCTACATCTTTAGACTTATGAAATTATTCCATTCATTTTCATTATATATATATATATATATATATATATCCTCATATATACAACACTATGGCATCTATCAATAATGTCACATTCGTGATCTATCGATAAGTCTGAAGGAGTCTCCTATCTAATACAGACAACATAATACACATACAGTTGGGGCGGTACCTACGCAGTACACCGTTGTACGACCCATACCTAGTGGTGACACATTGATCTAAGAATCAACACTTATCTCTCATAAGTGGCGTTGCTATGTAGTGCCTAAAATATAACCTACACTACGCCTAGCCCACCTATGCCAACGTGTGCTATGATCCCGAACGCGCGTACCCCGACCGATAGGATAGTTCACGAATATAGTCATGCCACAAAAAATATAGTTACATCATACCATATGTAACGATAATAATCCTAAGAATTACCCCATAGCTACCCTGTAAGGATTATTCATAATTATGCTTAGTTAATAATTAAGAATCACATAAATTATTATCTTCCTTTTCTTTATAAAATATAATTAACCATCTAGTTAATTTAGCATTCCTTTTAATGGGTAACATCACATTTTCATTTTTAATAAATTTCACGATTATACGCACACGATCCCACCAACTCGGATGGACTCTAAAATATACCCCAGACACAACCGCGGACCCCATAACCTGACCTCCCCAAGGTCAAATTAGTTTACCCCTGCTAACTGCGTGCGGACCCCTTATTTTGTTTCACTTTGAGATTTACATTCTCCTATACAAATCCAATTTTAAAGGCTTAAACCTTGTGATAATTATTCATAATAGTCTCCATGACTTAGTTTATAATGTTATAATTATTATTACATATTTTTCAACCTAGATTAAGTCCCAAATCGCAAAAGTTAGAATTATGAAGGTGTTCATGTTTATTCAACTTTTGTCCATTAATCTCTTAAAATCTACCACATGTAGGTATCAAAATTAAATCAAAATCTCAGACTTTAAATAGGGATTGACCTCTTTACATATGAGTCATAAAAATCATTAGATTAAGGGTCCAAATCAAGAGTTCTATCAACACAATCCCTTAAAAAATTTACCATCCTAAATTCTGGAATTTTTACCTTATCATCAAAATCAAATCTTTCAAGAGAATCATTTAATATCATCATTAAACATCAATTTTTCCCTAACTCTCGAATTTCTTCCTGGAATTTCAATACACAGTGAATTAAAAAGCAATTTGGACTAAATAAAATAAGCATGAAAATTCTTGCCTTAAGTCTTGAACGACTTCTTGATTGGATTCTTGGGTTCCTCCTAGGATATTTCTCTCATAATCCTCATTATAGTGTTCTTGCCTCTCTCTCCCAAAATTTGTTTTAGGGTTCTTGGATTCAAATGATAGGGAGTTATTAAACTCCTAATTATTATAGTTAAAGTTGGGCCCTAGGCTTAGACTTTGGTCCATCAAATGGAGCCAAATAGACATCCCAACTAGTCCAATAACCTACACACACACACACACACACACACACACACACACACACACACACACACACACACACACACACACACATATATATATATATATATATATATATATATATATATATATATATATATATATATATATATATATATATATATATATATATATAGAGAGAGAGAGAGAGAGAGAGAGAGAGAGAGAGAGACCAATTCTAAAGGTCTAAAACACCTAAACAAGCCCATTGAGCCCCCCGAAATGCGTCCCAAATATTTTATTCAACAAGTATGATTTAAATTATGTCGCACACCATATATCAATTATTCAATGCACATGTAATTATTTCCTACCAAAATTATATATCATGTAACATCAATTTCACATAACAGGAAATAATAATTAATTAAATTATTCATACGTAATTACTTAAATTGCCTGATTTAATTTAATTTCTACACATTTTATTTTATTCCAAAATTTGTTTTATTTTATTCTAAAAAATAAAGGGTATTACACAGCCTCTCAACAATGGTTAGTGAAAGTATTTATAGGAATGCAAGGTCATTCAAGTGACCTTGCATTAAATGTTCGGAGACCTCATTAAATGCTAATGTTACTGTGCATTTAATGAAAAAGATGGCGTATTAAATGCATCAGTTATTATATTTGGGCGGAAACACTGCTTAAGCTATCTAAATTTCCATCTCATTGATTATGATGTGATATGTTAAAACAAAGGTTTCCTTTATGACGGTTGTTGGGACATTCTTCCAAATGGACCATTGGTCTAAGTAATTAATCCACTTAAGTGTCAGTTTTCTCGAGCTCCACAAATATCAAAAGTCATGATGTCATAAAAAATATTAAATAATGGTAATAAGATATGCTACCTCGTCAACTAAATAAGGCTTCTTGAGATAAGGTTCCTTGAACAACTTTGGTTTGTATGTGTTTGTTTAGATGAATTTTTTTGGTGAAAGGTTCCTTGAACGAGCTATTTTGACAAGGTCCCTCGAATGAGGCCCCTTGAGGAAGAGGTGTTTTAGAACACCAACTTGATTCTATTAGAGAGAGGTTTTGCCCAAATGTACCAAAAAGGTTAAAATTATTTCCCAACATTGCCTAGTTCTCGATGCTCCAAACCAAATCCCTCTGATATTCCATAAATGAGGTCACTCGATAGAGCATGAGAGCTTTCCCATGTCTTGTTAGACATGGTCCTTTACAGGTACTAATAAACCTCAATACTATTACAACAAGTTCTAAATATTTTATACGTGGGAATAAATATAAGATAAGTACGTATTACGGGTATGTTTCTTGTTGTGGGAATGCCTTCGAGTGAGCTTGCTTCTTATGGAGTGCCTTCGAGTGTGATTCTTCCAATTGATCTTGGCCCTGATCTTTATACTTGATCATCATCTAATCTACCTTAGTAATCTTCATTAATTTTTTATCAACCATTAGCTTTAATCTCCCTCTACGGTTGCCCTTTCGTAGAGATATTTTTCTAGTCTTGAAGAGATATTTGTTCAAAACATCATCATCTTCCTTTAAGTGACCTTTGACCTATAATACAAAACATTTTAAATAACCATTTACTAGGTAGACATTTGTGAGATCAAACCTTTCATGCTAGTGAGCTTTCACTCAAAAGTGAATTATCATTTTAGTGTACACTAAAATATGCACATGAACATATGCTAGGGAGAATATTTTTTCTTCGAGAAAGCATTTTTGCGATTAACCTCATAATCCTAGCTGCTTGGGGCACCCTTTATGAAATTTTGAATCTCCACGTTCCATTTAGAAATCATTTTATTTGTTCAAATTCTCCCCAATACCCATTAAGTTCCCAAGTATTGCCAAAGGTTAACTTAGCCTCAAAGAGATCATCACCGAACAGTCTTGACGCATTAAATGATTCAATCCATTTTTCCACGCTATAACACGCCGAAAACCTGGGTTACCGCGTGACTTTATCGCGAGCTACCTCGATGCGTGTTTCAACAGGAGGTAATGATTTTTCTGCATAGTCATGTGCAACCACCTCCTCCCGTTTCAATATACTTTTTACCCCTTATAAAAAGGGGATCATCTTCTCTATTAGTTATTTCGCTTCAAAGAACTTACAGAGCCAGAGTATTCGTATATAAAGAGAGACCATATGTACCAAAGAGGCTGGAATTATTCCCCAACATCGCCTGGTTTTTAATCCTCAAAACCAAATCCCTATGAGATTCCCAAAATGAGGTCACTCGATAAAGCATGAGAGCTCTCCCATGTCATATGGTCCTTCATAGGTACCAAGAAACCTTAATCCTATTACAATAGGTTCCAAATATTTGACAAGTGGGAACAAATATAAGCTAAGTATATATTACATGTATGTTTCTCGAATGGGAATGCCTTTGATCAAACTTGCTTATTATGGGAGTGACTTCGAGCGAGATTCTTCCAATTCACCTTGGTCATACTCTTTATACTTTATCATCCTCTAATCCACCTTGGTCCCAGTCAATTAATGTTCAATGAACAATTTTCTTTAGCCTCCCTTCATAGATATGAATCATAGTAACGATAACTTGTAAACACCTTTATGTTTAATTGAATATTGCTTCGAATCAAAGAAAGAATTTGATAAATTTATCTAAAACTATGAACTTAGGGTTTAAAACTTATAATTTGAAATTAAAGCATGAATCATACTTATAATCGCCTAAAACTTCTTATTATAGGTTAGTAATATTGTTAAACATGTTATACTTGAAGGAAAATGGGTATTAGAATGTTTGGAGTATTTAAACGTAGGATTTGAGTTATTAATGATTGTTTCTATATTTTGGGGAAGAATTCACCTATGTGGATCTCGTTCAAATGGGAACGGGGTTTCGTTCAAATGAGATAGGGGTCTCATCCGAACGATTCGGGCTTTCGATTTGAACGACATTTGGATCTAGTTCGCAGGATACATGGGTTCTTCGTCAGAACGACTTACATATTTTCGTTAGAACAAGTTCAAGTTTTCATTTGAATGACTTGTACCAGTTTCGAATTTGATTCTTATTTAATTAGATATAATTAATTTGATTCTTATGATAAGTTTGTACTAATCCTTCAGAAAAATTGATTATTGTGGATTTTCTTTATATGTAAGCATAATTGGGTGTGTGTATCATTATAGGGGATGTACTAGGAGGAATTTTGATTGGGTGCATTTAATGTTAACCATGTTGGTACCCCGATGATTATGATGGGACTACCTTGGTCTTAATTACCCCAATCCTACTACTGACGTACACGTATCCTAAAAATGGGGGTGTTCTTCCGTATATCCTTGGGTCTTCAGTCTATATAATAGATAGGAAAACATAGGGATGTTCCCTTTATTACTGCTTGAGGTTATAGGGTTGCGACAACCTATAACTATACCTAGTACACACGAGGATCCCCCAAGATAATAGGGATAGACCTTCGTTATTTTATTCTTGAGCTTGTGCATAACTCGTCTGGTTGTATGTGAGTAGGGGAATACCCACATGGATATTGGACTAATGTTATTCTATTTCCTTTATTGAGACTATACAGGAGATGTATATATGAGATATTAGTTTATGGAACCTTGTAATTATAAACATTTGATAAATATTTATAATTATGTATCATTGGGTTCACCTAGCCTGAGATTGGTCCGGCGCGCTATATATAGTTGTTTGAGTTGGGTTAAATTAAAAGAAAACTAAGGTATGAGAGGAAGGTGAATTATCATTATTGTGGCTCAAATTTAGTTACATTCTTACTCACGGTAGGCTTGAAAGGTTTAATACTATTTATAAGACTATTATTTAGGTCCTAGGTAGCAGGAACTGTCACAACTGTGATTCCGTGCATTCATTTTTAGTTCCGACTTCTAGTTCTAGGATGTAGATGTCGAGCCTGCGTGCTTATATTTATTTATCGCATTTCCATTTTAGTAGTGAGAGAGTCAGATTATTGTCATTGTGATTTATTATGTTGGAGTTTATTTTATTTATATTTATAGTTAGATATTATTGTGAGATAATTATTTATTCCAATGATTGAGTTTTATTCATTATATTTTAGAATTGGTATCGGGGTTGTATTTGTTTTACTTATGTTATTACTTTCATATTATTATCATTTTATTTTATTTCAACCATACTTAGAATGACAAAAAATGTTTATACTCATGTATTATTTATATTTATAACTAATCAATCTAGTTAGGGATTTTATGAGGTGTCACTGAGCTAAACCTTATTTGTGTGTAAAAAATATTTGTAGTGTTTTGACAAAAAACCTTGCATATTTTAAATGTTCTTCAAACTCAAGTTTCAATTTATTTCTGAATATTTTGCCATTATTCATTTTATACACTTTTTAATACTTTTGAATGAACCCAAATATTTTTATGCCATCAGCCTTTATGATATCCTCACATATTCTAGTAGTTAGTTGTTTGTTAACCCTTAGTTCTTATTCTTGCAACATGTTGCTCGACTTTAAAGAATATTTGTGAAGTGCAACAAAGGTAAAATTATCAATGAGGTTTATTCATTGTGACATTGTGAGTGGTCATATATGATCCGTGATTTCTCTTATTACTACATGGTGGGTGAAGTTAATTATTGAGTTTTTGCATTATTCATTATAAAGATAGTTTAAAGTTTGTAAATCATTTCCCCCTTTGTTTAAATACTTACCTATGTAGTGCAAGGTGTCGATTTGGCTCGATGTTTCTCTTGTTGTGATGTTTTTCCTCGTATGAATCCTCATCACAAGTGCATGATTTAATTTTATGTAGTTTTATTCATTTATATGCTTAACGAGAATATGTTAATAAGAAAATCACGATTGTAAATCATGTTTTGTGACTTAGACGTTATGATAATCTTTCACCCGAATTTGGATAAAAGAATGCTATTTATTTTTAATTATAATTTTGTATACTATATGTAGATACCATAAAGAGTTTCACATTCTCACTCCTTAGCCTAGGCATCTTAACTCTTGACTTTAATCTTGTTATCCTAAGTCTTAGTATTAGAATGAGAAATCTCTATGTTTATGTTGGTCCCATCATAATCGTTCTTCAGTTGTAGACTCTCCACCTCTCTCAACCAAAAGTCCTCATCAATGTTCCCCTCAATTAATGAGTTGAATTTTTAGGATGGTTAAGATGATTCATTGCTAGAAAAAGAAATTAAAAATAATAAAGTCACGACCATGTCATTACACAACATGTTGAAAACACAATGATCAAATATCAACTTACCTATTAAACTTTATGAAGAGGGTGATGTCAGAGATTATCTAGTGGCAAAGGTTACGAGCATAACTAGTATAGGTTAGTTAATTCCTAGCATCTCGATATGGAATCAATTGGGCTTACAGTCCTTATGAATCTCATATTAAGTGAGCTCGACCAAATGATACCTTATATACTAAGGCACATCCATATAAGTAAAAACTACTTTTCCTTCGTAATGGACAAATCGTAGGAGGGGAAAGGGAGGTTAACAACATGGGGCACTACTCAGCACCACCCCTGTGATTTTTAGAGCGACCTTAATAGACATAGACAACATCTTCGGGGATGAGGTTCCCCCATTTTTAGTTTTTCTAGAAGGAACAACAACCTCTTTATTGGCCATCACGATGTCTAAGGTAACTTCAAAGGCATTTCACTAATGACCGCCCTTATAATGTGGTGGAAAAGAAGACGAAGGCTAACCAAATTTTTTTGAGAAAAATGTCTCTATATTATGAGGATTTATGCCTATAAACTTTATGTTTGCATGGGAAACCATAAATCTTTCAGAACTGTGGGAGATTTAGTTTGAAACTTGTCTTGGGTTGATCATAGGGTCAGTAGGTATAGTTAAAACGTCCAAAAACTCCTTGCCCTTGGGCTAACTACCTTCTTTTGGAGGGTCAACAACTATTATTCAAGTGATTTTAGTGGAAGAAGAAGCGTAGTATTGGAATGAAGATGCCCTAATAATCCTAATAGAGTCATCACACAAGATCTCGTGTGCCCTATTGATCCTTTCATAATGGCCAATAATTACAAATCGATATGTGATATTAGATTCATGAACATTGGACCACTGTCATGCCTCTTTGATGGTACTGAAGTTGTTGAGACATAAGAAAATAAAAAAAATAATGGTTGCATGGTTATCATTTGTCCCAGTACGTAAAAGAGGATGGATAAATGATAAGGGAGCATTATGTAATGGTAGGAATAAGATTTCACATTTTATCATTTTTTTTATAATTAAATGGTTAAAAAAAAATAACCCGCCTAGGGGCGAAATCCCGTATACAGGGAGTATACAAAAAGACAAGCGAAGGGACGTATCCCAAACAAAGACACTCCTAACACTCAAACTCTGCCAGAAACTCAAGTAAAAAGGACAACGACGTATCCACCGTTTTTCGATGCCAAAAAACAAGAAGGCTAAAAAAGGCATGCCGCAAGCGTGAATGTATCAGCTCGACCCCCTCAAAACATCTCTGATTTCTCTCCTACCACACAGTCCAGAATATGCAATGCGAAACCATCTTCCAAACACCCCTCGACCCAGGCCAACCCTAGGACTCCTCCAAGCCGCCAACACCTCCCTAGGCATAACCCACAAGATCTTGCCTAAGGAGAAAAATAACTCACAAAGTCCCCGAGTTAAGTGACAGTGAAAAAGAAGGTGATTTTTCATATCCTCCTACTTCTTGCACAACCAACATCTACTGGCCATCCTCCTCCCTCACATCTGCAAACCCACAGTTGTCAAAATAGCTGGTCTGGTCGCAGTCCACATGAAGAAGCTAACCTTAAGGGGGATAGAACTCTTCCAAATCGTCTTCCAAGAAAGGGAGACACTCCCACTACCCCTAAGCACAATGTAGTAATTCCTAACTGAGAAAATACCATCCTGAGAGCATGACCACCTCAAACCATCAGAATCTTCGGATGGAATAGGTGCCGAATTCAACCACTCATAGAACAACCCAATCCCTAAGCCCTCTCCTAAATTTTGGGTCCCACACCACACGATCTCCAACCCTCTTCCTATGATCCCTTATAGTCCCATCCCTATCCCCCCAATACGATACAACCCTGGAAAATGATCCTCCAGAGAGCCTCCCTCGCCCCATTTGTCATTCCAAAATCTGACAATACACTTCCACTAGCAATACACTTTGAGAAATCATCACACCCACTAGCAATACACTTCCACAACCCCACCCCATGAGCAGTACGTCCCACCCTAGGACCACACCCAATTGGGTCGGCCCCATGTCTAGCCAATGTCACTTTCCTCCACAGTCTGCCCTCCTCCCTATTAAATCACCACAACCACTTGCCCAGTAAAGCCTTATTGAAATGGGCTAAACTTCTCACCCCCGCCCCACCCTCCTTCTGTGGCAAGCACACCTCATCCCACCTCATTAGACTATAATTGAACTTATCATCAAGTCCTCTCCATAGGAAATTCCTCATCAATATGTCGAGTCTTTTGCCAACTGAACTATGTAAGGGGAGAACAGACATGAAATACGTCGGAAGACTCATAATACACTTCTGATCAACGTTAGCCTTCCCCATTTGGAAAGATAACTATGCTTCCAACCTGCTAACCTCCTTTGGAGCCTCTCAATAACCGGATCCCACACTTATACTTATCCCCCAATGGGAGGCCAAGACAATTATAAGGAAGCGAGCCGACCGTACACCCAATCACCTCAGCTAAATAACCCACGTTGCCGACCCCACTAATGGCAAACATATCGTTCTTTCTAACGTTGGTGCGGAGCCCAAACACTGCGTCAAAACACACTAGGATCAACCTCAATGTCCTCACCTCATCCACAGTCACCCTATAGAAAATAATAGTATCTTCTGCAAACAGCAGGTGAGATATCACGACAGGTTGGGGAACCCCATCCCCAATAGTGAAGCCAGAGACTAGACCTCCCTCCACCGTACGACTCATCATATGAGAAAACACCTCCATAACCAGAATAAAGAGTAAGGGGGACAAAGAGTCGCCCTGCCTAAGACCCAGAGACTTGAGAAGAAACGTTCTGTCACCCCATTCACCAAAATAAAGAAATTGACAGTCGAGATACATCTTTTCATCCACCGGCACCACCGCTCCCTGAAACCCATCCCCCTCAGAAGATAGAAGAGAAAATCCGAGCACACATGCTCATAGGCCTTCTCGACATCAATATTACAAATGATTCCCGGGATCCCACTTCTCCACCTAGACTCGATGCACTCATTCGCCACCAACGCCGCATCAAGAATCTGACGACCACCCACGAAAGCACTCTGAGCGTCGGACATAAGGGGATCAATCACCTTTCTAAGCCTAATCGATAGGAACTTAGAGATGAGTTTAGGCACCAAAGTTACAAAAGTTACAAAGTTACAAAAGTACCATCGAGTCTCTCACATCCGTTGCTCCCCCTTCCTTAGGCACCAAAGTTACAAAAGTAGCATTCAAACTCCTTAAAAAGTACCCCCTATCATGGAACTCGTAGAAAACCGCCATCACATCCTCCCTGAGGACCATCCAACAATGCTAAAAAAAGGCCATAGTGAACCCATCTGGGCTGGGTGCCTTGTCCCCACACATAGACCTCAATGACAGGACCACCTCCTTCTCCGTGAACACCCTTTCCAACTGACTTGCTTCCTCCCCCAAGATGCTATCCACCGGAAGCTCATCCATCTTAGGATGCCAGGACTCCTCCGTATACAATCTTTCATAAAACTGACAGATCTCCCTACAAATGTCACTCTCCTCGGTGTACTCCACCTCATCTACTATAATTTTCCCAATATGGTTGAAGAGACGATGGGAGTTGGCTGCTTTATGGAAAAATTTAGTATTGTTGTCCCCTTCCTTAAGCCAAAGAGCCCTAGACTTTTGCCTCCAGCAAAGCTCCACCTGGATCATTCTCCGCCCCACCTACCTTTTTTCTTTTCCCTAACCACCCTCTCCTCCCCTGAAAGACCACCCACCCCTTCTTTCTCGTCAAGGCCCCGATCTCCTCCAACAAATGCACAATCACACCCTCCACATGCCCAAACACATAATGATTTCACCTAATGAGCTCCCCTTTGAGTCTGAACAAATTGGTCACCAACCTAAAGCTAGCATTTCCCTCCACCTCAAACCCACTCCACCACTCCTTGACCCTATCAACAAAGTCCTCCTCCTTAAGCCACATGTTCTCAAATCTAAATAGGGACCTCCCTCCCTTTCTCCCACCACACTCCAGGAGGATAGGGGAGTGGTCAGAAGCAACCCTCGAGGCAGGATTGAGTTGCCCCCGTAAAATGCTCCTCCAACTCATTAGAAAGAAGAAAATGGTCAATTCGAGAGAACGAAGGGATTTCCCTTAGACTGGACAAAGTAAATAATCCCCCCTCTAAAGGGAGGTCAACCAATTCCAACTCATCGATGAAATTAGAGAAATCACACATAAAATCATCCAATCTCCTCCCCATCGCTCCTCTCTGAGGGGAATCAAATAACATTGTAATCACCCCATGTACACCACGGAACTCCCCAAATAAAATTTGGCCCTCGCTAATTCCTCCCACAACTCACTACGATCCAAGTCCTTGACTGGACCATAAACCCCAGAATAACTCCAAGTAAAGTCGTCCTCTATATTCCTGAATAAATAAG